>JARQTI010000393.1:3207553-3381372 GCA_030142655.1 Trachelus tabidus | reverse complement strand
AACAGCAGCGGAGCGATTAGTGAATCATAACTAGCATTTAAGGAGCGTTTTTTTGAACATTACAAACATATAAATTTTTATCCTTTGACGCTAACTTCTCGACGATTCAGAAATGTCCTTTCTTCGAAGTACTTAACTTGTGTTCCGCGGCCCCTAACGGATTATTTCGGAACTAAGGTTAGTTTTGACGACTAGATGAGCGGACAAGTTTGTCAGGGATGTCAGGGACTATTTTAATAAACGGCTTTGACTGGGACGACTTGGGCCCTTGCGTGTCCTCCATTTTTTCTACTCAGCCATCGAGGATTCCCGGCCGGTTATAATAAAGCGAAGCACACGATAAGTGCTTATCAGTAGTTTTATTATCAATTGATACATTTTACAAGACAAATTTGTCCTCTTACCCTTACAACTCTGCTCCAAACTTTTCAATCTGTTCAATTGCAAAGTCCATTGCTGAATGAGATGCTGGAGGCTGGCAAGTAACAACCATGCGTAAAAAGTTTCCAAAATTTTTAAAGCCTAATGGCGTGTAGCCAATCATAATAGAGCCATCCAGAATCATCCTCTCTTTGATTTTCGGCGCAATTGTGTTCAACTTCTTTTTCCATTCTTCCGTTTCCTCAAGCCCCCTCATGCTAGGTGGAATGTACCTGTACATCATGTAGAATTATTAGATACGTTAATAACATCAGAAACAAATTTTCGTATTGAGCACTTACCAAAAGCAAACGGCATTGCCCTCAAATTTTGGTAAAACCAATCTAAAGCCTTTTCTATTTTGAATTTTATTTAAAAAATACTCAGCCGTTGCCATAGCCTTATTTATCAAAGATTCAAATCCTCTGTTTCCTCGAGCTTTCCACATTAGCCAAAATTTCGCAGCATCCACCTTCAAATTTCATTTCTTATTACTTAGTACTAAAAACAACATTGGAAACAGAAAAAGCATAAAGTACCTTTCTTCCACATTGGACACTCTTATCACCGGTATCCCAAGATACGTCATAAAATTTATCTTGCTGAAAGAGATACGTAGCACCTGCGCTATTAGCTTTGTGAAGAATGTCTTTACCCTTAACTAAAAACAAAGAGCATTGTAACGGCGCACCAAGCGTTTTGTGTGGATTCCAGGCGATAGAATCGGTTCTGAAGCAGAAGCGAATATCTCAAAGAACAAGCAAAATTACAAGGCATGACCAAAATATTTTTTTTCCTTCAACAAACTGATACTTACAATTCAATTCCTTCAAGTCGACCTCTATATTTTCTAGAAAGCAACAAAGTCCCACCGAGGCATGCCTGAAATATAGATTTGTTTTTTAGAATCAAAGATAAAAATGTTTGAATTTGTTATATCATACTTATACAAACGTCAACGTGTAACCAGAGTCCTTCTGCTTTGCAAATAGCTGATATTTCCGGAAGTGGATCAAACGAGCCCAAAACAGTTGTGCCTGCAGTTGCATTTACAAAAAATGGCAGACGACCATCCTCACGACTTTTCGCTATAGACTTTTTTAGCTCCTGCGGATCCATACGACCCCATTCGTCTGTTTTGACCTGTTACAATAATAGTTAGAAAAGAGAATACAAAAAGAACACCTACATTCAATTTCACTCATATGTCATATGTACCTGATAAATGCTCTCTGTCCCTAGTCCCAGCCAATGGGCACCTTTGGTAATCGAGTAATGACCAGCTTCACTCGTAAAACAGGCTAACGGTTGAATTCCAAATAGTCCTTTAGTCTTGACATCCGGTTTGACGGAGTATCGTGCCAAAACCATGCCATACATATTTGACATACTTCCGCCAGGACAAAAAATTCCATCTCCTTCAGGGACTTCCGGAAAGCCAATCAGTTCCAATGAGCGTTCGATCACCTCTCTTTCCAGCAACGTGAAAACAGGAGCCACCTCATACGTGTACCTGGTGTCGATGAGTAAATAGAATTTGTCAACATTAAGAACGAAGAGACTCATCTATAAATTAAATATCTTTACTCACTGACTAGTGTTGAGAGCCTCTGTCAACCAAGCACCTGCAATTCCGTATTCGTCAACTGCTCCATAAAGTTGATTATGAAAATGAGGACTTGATGTCTTCACGGAGTATCTGACAATTGATTGTAAAATTTTTTCAATTTCCTTCAAACTCGTTCCCTCCTCTTTCAAGCGAATTGGTAATTGTTCCTGAGGATAATAAATGATAGTGCATTTTTTGTCAATATCTAATGTAGATAACGACAATGTCAGGTGTCACAGGTCTCGTTCACAGAGGAGGAGCAAGTGTGAATAATTATTTATAGTTGTGAACAGTATAATGCAGTTTAATTAAGATCAATTAAAAAGCAATTTAATTCAACTGAATCAAAGTCATATAAAGGCAACAGACGTGATTAACGTGGCTGGTGTCAGACTAATGACACCTGACAAGTGTCTATGAATATTTTATTTCAATTAATTGCACTAATCGCTGTGCATCGGAATAGTAGGCAGCAGATAATCAATCATTGATTAAAATAAAAATATTTTATAATTTCCTATAGTAATACGGTCAATAATTAATCACTGAAGTTATAATTGACAAGTCATATATCTGCGCTCTTGGTTGTATGTAGCAAAGTCCAATCGTGTTGTTGACCCTTGAAGAATGCAGTTTTCTTATGCTCTATCACGTATCGAGTGCATGTGCAATGCAACTTTCGCTTCAATAACCAATGAAAATTCTTAATATGGAAATACGTGTTAGAGAAATATTCAAATTAAATTTTTTACCGAATTCTAGATCACTGAATGATACAAAATTACGATAATTGCAACAATTGTTGAAAATTATCTATAGAATAAGTTTTCTAATATTATTCCAATTACAATATTGAGAAATAATTAAATAATCAATGACGCTGACTTTTACCTCAAGCTCGGGCGGATGTAAGAATTGCACTAGGGGATTCTTATCGGTCGTAACAAAAACATCCTCCTCTTTAAGGATCTTCAGGAGGCTCTCCAGAATCTCATATACGTGAGAGCGATCGCACGCAGCCATTCCCAACAACGGTTTAACAAGAACTGAACGCTCGAAGTTCGTGAGATTCAATTCTCCCTCCCTGCCCTCCAATTCCGGTTCCGTACATTAGTGCCGTACGTATATCTAACTGTATACTCGGTGCGTAGTCCCATAAATAGAAACAGTTTGTGCGTACTTCGTTTATACTAAAAAGTTGGATACACACTCGTGGAATTTGTAATGTGAGAGATGTGTTCTAGAAGACTTGAATGATAACGACATACCCGGTGATACTAAATGATTACACTTAATCCCTTGTTATAGTTAGATTACAACTATTAAAAATACTTAGACGAATAGAGTGAGTAATTAAAATTACAATTATGAGAAAAAAGTAGACTAAATTGAAACGAAAAATAGTTGAATAAGCGTCAGTGATCATTCATTGAAAATTGATAAAAATTCAAAAATTTTTCCATTACGGACTCTTATGAATAGTCATTTCGAAAATCTTATATCTAGTACCGTAAATAGACGTAATTAGCGGATAGTCATTAAAATGGTGACACTTGAATTGTTCAAATTTTGTTATCGACGTACCTGAAACAATTGTGGAACGTTAATACGTGCAAATGGGATATTTGATTCAAAGATAAGAAATTTAACGACTCACGTAGTACGATGCAATCGTAGTGATAGTATCCAGTGGCAGTCGAGGAACCAGTCCCTGCATTGATGCCCATTGGCCTTCGCATAGTTCGTGAAATGATAACTGAATCAAAAGTTTTCCGCCAAGTGTTCCCGGGCCGCGACAGACGGCGCCACCGCCGAATTCCCAAAAGTTGGATTCGCCCTCGAGGCTCGTAGTCGCGTCTTCTAAAGCCACATGAAGATTTTTAAGATGTGCGAGATAACGTTTGCGAAGCCACATGGCAAGGTACGCCGCGCCGCAGTCGCAGTGCCACGGATTTCGTGCAAGTCGCAATTGTTGAATGTCACCCATAGCGTCGAGTATTCGTGCTGGTAGGTATGACAGGTAATTAGACTCGAGATGCCTGTGAATATCAAATAATTAATTATTAATTGAAATCGTGATCGTCTATATATATTTCGAATGCAGATTGTCTGCCACGTGGAAACCACATATTTCGCTCAGGCTGCCATGGGAGTATTTTGATTAATCAAAGCATATAATTGCAAAATAATAATAAATTTTTTATATAAGATAACATGGAGTGTTTATCTTATTGTTGGTCACGGGTGACCATCAATAACCTTGATAACGATTGATAGCGACAAATTAAAACTAGCCTCCTTTGAAAACCATGGCCGATCATATATGACTAACGTGGCAGTGAAAGTGTTAATAGTTGGAATAAATTTGTAGTGTAGATAATAAAAATCTGGTATTCCGATTAAATTATTTTGATGCTTACAATTTTTTCAAATTTGGTGTATCCATGAAAACGTCAGGATGCAAAACTCTTAGGTGATTTGCATGGAGGAATAAGGTTGTCAAATTAGACAATCCTTGAAAATCATTATTTGATAAAGTCTCTATTCCGTTTGCGTAAAGGATCAATCGCTCCAACGATGGTACTGATTGAAAGAGACCTTGAGGTATCTTTTTTATATGATTCTGTCCAAGTTGCAATTCCTTAAGAGACGTAAGACCCTGTAACGCCGCTGGATCGATCTGTCAAAATAAATCATGTTAAATAAAAAAAATTTTTACCGTTAGAAACGGAACTTGAAGAAATCTTACTCGAACGATACGATTGGTCGACAGTTCCAGGATCTCTAATTTCGATAGTGACTTCATCAGTCCAGATTCAATCTCTGTGAGACGATTGTCACGCAGATTGAGATCCTGAAGGTTTATCTGATCCTGAAAGAGACTCGATGGCAATGCTTGAAGATGATTTTCATCTAATCTTAATGACTTCAAATTGTAGAGCTCGTCAAAGATTTTCAATGGCAATGACGTCAAGTGATTTTTTCCAAGTAAAAGTTCCTCGAGATTACGTAGACCTTGATTAATTATAGAAATCATAAACATTTCGTCGTTTATAAGATTGATAATTTTTAACTTTTTATTAACGAACCTAAAAAAATTCCTGATGTTAAAGTCGAAATTCTGTTGGACGTAAGATCCAGTACGACTAGGGCGCCATTGGTTAGAAAAAGTCCTTCAGGAAGAGTGCGTAGCTTATTGAATGAAATATCGCTAGAAAATAAAAAATTTCACTTATCATAGATTCTTAGGTACTTATTATTTTTATTCAACTCGAAACTTACACGATGTGAAGATGCCGCATACGCAGAAATTGATTCTGATGTAATTCGCGAAGAAGATTTTTGCTGAGTTTCAGATGCGTCAGACTGTGCAGCGAGAAGAATAAACTGAGGGGCAGATGTTCTATGAAATTGTTGCTAAGATCCCTACGAAATTTCGAGAAGCATCATGGGATGTTAGTAAAAATTCAATTAATTAATTAATAGAAAATAGTAATAAAGTCATAGAGACTCACAAGTAAGTAAGATGAATCAAATCCAAAAAAGTATCCCTGTGTATTGCAGTCATCTGATTGCTTCCCAGATCCCTGAAATTAATTGATAACATTTAAATATTAATCAACGTTTAATCATCGGTATAACAATGGATTATGTATATTTTATTATTATCGTGTTATTATTATTATAATACAAAACTCCTAAAACCTATTCTTTAGCGAGTAACGAGTGCATAGAATTTACGTACAATTTTAAGACATCCTCAGGTACTAATTGCGTAGGTGGAATGTCCATCAAGCCGAATCTCCAACAAGACAAAGATTTTGTTTCAGGGATACAGCGACAGGGTCCTTCGGCACAAATTTCCCAATCGCCAAGTCGTCCTCTGATTTGCCAGACTGATAACACGAGTGATAACGGATTAATTACGATTTAACAGAGCATACAATGTATTTTGATACAAAAGATGTTCTGTACAATTGACAATGAGGTTATACAATGATTCAAACAATAATGACACAGGTACAAATATAAATTTTATTGTTTACCTGGCTGTTCGATTGCTCTCAGTCTTCTTTCCAATCCTGAAATTCTGCTTTGCACGTCCTCGATATTAGGTTCGGTTCCGATAACGTGTTTCATTCCAGCATCAAGACACGCGCTCAAAAATTCTGGGCACAGGGTACAACAAGATATCGATAACAAACATAGAAAAAATATTATCCAAGAGGTAAAATACATAACGATGGCTTTCAGACGAAAATTATCAAGACTGGTCCGTACTAAGTGCACGATGCGCCCGACTAACCATGGACCAGTCGCATCCTCATTGAAACGCTTATTAATTTGATAATTATTGTTATGACAGGAACAAACGATGATGGGTTCATAATGGAGATTGAGGTCCGGTTACACAGATTCATATTGACATACTAAATAATCGTACTTTTCAACAATATTTGTGCTTTCTTGTATTATAATTTGTTACGCTCCATACAATAATTTGCGATGAGAATTTTTGCTGTAATATTTTACTGTTTTGTGTCATCGATGAGGAAAAAGTTGTTTATCCGGTGCTTTGGTATGAAAGGTAAACGCATGTTGAAGAAAATTGAAAAATGTCTGATTATGATCTGTTACTTATTGTAATTCTTGGGAATGCTTAGTGACAATCAATAAAAAAAAAGAAACAGAAAACCGTCACCGATTATAGAATTTAATTGACAAAATTGTAGAAAAACAATAACCAAAGAACATTGCATTATCACAACTTGTATGCAAACACAAAGTTGCAGTACCTTGTACAATGTTTAACTCAAGCAAAATTTAATATTTCTATAATATCTTGATATTTCTTCAATTTCCCAGACACCTATTTCAATTATATGGAATAATAATTAGCGAATTTTAAATATCCAATATATATTTATATTACATATTAATTTTCGCGGTATATATTAACAATTGCGTTGTAAACCACACATATAGAAAGCTGATTGTACGATAGTATTATGTAGGATCCGTTGACAGAATCGAGAGTCCATTCACATTCCTGTTGTTGTCCTTGGGAAGTGCTAATAGAATGTTTACGAGAGTCTGACGCCACCAGATCCAGGGCACTCACCCTTGCTCTTAACAACCCATTCTGGAAAAAGAAAAAAAAATTAAACAATTGCTAATAGGTCGCTGATTAGAAAATTAGTGCAGTTGAATGTCACAATGAAGTCTTAATTCTCGAGTTGGAGTTAAATACAAAATTGTCCAATCACAAGAGGGAAGTGAGCATTGTATAAAATTACATTGAATTGGAATTGATTGTTAAGTAGCAATGATACAAGAAATTGAAAAAAGTTTTTGCTTTTCTCCTCTCAACTTACTGGAACCATTTTCGCAATTGGCAAGGTCAAGAGCGCATTGACCGATAAAGGTTCTTGGCTTGAAGTTGGGATTAGCTGGATCGTGAACGCAGATTGGTTCTTCGAGAGCGGGATTGCATTGTTTGGCACATTCCTTCTTGTTCTTTTTGGCATCCTTTATCGCATCCTTCACGTCTTTGGAGGCGGTGGTCGGATCCTTTGTGTCCTTCGCAGCTCCCGTTGAAGTTTTGACGTCTTTCGCGGCCATTGCCGGATCCTTGACATCCTTTGCTTGCTTGTCAGCAGGCAATGCGTACACAGTGGCAAGGCAAACGGCTGCCAGTGCTATGTGAAAAAAAAAAGAAAATACATTATCAAGTAACAATACGCAATCTGAGCCCAATGCTCTTAATTCAAATTTTCATTTATTTATTGGAATTCGAGTTTCCGTACATTTTTCAATACACAGTCAGATCGAGTACGCTGAAATCTTTGAATTTTCATAATTGTAAATATTTTTTTTTATTTCTCACTTCCTTGAATAATATCTATTTTTTCCTCGAATAGACACTATTGTATTTTACCGACTCGCGAAAATTAACATACACGCGTTAACCGCTGTTAATTATTCTCAGAAATTTTTGGTGTAAAAAATGGTAAAAAAGGGGAAAAAAGGAAATTTAACCATGTCGTATTTCAATAATAAGTAGTTACGCGTCCCAGGTATATTCTTGCTTTCGTAATGGTATCCCGCTGTAAGGCGGAGTAACAACATACAAATTGTATAACTATACAAAGGGTATGGTCGTACAATATACAACCCATTGTTTTCAGCTTGAACCGTCACACGTTATAATCCCCGCAAAATTCACAAGAGCCTCAAGCGTGTATGTTGCGACCTTAATTCAAGGTTTTATTGAATGATTGCCACTCGTAGCAAATTCGTCTTTACTGCCTACAGTCATATGTTTGCAACTGCCGGTTATTCATTCATGCATTAATTACACAATGACCGAGAGTTTACGCATCGACAAATACAGCGGGGTTCTAGTTCTGTCATCCTTTTTTTTATACATTCTACGAACTTCCGGACATCAACGTCAACCTATGGTTAATAAATTGCTCGATTGTCACGGGACATAGAAAAAAGTGACAACGATACAATCGCTCCAAAATCCATAAAACATCATGACAAACAATAAAACGGAACTTCCAAGTATTTCATTAGCAACATTCATTCGCGATCAGAAAATCCAAGCAAAAAAAATTATTGTTTAAATACAAAAAGTGCAAAATCAAACTCATAACATCTATAAATATAGGTATTACGTGTAACACAAATGCAAGTGACAATTAAAATGTGTTACGTGACAAACAATAAAAAAATTCTATAAATAAAAAGAAATTAATTAAGTAACGGTGTTACGTAAGGTCAAGGTCGATTTAAGAGTAATACAATGAAAAAAAACTCACCCACAACAATAGCCAGTTTCATTGTGATATATTTTTATAAACCAAAGAAAATTTGTCAAATTTTTTCGATCACGTGGACAGTTATTCGATTGCAAACGAAAGATGACTGGATTCTGTGAAGCTATCCGATCGCGTTTATAGTGAATCGCCAGTACCCCCACCGCTCCCGCCAAGAATCACAACGTGCAGCTCAGTTCAAACCGGTAAATTATACTCTCGACTTCGTTCGTCGTCAGTTTTTCGACCTCGAATCGAATTAAAAATAAAAATTATCCATTTGATCAGATCACACACTTCAAAGTGACACCGACCCTCGGAGCGTGAATTTTTCGCATCATTAGAAGATTGATGAATGAAAATCTGTTTTACGGTCACCCTAAAGGCTAGTTGATTGGTCCATTTTGAATTTATCAAATCAAAGTGTTGTTTCCCGTGGGCTTTACCTTTCGATTTACCACCCCCGTACATTCCCCCAATACAATTTATTCCTCCCCCTAACACCCCCGCCCATCCAGTAAGTGCCTATCCTCGTCGCGCCTACTCCCCCCCCCCCCTCCGACCACTTTTCTATCGCTGATGACCTAACAATTTGCTAGTCCATTCATCGGGATGAGACTGGATTGAATCACGCCATGGAAACGTACAAGTCAAAAAGAGGTCTGCAAACTACGAGACAAATCTGGAGCAAATCGTGATTGATAACGACTGACAAGAGTGCGTGTTAGTCAGAAAGGTAAACGGGCGGTAATCGTCAGATGGTGGTAAACGTTAGAAATGAATGTTCGTGACATGACACGATGATGATAATTAAGTCAGTCAATGAGAATTATTTGTGAGTCTGTCAAATTTGTGACTGGAAATTCATATATTAAGAATAAATTGAATAAGCAATTGAACACGTGCAAAATTATTTAGATACTTGTACAAGAACAAAAAATCTTGATGAGATACAATATTGCTCAATTTTTTTGTAATTAACGTTTACGATTATTAAAAAAGATAGGTGATCAGGAAGTGGAAAGGACTTTTTGATGGTTGATAAAATCAAAATTGCGAATTTGTGATTTTTTAAATACACGGGATCATGACAGATGACAGTTTTGACTGATATTTTTTTGATAGTTTATTTTGTTTTTTGTTGACCTATAGCGACTTATTGTGTATTGATTTTCTAACACCTTGTGCGCTGTTGCGCAATCATCTGCTAGTGTCAATCGATTAGCGGCGCAATATGCGTGAATGATTTTTTGTATTATTTTTTTTAAGCTAAGGGAAAAATAGATCTGTGATACCACATATGCGTAAATAGATCACATATGCCTATGCTACGGCGACCTTGACAATTATTTTCAATTGGAAATACTGTCCTGTCCTTTCCAGTTTCTTATCCACCACTCAACTACTATCCGTTTCATTATGCAACTATATTAGTCACTGCATAATTCACATCCTCCGTGTTCTTGTTGCGTATTACCTGACTTTCAACATTGACAGAAACGAGTATAGGTAGCGGAAAAGTTGCCGGTTTTTGGTAATACAAGATCCATCGGAGTGTATTGTGTTTGTTTTGACGCAAAATACAACTTTTGTGGCAATCATATTTTCTTTATTGTCGACACTGTCATTTGAGCAGGTAATGGAAAATATCAAATGTAAAAGAATGAAAATATTTGATTCGTATAAATAAATAAATAAATAATTTACAGATCATTGATACTGTATGATGGATGATTTTCAAGATGACAAATGATACGTAATACAAAGCTACAAGAGTTTATGAAAATTTTGTAGGTTTCTTGACTCGTTGTTCTTCGACAACATAACTTTTAAATAATTTTAAATAATCCTTCCAGGAATCATTGAAGATCAGAGCTTTTTTAATCCGACAACCAAAACCTTCACAGCTTTCTTCCTGTTGTGCATTTTCGTTCTCGTGTTTATCAATGGAACTCATCACCATCGATGTCAGAACATTGAGACGGTGCAATGTTGAATTTGCTACAATAAAAATATAATTCATGATAATCTTAAGATAACCAAAAAAAAAGTTGCACAATAAATTGCCAATAAGAAATAAATTTTACTCACATGAATCGACGACACTACGTTCCTCGTCGTCATTCTCAACTTTCTTCTTGATAATCTCCAATTTCGGAATGAAGAGAAGTAAACAGATCAGCGCGATGAATTTAACAATCATTTTGAATATAACGAGTTTCAGAAGAATTTTTGCGATTGTGAAGGCATTAAGTTTCAGTGCAAGCGGCCAGCTGAAATCTATAGACGGAAAAGATGGGAGTTGTGGTATATTCGGCAGAGCATACGGAGCACCGTAAACCGGAGTTGGATAACCTGAAAAAAAATAAGACTCTGTACACCTCAAGCGTCACCAGTATTTTACAAAACAAAAAAATTAATGTTTTTTACCAAAGCAAGAGATATGCTTGTCAATACATATATGATAAATAATTATTCTAAAATCCCATAAGATTAAAAAATTCAATACGATACCTCTTGCCTCACCTTGCTGTGGTTGCTGGGGCAAGTAGTTGCTTGGTGCCCCATAAGAATTCTGAGGTACCGGAGGACCATAACCAGGATTGGGTGTCCCGTAAGAATTTTGAGGTGGTCCGTAATTCTGGTTATTGAAATTGATCGAAGATTGAACAGGCAGAGAATAAGAGTCACTAGGGGTTGGTAGAAAGGATGGCTGACTTGGACCGACAGGACCAGGAACCCCATAAGATAGACTTGGATCCTTGGGGCTATAAGATGCTGCAGAATCCTGTGGTGGCAAATAGGTACCCGTCGGTGGACCGTAAGACGAAGATAGGTCACTTGAGGATTCAAAGGATATTCTGTCAGGGTCCTTTGATGATCCTTCCGGTCTGTAAATTGGTCCTTGGACAAATTGACGTCGAATAATTCTCGTAGTTTTTGGTCGGGTATCCACTCTTACTACTCCTTCGTTAGGATCTTGACTTGTATGGGAATGTTCCAGAGCATCGAGATAACTGTCTTTGGTACTGGACTTAATACTATGGAATCCTCGTTCTTCTCCCATAGTTGGTACGATTGGTTTATCACTTTTTTCATTGGGCTTTGATTGATCGATATTCTTTGATTTCATCTCATTCAAATCTAGATCATTCGGTTCTGATCGTGCTTCCATTGGCAAGGTTGAGTCTTCGGAAGAATCTTTGTGGTTTGCAGGTGTTGAGGATGTTACGATGTTGATTAAAACAAAAATCAGACAGCACGTCCGCCATCTTTGGTCCTTTGATGTCATTGTGATAGATTCACTTCTGGGTCCTGTATTTACAGAAATTTTGTTGCGGATACTAATTTTGTTGTTGTGTCACAATATTTTGTATACAACAAGGATAGTGCACAGAATTTTATACAACATCGATAAGGAAGTTTGTTCTTTGATTGCTTTTTATGTCATTAGGGTAATGGCAACATTTCATCGTTACGTGGAGACAATTTCAATCATGATTTTCTCTTCGGGATTCGAAACGCATAAGACGTTGTGAATGACAATTAGATAGCGGATACCGCCCTTTTTCAGAGTTGCTTCGAAACAGCACAGTCAATGACATTTTAAAAACTCATTGGGGTGCATTGCTTCGAAATAACTATTTGAAAACAGTCATTTTCTAACGTTTACTGGAAACTATCATTAGGCTCACTGTGAATTTAAAAAAAATTCGTTTTTACAATTATTTCATCATGACCACGTACTAATCCGACACTAAATTGCTACCATCCAAACTTTTTTACAATATCTCGAAGTGCCATGAAATAAAAATTATTGTTTTGAACATCAAAAAAATTCTTAACAATCGATATAATAAATCAATTCCACGTAATGATAATTTTTATCACAATAACATTTTCCTTTCAAGATTTGCCTCGATATACTTTTGTGTAAATGTCGATAAGTGCACGAGTCACTGATTATTAAAAGAGCCATAAAATATAAGTGATAATTTTACGAATTGAAAAAAATTTTCAATTGTCATCAACTGTAACACAAATTAATTTTTCATTCACGCCAGAGAACGTAATATTCTTATAAAAAAATAAACATCTGCAATTAAAATATCTCACCGTTGCACTAATTTTCTAAGAATCACTGACACAGTAGCAACAATAATTATTGCAAATCACTAAAACTCGCTACCATTACACGTCGTTTGATAATCGTTCGAGAAATAAAAAAATGTCACTGTCACATCGGCTATATATGCGGGATGGTTTGGGAGGACATGGAAGGGGGAAAATTTACTGGGTTAACGTTTCACTGTGCCTCAAAAAGGGAGCAACGCTTTAGATTCAGGATTCTCAGGAAAATCCGGCTGCCATTGAGACTGTCAAAAATTTCGAAAAAAGACTATTAAAATTGTGCAATCTAACGGTAAGGTGCTTGTATCAGGACGAGTAACAGTTTGTGATATTAAAAAAAATTGTCCAATTATCATCATGCTCATAATATATATCTATAATACACGTCTATGTAATTATCGAAAAAGTATCAAAAGTCCAAGAGGCTTGTTTCAAATTCTTTCACAAGATTTGTGATGTTGTTGCACATGCGATCGAAGACGGAGAATCTCAATATAAAACGAAGGCGTAGTCCCATTACTATGTATTGACAGTGCTTGCGATAACGGTACCATTCTTCGATCCAATGACACACTTACCTCCATTAATCAAATTCTTACCATTTCGTACATTTGCACGTTGTTCGTGATGACTTTCATATGGTAATTAATCGTCAATTAAAAATTAATGGGATAATTAAAGCAAAGAATAAAATTGAAATTTTATTGTGATTAAGCGTGTTCTGGATACGATATTATTTTTATATACAAATATATTTGATAACTGTATATCTGCAATGCCCGCATGTATCATCAAAATTAATAAGCGGAAACTAGTTAGAACCGTTAGAATATTAGAATAGTGTCAGTGCGCTTTTTAGTCGTTAGAAATTGTCATTGCAGTTGACGCGAGCTATGCTCTTTACTTGAATTCTTGTTTTTCGAGTTATCGAATTGTGTCAGCCAGGTGCTTCGTGGTTTCGACCTGATTTCTATCAAACTATCACTTTCGATCATTTGTTATGATGATGAGTGATTTGACATGGTGATGAGTGATTTTTCATTTCGTTTGGGTCACCCTATATTGCTTTGTGCTATAGTCGGTGATATAGTCAGTTGGGTAAATCGCACTTTCGACCAAACAATATTAAGTGAGTGGTTGTTTCCAAGCAACGAAAATTTCAATTGATATGTGAGTTTGTACGGAGCTTCGGTTGTATTTAGTAGTAAGAGTTTTCCTTTTGAGTGACAATGATTTTTTAAAGTAATTTCTGAAGTTTGCGATTGAGAAATAATTATTTTGGAAATATAATAAAGCAAAAGTGATGTATTTGTCTGAAGTTGAAACTAAGTACGAGTGACTTTTAAAATTTATAAATAATTTTTGACAGTGATGTTGATCGAGATAAAATATTTTTGTGTTTTTTTTTCTCAGATGGATCAAATTTGGAAATGTTTCAAATATCGTTTTCCTAGGGAGAGATACTGTAGCTTTGGCTAGGGGAGTTCATGTCTATTTTTTGAATTTAAATACAAAAGATGAAAGAATCGAGACGTTTGACAGTAAAGAAAAGGCCGAAGGTGCATCGTGTTTATCTGGACATCCAGTATGCAATTTAAAAGTCTGACTAATTAAATGATTAATTGAAAAAATAGTAGAACTAAGATAACAGTTTTCAGATTGTTCAGATGTTTGCTATAGCCGAAAAATGTTCTAATCCAAGAATTTTGATTTTCACTTATCCGGGAATACGACGAATATCGACATGTATTTTGAAAAGTGGTTTGTCTCATTATTCATCCACCTCTTTTGCTGGCACGGAATTTCTCTTGAGCCTGACGTCATTTCCGGATTTTCAATTAATCATATGGCAATGGAGAACGGGAGAAAAGTTGTCTGTCATCAATACAAAGTTGATCGATGACTTTCAAGAACTTAAGTACGTCCGTTAAATATATTTCTTTTTCAACTACTTATAAACTTTCACCACATTAGTTTACTCCTTGCAGATGCTCTCCTATCGCGCCGTACTTGGTATCGCAATTTGGAAGAACGACTGGAAAATTATTGATTTACGATATACACGTTTGTTCGAAAATCATAAATTTAGTACCTGTCGACGTCGAATTTTCGGACAACAAAATTGTATCAACCAAATGGAACCACGAGGGAAATCTTGTATCGTGTACAGCAACAGGAGGCGTGTTGTTGTTTAATTTCGAAACAAAAAAACAATACATCATACATGAAACAAAAAAGCAGCAAAATTTTCAAGAACAAGAACAAAGCCCTATAGCCGTTCCATATCAAAATGGAATTATCTTCGTAGATTTTGAAGCATACATGACGGTAAAAAAAATCATTTTACCAAAATTGTTTCTATTGCACAGGTTTTTCATTTCTAATCTTTCACAGCGTAGTACTTTATAATATACCTATACCTATAGTTTGGCTCAAAAGCAACAAATTTTTCTGAACAAAGAACCTATTATAATTTTCAATGGTAGATTTATTTGGTATAATACATTATTTCTGTCACAAGGACACGTGTTCTTAGGATGTAACCACATACTTACATGCGTGTATGCAACGTACTTGAATCATGCGTAGAATTAAAGAAATTACCAGCCTATGACAGTTTGACGCATGCGCAGACTTATTGTACACCAGTTCAACATATTTGTACATCGTAAAAACATTCCTCTGGCGCAAATTCACACGTGTTTCGTTTCTACTCGAATTACGCTTATCAATTAAATTAATTAGAATAGATGAAAAGTTGACGAACGAATGATTTTTCTCAAAGTTAGAAATCAGAATTGAACGATTTACCAAAGTTTTACAGGAAGTCGACAGAACTTCACGATACAAAATGGGTAGCAATGTGGACCATCAAGTTGGATTCACATCCGGTCTCGATGGCTAGTCATCCTAACAGAGATGGAATTGTATTTTTTGGAAACAAGGGAGATTTCTTTGAAATTGTTATTCTTGACGATGCCGCAGCAAAAATCGATATCAAATCTAATCAAGGAACAAATTTTAATATTCTCACTCGATTGAATTTCAATGATCAATATGTAATAGCTATTGATCAATTCGATCGATTGAATGTGATCGAAGTGTCATTCGGCTATGTAATCGGGAAGATTGATTTGATTAATTTCGGTACAGGTGAATTACATGACTTAACCATTTTTTTTTAATCGATCAATTGTGACGTCATTTTTTTAAATTAGTTCTCGAAATCACTTCGCATCCACATTTACCGATAGTTGCATTGTGCACTTCGAATGGGATGTGTTTGCTTGTTGATATTTTGCGACCAGCCGAACCAGATCTTTTGACATTGTTTCATTTGAACAAAGAAGCTTTGAATAAAATAAAATTCTCTGGCACTGGAGACATTTTGGCAATTGCCAGTTGTTATACTGGCAATACGTTTTTCATTTGTGAGAATGCTGATCAACGTTACGACGTATTGAGTCATATTGAAATTGGTGTGCAGGTAAGCAGAAATGCAATTTAATAATAAATTGATAACGCACGTCGAACTAATATTGATTTATTACAGATTGTCGATTTTTTAATTTATACGATTTCCGAAGGCTGGAAAATTCTTTTTCTGATTCGTACCAAAAGCTGCGCCTTGATCGGTGACAAAATTTTGGTGTACACGATAAAGTCATGTCGATCGTCATACGAGCGAGAGGATTATACAATCGAATTATTAAACTTATTTCAATCGCTTCACCATGGAATAAATAATCATTTGGAAGTTATCGGTACACCTTATCTATCAAAGCAGTTGCACGTGATGGAAATTCAGGTAAAAGTGTATTTTTTAATGTTTAAAAAATGCTTTCTTTAAATTTATGTACATTCTCTTAGAATGATTTTCGAAATGTCATTGTCACTCGTGCAATATCTTCTGGTCATCAATTGAGAAATATCGGATTGATCAGTGATCGATTTTATATCGTCACTGTCGGCTATGACGGTTTAGTCATTGTTAGAGACGGATTTGATATCTCAAAAATTTTGACAATATGCAAGCCATATCATAGATGTGATTTTGGTGCGAAAGCAGCAACAATTGCTCAAAATGGAGAAATCATTGTTTGTCTAGGCAGAAATGGAAATATTGTTGCCATGAAAATTTTGTAGGTAATTTTGTTACAATTAATAATTTATAAAGTTTTTTAATACTTTGAAGGTCAATTATTATATTCGTGTCTTATATAATTGTATCATTGTTCCAGTCACACTAATTGCGAGTCTCACCAGAAATGTTTGACACGTACGAAAATCGATTTGGCTCAAGTAGAAGAACGAATCGCTAGACTTCGTCCAAAAGTCAGCGAAAAAAATCTTGAGACCGAAAAAACTTGGATCGAACTTGAGGAACTTGCAAGATTGAAAAACGATATTGAAGTATCCATGCCATTAAAAGTGTCTATACTAAACGATTTTGAAAAAATAAAAAAACAGGTATTATCATCATCTATATTGAAAAATCATTGTATGATTCTCGAAGTTGACGTTATAAATTTCTTGTACAAGAGACAAACAATGTTAAATAAAAATTCTAGGTGACAGATTTACTTGATGCAAATGAAGTAGAAAGTGACGAAGCTCGACTTCCAATTTCAGCTTTTGATTTGGACGAAACAGAGCGAAGTTTGAAGATCACGAAAGCTCAGGAAGATCGAGAACAGTCGAGAATAAAAATCGAAACCCAAATTTTACGTCAGGACGAAATAGCAGCGTACTTGAAAAAACATTGCTGGGACGCAATGTCGGTTCACGCATGCGCGTTACTGTCATTTCGCAAAGGACTCCAGGTTAATAATTACGCTTTGCCAGTG
Organism: Trachelus tabidus; assembly: GCA_030142655.1. NCBI lineage: Eukaryota > Metazoa > Arthropoda > Insecta > Hymenoptera > Cephidae > Trachelus > Trachelus tabidus. Next base: position 3,363,541 of record JARQTI010000393.1, on the reverse strand, counting down.
ATAACAAATGAGAAGAATGATATGAAAATTTGGCAAGAATTTCTCCTTCAATTGTGCACGTACTAGTAAGATTGTTTTTGTATCTCGTTAAATACAATGCAGTCATCCCCCGACTTACGTCGTCTCCAGTCACGTAGTTTGGCACTTACGTATGCACATTGTTGGACGTGGTCTGATTTTTGCTCTCCCCATCAACTCTCTATCATCACGTGCAACCATTTGTCAACAAGTGCTGAGCTTAAGTCGTTTCGATTTACGTCGTCTATCGTAGAACCAATTACGACGTAACCACGGGAGTACGACTGTGTTAGAAATTAACGTATTTGTCACTAGATTGAATTTAATGCTATTTTTTAGCGCCGATGCCGATTTGTTTATTAGAGGATCAAATGCTGCGGGAAATTCTCATAGCTTTGATACGGAGACAAACAATTTGGATATGAAAAGTTTCAATTCGTTGATACAGTCGAATCTGTCGAACAAAAATTATTGTACTACCGAAACAACCGAATCAAACATTGTACGGAAGGATCGTACAAAAGCAAAAGAACAAGATGAGCTTGAATGCGAAGAACAATTGGCTCTGATTGATACAACATCCAACAGATGGATCCCGAGTAGCAAGTTTTGTTTTACGCCTAAGGAATTGAGGTATCATAATTGTTCGATCGGTAATGTAGAAGCCGTTGTTGTCGATAATCAAAAACAAAAATTAAAGGTACGTAGTACAATCGGATTACATATATTTTAGTTAGCATGTGCTACCTGATACGGTATAAAATAACTGTAAAATTTTGAATATAAAAATTTGTTCAGCTTCATTTGAACAAATTGTTCGATACAATGAGGTCTGTGAAATACGAAAAAATGTTGTCGATCTCTCAACGCATGGAAAGACTGCGTTATTGTGCGAAAGAACTGAAGGATATGTTCGGATTAAATTATCCGGTATATAAAATAGCCGAGACTAGGTGGCATCATACGGAAGATCCAGTAACAATAATTTCTGTGGAAAATAATGAAATTTCGGAAAAGTCATATGTCTCGCCGAGAACAAAAGCTAAACAAGAAGCAGCCATCCGAGAAAAAGACAAAAACAAAGTTATTCAATTGGATGATTATTTATTCCTGAACGAAGCGTTGCAAGTTATGATGGACGGAGTGCTTGAAGTAAAGTACGAAAAAAAAAACAAAGTATTTCAAATCTCTTATTAAACTTTATCTCATAATTTCACAATACCAAAAAGCATATGTGGCAAAGAAAATTCTTGATACACCATCGTGTCGCATTTATATACATAATTAATTTGTTGGCAAGTTACCAAAAAAAAAATTAGTCACACGACAAACATTTATCTTACATCGACTTCAAGGTGGGAAGACGAAATAAAAAAACATATTCCAAAGCCTGATTGTCTGCTGCACAAGAATCCTGATAAATACACAGAGGACGACCTCGCGTGTATAAAAGCATACGAAGAAAAAGTTAAGGCTTTGGAAGCTGAACGAGAAAAGTACAAAAATTATTTAGAAGCAGAATTCGAAGAAATAAAAGGTATAATTAAATTGTTCAAGAAGTCAATTAACATTACGACTTGTGATGTAATACAGATTTCCGGCGTGGCCTATAAATATCCTCAGCCGATTCTCTCAGCCTAGTCTGCAACCTCAGCAGGTCTCGTTGCAGAGGAATATGTCTTCTTCCCAGGGATTATTATAGTCTGACCTTGGTAGCTTCCCAAAGGACCCAACTGTCGCGTGACTCCCATTTGGATATTGACGCTCGTAAGATTTATAAATAAACCCATCTACCGGGTACTTACCGAAAACTTGGCTATCCCATTATCCATTTAAAATCCAAAAGTCGCTGGCGTGTAAATCCGTGGCGTGATCCAGCAGTGTCATTTCCTGCCTCCACAAGGGTATCCAGCGGACACGTAATGATCCACAAGCTGCGTCAAACTGTCGCACTGCACTACTATTTCACAATACGGGAAACCGCGGATCTGTATGGAAAATTCCAAAAATCAAAATTGTGATTATTCCTGATACCTTCGTTATCGTCCGAGCCCGAAACAAGACTAAAGGTCGTCAAACCGAATTTGGCCGAAGTGATTTTCAGGAATCAACCTCTACCACTGCCCATCCAAAATAATCCCCTCTCCGACCCCACCCCCCCATAGGGATGTTAGAGTTCCCAAGGCACCGATAGTGAGTTTCAGCGATCGATAATTTGATCTGGAGGGAGTTTTATCAGGGTCCCATGCTCCTGTATGTGTCCAGCATTCTGTAGCTTTTCCCGAAATCCAGACCTCGACACCCCTTAAGGACGCACCCCCTTGCCGACGGTGGCAAGTGGGAGGTGATGAGGTTCGAAACAGGTCATTCCTGATAGTTCATATTAGAGACTTCATCCACTAAATAATCATCTAGGCTTTCGTTTGGTTTCAGCTTCCTTAACAAATGACGTGGAAAGCTTTGACGAAAATTTACACGTATTCTTCATCGAAACAATGAAAATACGTTCGGCAGTGCTACAGGAGAGTTCAAGAATACTTCAAAAATGTCATAGACACCTACTTTTGCTTTGCTGTCTTCGTGAAATTTCGCGGGTCAAGACAACGGAACTTCACCCCCTTCTGAAGGAGACGGAAGATTTATCAGAAAAATTGTCAATCCTGGAAGAAGCTGTGATCGATTTAAAAAATCGCTATGAAAATTTGTGCAAGAGAGAGAAATTGCTAGAGGGTAAATTTCGAGGTGAATTCAATGACTTGAAGCAGCCAATGATGGAACACCTTTTGAGACATTATCGAAGAAGACCACGAGCAGGCCAGATAACGTGTACGTCGATAACCCATCTTAACGATGTAGGAAAGAGCGTTATCACTGGCGATAAATCCGACATTATACCCAAAGAGTGTTTGGACTTTCTCAAAGGATTAGAAATTTTGGATGTCATGCCGAACAACTTGCCGTCGCAAATTGACAGCAGCCATTGGCTCGTGTTATGCAAATTACGAAGAATCAAAATTGAAATGGAAATGAAGGTAGAGGAACAATTGTTTGCCAAGTATTTTCAAAGCTCTTGTTCCTTTACAAACAACAAAGCTCTCTTTGTTCCAGATCAAATCTTGTACCGTTGAACTTGCCGAAGCCGAACAAACATTTTCCTCGTATCAAAAACATTGCCAATCAATTCAAACAAAAATAATAAATGTCAAAGATATTCTGAAAAAGTTGAAAAACGATCGTTCCGAAATTCTCGAGGACAGAGAAGTTCAAATGGTCTTGAAAACGGGTCAAGTCGAAGTACAACTCCGGGGTGATCCTAATGATTTTCAAAATACAGTCTTAGTACCAACTGTCGAACTTTTACATGTGAACGAAGCAATACTTGAGGCAGGTCGTGAAAAATTAAATTTCATGAACAGAAGCTTGGAATTTCGTAGAACAATCCTGTACAAGGAATGGCGCCACTGTCGTATGAGAATGATAGTTAACGACCTGAGGGACGAGTTGAAAATGCTGGAAAGTGTGAAGGTACAAAATTTTCAATGTATATTTGAAACAATCCACTTTGTCACAAGAAATTGCTGCAAAACAACAGTAGATTGGCACGATTTTTGTAAGTGATGTCTGACGAGGCTCTTGGACGAGGTTGAATTTGTATTTACAAGTACAGGGAAAAAAATATTTTCAATGACTCTACGAGAAGTGCCATAAGATTAAAATATTCAAATTACAAGGATAATTTAATGTCAATGACGACGAAGTGCGTTAAGTTCACGATGTTTCGCTTGTATGATTATTTTAAGAATCCAATTTACCTCGGGACAAGTTCCTTGAAGTACGTCCCACATTTTCCTTCTTGGAAGATTCGTGTTGCCATGTGAGTACGTATAGTGAGTACACTGTACGCACTGTTGGCACTGACTGTTAGGCAGTCATTGTTCATTTCCGCGATAATTCGTCAGGAGAATAACGATGAATTATGGCTACGTGTCTTATTACCATTGTAGGCGTCACGTGACTTGCTCGAGAACAGTCCAGTTAAAAATTATTCTTGTTATAGGTATATATTTCAGATAAATTTTTGCCGACAACCTTGTTCCTTTTTTTTCTAGATCACTAAAAATATACGTAAATATCTGATGAGCCGTGTTGAAAATACGTCGTACACTATGAACGTCGAGACTTGCGAATCGATTATGAAATCAACAAAACAGGTGATTTATTGTTATTATCGAATTAGTTAGTCAGCCTTGTTGATATAGTAATATATGGATCGATGAGTAATAACGAATATGTAATATTATGAGTAATTTCAGCGGTTCCAGAAGATACTTGACAAGGAGAAAAGACGTTTGGAAGAAATTGTCGACGAGATACGAAAATGGGAAATGAAGAATAAAAAAATTCTTGCTAATATCGAACTTTCGAAATCTGAACATTTTCAAATGGAATTGCTCGCTCGTCAGGATATTTACCAGAAGCGTGATAAATGCACAAACGACAAGTTCAATGCGATAATGAAGAAGGGAAAATTGTTGAAAAATGTTCAGGATAATTTTGCGGAATTGATTTCGTTGCAGTCGCAACTTGAGTCTTTGAAATTAAGAACTTATCCTACGTTGAGATTCAAAACTCACGACAACAAATAAATTACTGTTTTACTTGAAATAAAGAAAAATACGTGTATGCTCCTAAGCATGAATATCGTGTATTGCATAATTGCTGATAATACAAGGAAAGTCTAATACTTGTTTTCGAACACTTAATCACTGAACCGACATTTATTTATGTTGGTCTGATTTTCAAAAATAATTTACGATTTTTTTTGTAGTCACTGATATGATATTAGGATTCGAGGAAAAAGTCGAGATTAGAGAAACTAGTAAGTTCGTAGAATAACATTTTCCTCGTTGCATATATTTTAATTAGCTTGTTGCACCACATTAATCTTGCCGCGAATAAAATACAATCATCATATTACTTTTAATATGGCGTAAGAAAAAAAAAAGATGAAAAAATGTAGAGTTCAATTTTTATTTTATTTATCGCTCCCAATTGGCGCTATCAATTATTTCGAATCTGTTACTATCCAGAGACAGACTTCGGGGAATTACCGGATTCCTTCTACGACATAGCTGGCATTTGACACGGCAAAGTGTAACCCGCCTTAGTATAAGTAAGCATCCATACGTGCGCTCATGTGAACCATCGAGGACACGCGACTATTGAACTTGAAACTCGCTTACTCTTAAAGCCGCCTTGAAAGTAAACAGCAGAAAAACGAAATACTGAACTTTGAACGATTCGAGACCGAAATTCAATTAATGCATTTATTTAATGTAATTTAAATGTCACTTGAACATAAGAATAACGACTGATAATATATTTATAATCCTTACAAGTTTCTCGATAGGAATATCTCGTATAATAATAGTACAGACCTAGAACGAAGAGAAAAGAAAGTGACATCGAGAACGACCTATTCTAAATTTAAACAAGTCAATTACACAAGTTTGAAAGAACAAAAAATCTACAAGCAAACAATATAATGTTTACGTTTGCAGTAAAAATTTCTGCTTGCCATTAAATGCCAACAAGTCGAAAATTCTACCAAGAAATTAATTTGTTCTTCATTGTATTCTGCAAAAGTTGGATGATGTTGTAGTACCACAACAAAAATTATTGTATCTTCCAAACAATGTACTTTCACAAAAAAACTGTAGTCGTCTAGTTCATGAGGTACAAAAAAAAAGAAATTAGCTAAACGTCACGTTAAAAGTTCATGGCTCATCTTTGAACTATATAAAAATAGAAAAATAATTGATTGAGATTAACAAAGAGTGCACTTGATAAGTCAATAACAGTTGTGATGCGGAACGGGGTTTGCCCCACCCGTCCAATGAGGAAAGTTTGCATCTATATAAGAAGGAACATTAAGAAACTTCTCAGCAGTCCTGACCAGTCCTGGTCTGGTTGTGATTGTCATTGAAAAGTATTGTTTTCGAAAGTACAGTTGTTTACGATTGTTGTTGCAATTGTTATTGTTCAGCCTCAGGCTGATTTTTTGTGTGTCATCGTTACCTCACAAAAGAAAGCATCGGTAGCTGTAAGAAATTTCTTGTACAAGCGTTAGAAATCAGTGCAACATGTACGGCTCAATGTTTTTGCTGTTGTTTGTGCTGGCCCTCGGCCACGTGCAGGCTAACAAAACTGTTGTGTGTAAGTTTACAAAAAACAATGATTATCATGATGATGGCAACTGACATTTCACGTATCAATATTTCATCGACGTCTAGAAAAAGTTTTTTCTTTTGTGTCAAATTTTTATGTAATATCAAACATAATGAAAAACAGCTATATACAAAATCAGTTGTGCAACAGCAGGGAATCGGTTGATCTTGATCGGCAAAGAAAGCAGAGAAACATATAGAAAGCGAACGTGTGAAAAATATTATGAGAAATTGATGTTACAAAAATTATTTTCAAACCAGACTGCGATTCTGACTTTTACTTCGTACCGAAATAACACATACAAAAACATTATTAATCTCGATACCGATTTATTTCAATCCATTACTTTCTTGAATAATTATTTTTTCCAACTACAATTTCGTCAATGTAACATACCATAGTATTCCGCATTCCAAATTACCTGTCATGATTACATTATAATTAATCATGCCAGATAATTGTCGAATGATTTAAACCAAGTCCAAAGATGGTTTGACAAATGAACAATATCAATTTCAGTTACCATGTGCGTACCAGAAATTTATTGGCAGGAGTGCATCGATATGATGCACGAATCGGCTCGCGAAGGTATCCCGATGTATTGTACTTCCGGTCGCGATCGATACGACTGTATCGACAAGGTGGGTAAAAAAGAAGCGGATGTGGTGGCAGTCGATCCCGAAGACATGTATTTAGCTGCCAAAAGTCAATTAGCAAAAGAAGCTGGATACAACGTTATCGAACAGGTAGATGAATATATATATATATAATTAATGTTAATAAAACATAAATAGTTGAAACAAATTAAATTAATCCTATAAAAATAAAATAGGTGAGAACAAAGGAAGAGCCAGACGCCCCGTACCGTTACGAAGCAGTCGCAGTGATACACAAGAACCTGAACATCAGTAACGTGCAAGGACTTCAAGGATTAAAATCCTGTCACACAGGAGTGGGAAGGAACGTCGGATACAAAATACCAATTACAAAACTCACGGCAATGGGTATCCTGCAGAATATTAATAACCCTGAATATTCAGCCCGAGAGAACGAGCTGCGTGCTCTGAGCACGTTCTTCAAGAAAGGATGTCTCGTGGGTACCTGGTCGCCCGACCCTGTAATTCATCAAAGGCTAAGTACGTAATGATCGTCATTATAGAAAATGACAAGCCTAACGACCAATGACACACTTCTATGCCTGATTACCTTCGCAGAGGAAACTTACAGCAACATGTGCGCCCTTTGCGAGAAACCGGAAGTCTGCGACTATCCAGACATTTACTCCGGATACGAAGGCGCCCTGAGGTGTCTTGCGCATAACGGTGGTGACGTTGCTTGGACAAAAGTCATTTACGTAAAGCGATTCTTCGGACTTCCGGTTGGAGTCTCGCCTGCTGTACCCTCCACCGAGAATCCTGAGGACTTCCGGTACTTCTGTCCCGACGGAAGTAAGGTACCGATTGACGCTACCACCAAACCTTGCACCTGGGCCGCACGACCTTGGCAGGGATACATGACCAATGGGAACGTTCGCAATGTTAACGTCATGCAACAGGTACGACGTAATTTTTAATTAGAAAAAGATGGAGTCTGCTTAAACTAACGTTTGAATATGATAAATTGTATCGATCGGTGAAATTAAATTTTTAGGAATTGACCGAACTGGGTAGACTGGGTGAAACGGAAAAGGCCAAGTGGTGGAAGGACCTGATGTTGCTCAACGAGAAAACAATAGCGGTGGCAGCGCCGCCAGTGGCGCCGGAGGAACATTTGATGAATGCAAAGTACATGGACGTCATCGAGAGGAATTCAGGTGCGCCCGAGAGAAACGCACGCTGGTGCGTTTGGAGCGAAGCTGCTTTTGAAAAATGTCAGGCGCTCGCGAGAGCAGCATTTTCTAGGTATACCATTTTTTTAAAATAATTTCTACGGCCAGTAAAACCTATGACAGAGACTGACGGATATAATTAATATTTAATTATTAGGGACGTAAGGCCCAGAGTGGAATGCTTGCGCGAACAGAACGAAGCGTCTTGTCTGACAGCTGTCAGAGACAACGGCGCCGATTTGGTTGTTCTTGACGGAGGATCAGTTGCCGAAGCGATACAACAGTACAATGTGCAGCCTATAATTTCGGAATCTTACGGTAACGGATCAACGGAATTTGGCGAAAGAGCTGCAATCGCCGTTATCAAGAAAGGATCGAATATCAATAATTTAGGTAAAAATCTTGAACGTGTGTATTTCGTATTACACCGTCTAACAGTGATCGTTAGAAATAGACCTGGAACAATTTTTTGGTTAAAAATTTGAATGGTAAAAATTGTTTGGATCATACCAATTTTTCAACTTTTCAGCCGATTTAAGGGGAAAGCGTTCCTGTCACAGTGGTTACAAGGGAAATTTTGCCGGCTGGTCAGCTCCGGTATACACGTTGAAAAAAAATAATCTGATTCAATCCGAAGATGAAATTTCCGAATTTTTCGCTGCCTCGTGCGCACCTGGTGCGCGGGAGGATTCGAAATTGTGCGAGCTGTGCGTTGGTAACATTGCATCCAATGACGACAGAGTGAAACAAGCAACGAAATGTAAGCCTACCGAAGGCGAAGCATATAACGGCGGCTTGGGTGCTTTGAAGTAGGTCAAATTTTTGTTATACTTAATCAAGGACTTAATAATTTTTATCAGCCGTAAACGTATTTTAAAAATATTTTTTCAAAACAGATGCTTGACCACTGGAAACGGAGACGTGGCTTTCCTGTCGTCTTCGAGTCTCTTGCAATCACGTGAGTATATCGTATCGTTGCTGACTTCACGTCGCACAATTGGTTTACGGCGAATAGAAAGCATAATCGAGCGCATCGTTTCCAAAATCTATAATCGTCATACTGTCTTTCAAAAGTGAACGGAACAAATTCGGAAAGCGGCTCGGACTACATGCTGATATGTCCAAACGATGGTTTGGCAACGCCAGAAAACTGGCTTCAATGTAACTTAGGACTCGAACCGCCACGAGTTGTCCTTAGCTCTGCTACGAAAACTGCAAATGCACGCGAAGAGCTCGTTCACGGTGTTTTGGCAGCGAGCAGCCTGTACGCCAAAAATCAAGATCTCCTCCGTTTGTTCGGCAGCTGGGGTGGACAGTCGAATTTAATTTTTAAGGTAACTCAACGTTGCACCCTTAGTTCGTGGCTGCTGTGCTAACAAAATAATATTTTTGTCATTCACACATTTTTCTTAGGACGAAGCAACCGGCCTTGTGTCTGTCGAAAACACTTGGGACAAATGGGAGGCCTGGAAAGCAACCCGGGATAATTACAAGTATCTGTAAAATCAGTCTCGATCGATTCGCTGATAAATCTTTAGTGCTTCCGCAGCGAGAACCCCCTGAAAAAAATGTCTCATCAGCCTGCAGTAAGGCTGTTATTCGTTGCTGATAATATAGCATTCAGCGCTATGCATATATCGCATATTATTTTTAGAGCGTAAGCAGTGATACTTTGTACGTGTAAAAGCAATTTATAATAAAAACAAATTATTGTGTACAACTTTGTTTCACTTTCCTCTCGATGACGTACAACTTTCACTTCTACAGTTGTTACGTATACAACTTGATACTGACGTAACCAGGAGACTCGGTCGAGTCTCGCGCCAAGTACAGGCAACCTGCTGTACGGGACAGACTCTTTGCCCGAATTAACTTTTGTATCTGACGTATGTAGTGACTGATGTACTTGGCATTAATATTATCATTTGAATATTTTTTGCTAGAGGAATTCACAGCACTTATGTATTTGGTATAGTTTTTTTACACGCAAGTCTTTTTTTGGGGAATTTCTTTTTTTCGATTTTCTCGAACGAGTTTATTCCTCGACCGAGGATAACTAGTGGCGCGTACCGACGTAGTTCGTTGTTTGTCCGCCAGCAGAGAGCGCGCCACAGGCCAGGTCGGTAACGGGCAAGTTGTAAGGTTATGATTTTTCTTTTTCAAGCTACTTATGCATTGACAATTTCACTTCGGATTTTATAGCATCGTTCGAAAACGGTAAGACGGATAATGTTATATGGAATTCAAGCTTACTCAGCTGCATTTTCATTCCTGGAACGTTCGACGAACGGCTGATGGCGTGAGATCATTTTCAATGAAAAAATTGACTTTCCAATATCTCATTTCTTCGAGTCTTCCTTCTTATCTTTTTCTTGGGCAGCTTTTTCCTTTTCCTTGCGTTCCATTTCTTCTCGAAGTTTCTGCAATTGTCTCTGCGTCTCTCTTCGGAAATATATTTCTTGACTAGCCACTGATCTCTCTTCGAAAATGTCACGCTTGGAACCGTCACCGCGACGGCGACGTCGCTCCGACCGTAAAGCTTCGTCGCGATGAAAATTTCGATATCCTCGCATATATTCGAGATAATGTGATAAAGATTTTCGAAACATTTTTCATTGGTCGGGTGTCATTTTATTTTTTAGAATTTAAAAATTTCATACGATCAAACAGTGACTTTTGAAATTTCGTTTCAGATTTCATGCAATTTTGGTTATGTCGAAAGGAACCTAAAAAATACCTAAAAAACCGTTGCGCGAGAAGTTGGCCAAAATTTTTGACAAAACAATTTCGAATCGTCGCGAACTCTTCTATTATCAACGTGCAATTCACATTCCTCTTCAACACTTCGTACAGAGATGATATATACAGATACTTCATCTCTGCTTCGTATCTTCTGATAATGTAGGTTTGAACGGTAGTTCACAGGAGCAACAAAAATACCCGAATCAGCGATGACTCTAACAATCTTCTTTTCCGAATGAGAATAAAAAGTGCACAAGAAACAACCACGTGCACAGCCTTGTATCATCGTCACAAATCAAGATTCATGCGTCATGAAACATCCTACGAATTCGAAGCGTCCGGAACATGTGCTTGGAAAAGGAGTAAAAAAAAAGCTTAAGGAACGTAAATAAATAGCATAAATTGCATAAAGTCATAAATTCCTCACTATTTCATTGTACGTAATTGTACTGCAATTACGAATTATCGCGCATGCGCGTTCGGCATCAGCACTTGGAGTGTTTAAGCATAAATTACAAGTCCGTGAATCATATTTCATCGATCCTCTCGATCTGCGCGATTGGCTATAATCCTTTATAAATACGGAATTAACACCAAGTATTTTTCAAGCATGCTAATAAAGCGAGTAACTTCGCGTCTATACTGTTGATCCGTAAGCCGTCCTTACAGCGCCTCTTCCTCGTCTCACTTATTTCTTATCGAATCTTCCGTCTCTACCAGGCCCAGGAAACCACTCAAGGTACCACGTTCTGAGAAATTTCAATGCATGACGAACATTAGGCACCGAACGTTCGAAAGGTGGAAAAACATTGTACGTTCGATTCTAAGAAATTCACTGATCCGTGATTCTTGGCGTTAAGGTCGAATTAAGGAAAGCGAAAGCCGGAGGGAGAAAAAGAGAGAAGATGATACCAGGAGAAACAACAGGGACGAAGAAAAAGCACGAAAATTATTTTCAGTTCGGTCGCACGAAAAGGACGCAACTGAACCGTCTAATGACGTATCTCAAAATTTACCTTAGTTTTATTTAACGTTTGATCGGGACTCTGCTCATTGACGGTAGCGAACGCTTAATGCAATGCGGCGACGCATTTACGCGCTACGTTCGTTAGAAAGTTAATTCCCGGCCAAGGTTATTGACTGTGCCATTAACAAAGAGCAATTAGTACTTCTTTTTTAATGCTATGAAAATTTTATTCACTGCCCTTCACATTTTTCATATTACCCACGCACGGTTGGATTTCGATTTTGACAGCGATCGTTAGTCATTTTCATTGACCTATCTAACGGCTGTGTCTGGTTGATGATATAAAGACAAGGTGACACAAGTACTATTTAAAATTATGAGAATTTTACTTATCGCGAAAAAGTGATAAGGAACTTATACGTAGAATTAAAAAGGGGATGTTAGCTTATCGCGATAAGCGAAATTGTATTATGTTGTGATTGACGAACAAGGACGATTTACAAAATCGCTTTCGAATTGTACCGCATTCTTGTGGGATCCAAAAAATTGTTACGAGATTCTTAATGAGATTTTAAAAAAAAAAATTTCCTTAAATAGAGAAAAATTCCAGGAAAGTATTACGGAGTCCATTGATTTTTGATAACGACAAATAAATTGTCAATCGAAGAAAATTCCGAAGCGACAACATTGACTCGGTTGTACTTTGCCCCATAATTTTTGGGCATGCAGGTAAAAAAAGCATGAGATTCGTTTCTTTAAATAAAAATGTGATTGAAGATGCGATTTACAGGATGAGTCAAAAAGTGAATCTGAGCTCATCGACAGGAGCAGAATTATATTTAGTTGTAATGAAGCAATAATGAGGATGTTACAGAAACCGCATTGGTTCTAAACCACATTCCTGTGGGATCTTAATCAATCCAAAGAAATTTTTAGGAAATCCTCATCTGTCAAATTAAACAAAAATTTCACCGAAACAAAAAGTCTCAGAAGTACCGTTCAAATTATTGATAATTACTTTTTAATCGATAGAACATTAATAAATAAATCTTTCCTCCCATTAGCCCGATAACATTTTGATTCGCCATGTAGATATATTCTTGTTGCTAAATACATATATATACACACACACTGTATATATCCTTAAGGCGAAACACGAATATAATCAGATGTCCTCCACTCTCTTGAATTTTATTAAAACCTAATCAAAACGTAATGGTGCAGGCCAAACCTGTCCGGATCGCACGACATTCTACAGGCTTATGTAGATTCTGTGCCGTATAGTATGAAAATTTCAAAAATTCTTTCACACGCGTCGAATAAACGTTAAAAAAAAAGCATAAAATATCCTCGATCCCTCTACGTAATTTCCTCATCCTCCTTCTCCTCTTCTTCGTCTCGTACTCCTTTTATTATTATTCGTCGACTACCAGCCCAGCGGGTTTTCCTCCACTGGACATCCCAGTGTTTTAGTTCGGCCGTTGTCGTTGTCCAATGGCGTCCCATATATATACAAGGTTGCTGCACGAGTAAAACACTGTTTGAGTCCTAAGCCGATCGGCAAACACGTTTTGTCTCTCGGTGCAAGAACCAATAAGTGGAAGTTATTTCATTGGCAGTTTTGAAAACAAGGATTAAAAGTGACTGTAAAAATTGTAACGTAAAACCTCGTAATTTCATCGGAACGTGTCGCAGCGAAACAACAACAAAAGTGCAACAACCAGCGGATTGAAATTACACGGCAAATACATGGATCGTTAGAAATTGATAAAAATTATAAAACCCCGTTCACACCGATAGAAACGTGTTTACCTTGAATATTATTATTAATCAAGTAAAACGTGCTATTGTGACAACAACCTATTTAACGGTTGACGCAGAAAAACGTCGGTGCTTAATAATTCGTCTCGTGCGTGGTGTTTAAAAGAAAGATTTTTTGAAATTTAATCATTTAACAAAAAGTGACTCCGGCAACTAATCGGACGTTATTACTTCACGTTGACAAGTTGGACGTTGTACCGCGAAACGAGGATGCGATATCGTTGTTGAATTAATTAATTAATTAATTAACTAAAAGGAGTATAGAGACAGGGATAATAAATAATCAATTTATCAAACGTTATAATAGTTCATTCGTTTCCTGTGCGTCTCTCGTTATCTTCGACTTGCTCTCCAATAACATTAACTCTCGCGATGGTGGGCTTTGCTTTGTCGCGTGTGACAGTTTTCAAATTTCGACGTATTCCCGAAAACGCTATTAGCTGCCGATTGACGCGCTGTCGTAGAATTAAAAAATAGACTTTTTTATCTCGTCTTTCAATCGTCAACGCGTACATTTCGTATCCGCCTTGACGTTGAAGACTGAAAAATTAACGAGCTAAAAATTTATAGCAGTGAAACCTTCGTTCGACTTTGACTAAATGATTTTATAGTGTCTTTAATGCGTAAAGGCAATAAAGGAGAATTCAGTCACAAAACTCGTGTAAAAACCGATAAGTCATTTGACAGATTATCAGGTGCAACGTAAGAATCGTGAACGCTTAAAAAGCTGCGGGTTCTGTGGAAAATTCATCATTTTGCGATTAGGTCGGCACGTGGGTTCGATGAAAATTTGGAAATTTTATTTTGATTTAATTATCAATTTCTAAAAAATGTGCGATTGTGAATTGCTGTGTTAATTAAACAACTTTTTTATCGTTGATATACAATTTTTTATTGGCATTTACCATCATTCACCATGACTTTCGACGCAAGTGTTCCGCTTACCGATAGTAACAATGTTAAGATAATACAGGGGCGAAAGACGAATTTGGCGAATATCGAAATTCGCGAATATCGTCGGAGATGGTTGGTGCTCTTCATCTTCGTCCTGTTTGCTGCGTCCAATATGAATCATTGGGTTCAGTACTCCATTATTGGCAACATAGTATCCAAGTATGAATTAGTATTAAAACTATACAAAAATACGGCAATTCTATTAAATAGAAAAAATTTGCATTTTGGAATATTTCGCATTATTATACAATTCCAAGTGATCTCAGCGACGAGTAGCGTCACGGGGTTTGTGCAATAATTCTGCGAAAAACGTGATCATAATCAAGAATATTTTGCATGTCGACGAGTAGCTATTTGCAAAACTGAAAGCAATAACAATAAAAGTATCATCGAATAGACTAATCGCTTGGGCTCTTCGTGTAATTAGAATTGGCGGAGAAAAATTGTATAAAATTTCAAATTCAAAATCAAATCGACCAATCGATATCAAGTTTCCATTTTCTGTTCAAAGTACCGTGAAAATAATTACGCTTAATTATCGTGTGCCAAATAAACAATTATCAAGGACGCGCCATAGTGGACAAACAAGTGGAAAATCTGATGGGATTAGTTATCTGCAATTATTACCCATCTTTTTTTAATCACGATAAACACCAGCGACCGATTTATTCCAGCACAAGTAGACGATAAGGATACGGGAAATAAACGGTTATGACGTAACGCTTCGTAAACTGCCTGATAGCCTTGATTTTAAAATGTCATTACTCCATGGGCCAAAACGTTCCCAGCCCTTTGATTCGCACGTGATTCGCTTGGAACAATCAAAATGATCGCAAGGACGATGAGATATTAACCTTTTGTAATTCATGAAAATTCATTCTATTTTTAACACCGAGGATCACTGATAACCACATATACATTTTTTATACATATAAAAATCCCTTTAGATACGTGATACGAAAAATAAAAATTTATGCAATTTTCCAAATTCCCCAAAATCTACTAAAATATTAATGTATCCAACAGACATACCTAAGGTATGCAACAGAATCACTGGTGCCCGTTGGTAAAGGGGCCTTCGTAAATTAATAATTAATTAAGATAAATAGTGTCAACCGCATTTCTTGATGATTACTTATCATACAATAATTGTCTGTTGGGGCGAAAGGGCGTAATAATGTACGAGTGAACTCTTATCAGTGATACTAGGTCATTTGCGTTCGCACGCCAAAGTGCGTAGCGTGTCTTTCTTGTTGATAAAAAACTTTCAAAATTTTATTAATCAATTATACTCCGACCGATATACCGTTGCGTTATAACATTATACAGAGATTTAATTAATTTTTAACATTTATTTCACTTTTAGGTACTACGGCGTTTCGGCAACTACTGTCGATTGGACGTCCATTGTTTTTATGCTGGCTTACATACCCGTTGTTTTTCCCTGTATATATTTTATGGACCGAGTTGGATTGAAATGGATGATTCTGGGAGGATCGATCATCACGTCGATAGGTTCCTGGCTGAAAGCAGTATCCGTGGCACCAGACAGATTTTACTTGGTGCTGCTTGGTCAAAGCATAGTGGCCGTAGCACAGGTAAGTCGCGATAGTATCAATGAAAAAAAAATTTCTTCAACCCCTTTCAACTTTACTCTAAATACACTAAAAAGTAGAACAGCAAGGGGGTTGATTAATGTGAAATGATAGTGATAAAAAAATATTTATATTTCATATTTAACTCAACAGGTCACTGTGTTATCGGCTCCCGGGCGCATTGCAGCAAACTGGTTCAATTCCAAGCAAGTATCCACGGCAACTTCAATGGGATTGTTTGGTTGTCAATTGGGAATATCTTTGTCATTTTTAATGACCCCGTTGCTCGTGAGAAATCATGAGAATCTCGTGGACATCGGTAACGATATGTCATGGTTTTTTTGTGGAGTTGCTATTTTCTCTACGATCTGTACATTCGCCATATTTTTTTGTGAGTTTAGATCTTTTTAAATTTCGAATGTTGCAACAAAATTTTATTACAACATTTTTTTTCAAGTTTTCATGGAAGAACCCCCATTGCCGCCTAGCGAAACACGGGCTCTTCAAAAGATGAGAAAGGAGGAGAGCAAGGACAGCTTTATCGAATCGATGAAAAATCTTCTGTGCAATCGAAGCTATTTGGCACTTTGCAATTCATTTGGAATAATAATTGGCATTCTCAATGCCGTTAGCACTCTTCTCAATCCCATGTACTTGATTCACTTTAAGGTAATCGTATTTACGTATTAGGTATGTCGAGTGGGATATTATTTTTTTTATGAATATTGACAGCCGGAATATATCACCACTGAATTATGATTTAATGACCGTTCTGTAACTGTGTGCTGATCATTAGCAAACGAGCGAAAGTAATTAAGATTTTAGTCTCTGATATAATTATTTATAGCAGAGGGTATAACCTTGTTGGCTAACAGATTAATAAGCGGATAAGGTAATTCTTGATTAAATAGTCTTTATTGTTAATAATTGTTCGCTGTAAGCGTAATGCATTGCGTGGAGACTTTGTGACTCGAAAAACGTGAAAATACGGAATTTTCAGGTGTTTAAAATTTTTTTTTATTTTACTTTAGAACGGAGAAGCCGAAGCTGGGCAGATAGGACTGGCTATCGTTATAACTGGGATGTTCGGTGCTATAATTTTTGGAATTATTCTCGACAAAACGAAGAAGTTCAAGTAAGCTTTTATTTTGTCGAAGAAAATTTTTAAATTGACCAACTGTTCGTAACGCTTGTACTGCTTTTTGTTCCAGGCTAACAATAACGATTGTTTATTTCTGCGCAACTGCATTTCTTATCATGTTCGCCATTTTTCTACTGCTGGAAATCAAATGGATGGTTTACGTGTCGTCTATTGTTTTTGGGTATTGACCAAATTTTGTAATCAAAAATATTTCTGTTGTGCTCATTTTTTACCAATTAATTTTTTTTTAGATTTTTCGTTTCCGGGTATTTCTCCGTTGGTTACGAAGTCTGCGCTGAATTTACATATCCAATAAATGAAGGAATGTCAACCGCAATTTTAAATATTACTAATCAAATATACGGCATGATATTTGTGTTAATATTTAGTCGGCTAATGGAAGAATACGGGGACTTGTGGGCCCACGTGGGACTTGTAGTGGTGATGCTCGTAGGTGGTGTTATCACTATGTTCACGAAAGATTTGCAAAATCGAGAGGGAGCTAACAAGCATGTAAAGAGTAGCCCTTTAAAAGAAGTCATTAGCTAGTACTAATGAAGGAAGACTTAGGTAGTACAAAAAAACAAATAAAAAAAAGAAACTAATTACGATTTACCCCAAAAAAAGAATACGCTCATTTAGAATTCAAAATGTTGAATTTTTGATAGCTATGTAATAAAAAAGTCTCTTGCGTACGTAAGGACGAGATTATAGTTACGTAAAAAAAAAAAAACAAAAGCTATAACAAAAATATTAATCCGTGCCAAGATGAGAAACAAATTCTCATATGTAAAGTGTATATTTTGTAAAATATATTTTTAAATCCTGATTAATATAACGGGATAATTAAACTTAAGTTTACCAACCTAATGAACATTAATTATTGTCAAAGTGCGAATTTCTTTATAACTCTTCGTGACTGATTGTATATGAATATACAAAATAAAACTGTACAGTTCTCGCCACGTTGTTTGAACAACAACAAAAACAATCATAAACTGAAAGCAGTGATAACTGGATCGTAATTGTTATTCGTACTACGGATCGATGAGATATTTGTTTATACGAACAGTGAATCAATTAATTTATTCATAAAATTCAGACTCACATCCTAAGATCGATTAGAATCATTGTCATTGAATGATGTCGCAATCATCCAAGTCATTATTCATGTTAATGAATAGTTAACCATATCAATCAGGATATGCGCGCGTGGTTTTGTATTTCAATTGTTTTAAAAAAAATTGCGTCGTCTACATTGTTCTTCGTGACGATAGTCAACAAGGCCGAAACCGTTTACATTAAAGCGTGCGACATGATCAATTTGTATGCAATTGCACAAAATTAACAATTGTTCAAATCAATAACAATATGTGATATGAAGCTACGTATCATTGTATAAACAAAGACGAGTTCATTGACCTCACGTTGTCAACTGATAGAAATAATTGCTGAACTTTGACGGTCAATCGTTAGAAAAATTATGAGAACGAGGAAAATACATAATTTATCATTAATCATTAATCACATATGTAGTTATACGATCATTCACGTTTTAAAATTCTGATCCTCAAATATTGAAATTGCAGTCTCCATTTTTTCTCCCAATGTAACTTTCTCCTTAAAATATTTTAATGCTCAAAATTTTTAAGGTCCAATATGAAAGTGTCACAATTCTGCGCGAGATTTCAATATAATCATGGCCGAAGTCCAATGACGATCTGCCAACTTCTATTAATACAATAGAAAATATATTCGAAATAACAAAAGAAGTGCGAGGTCTCGATTACGACTGCCTAAACACATTGACCTTAACCAGTAGACGCCAAAAGGAAAATTTACCTGCATCATTAAAGACTGTGGTCAAACGAGATCTGATGTAATGAAACCCAAAAGAATGTCACGCGAAACCACAGGTATGATAAATGATACCAATAACAAAATAAATAATAACTTTATAGTGCATCGATCGAGTCTAACCTTTAAAATCACAAAAATATTTTGTACCACACAAAATATCTTGCTCCACTTTTTTGGTGAAATTCCGAACGATTAACAATCTTTGTGGTATCTAATCGAGAAAGGTGAATAAACCGGTTTATAGGGAACAGGTTATATGGTTAGAGCGGGGCACCATGAAATCGTACTACGGCACTGTAGTGCATAGAGGACATGGCTGGTGGGGGAAGCGGTCTACACGATGCACCGTAAGACGCACTAAGCAGCGTTGGAAAGTCCAAGCACCGCTTACACATAGTTAGTACGTGCGATTGGATGTAGGCGTTTCGTTGGTAGGAAGTTAACCTTAACAGACTATAGCCATGAGTATTTATATACCGCGTGTGTGCCGTGTGAAGACTCGTCCACGTGACTGCGACGCGCGCCTTCCTTTGTGTTTGCCTCGCTGGCGCGAGCAAACAAAGAATTTTTTAAATTCATAAGAGCGTACAAGAACAATTAATCTGTTGTTGTTATCTTCGTGTGTCTTATAAGAAGTGATGCATGTTTTACGTTGTCTTGTCACCTCTTTATATCCGTACGTGCAAATCTTGAAGGATAAGAATAGCAGCAGCCTCACTTTCATGCGCATGCGCAGTGTATGTATTTCTTGTACAAGTTGCTGTGCTTACAAGTTGTTCGACTGCGTTCCTGACAAGGTGTGAAACAAAGTATCGCGACACATCATTGTTATTGATCAAAAGTATTTTTGTAATACAATATTTTGTTTTTCTGTTTACTCAACGCGTACTGTTGTTGCTCATAGAAATGTCTATGTTATAAAAACAATCATTAGCTGTACATACATTAAACAATGTTGTATATTTTTTACAGCTTTTATGTTTTTTTTATATTTAAACAACTCAGGCAAAATGCGTTATAGAAGCTTTATCTGAAATTATAAATTGCGTACAATATGAATATAATCGATGTGGAACGATCTTATCACATTAACTTCATATTTGAACAATAATTGTATTAAAAAAAAACAAAAAAAGATTAGCTAACAAAAGATAACCGATTTTAGTTAACATCCTGTAAATTTCCAAGAAACAAACAATATTGTTTATGCCCAATCGTTAGTTGGATAAAGAGAGGTCGTACAAAAAAAGCACTGTGTCCTTGCGTTTAAGTTTTATGCATACTCACGCTGGAATGTGTACTCCACATTGCAATTGCAACAAGTTCGTGAAAAAAATGTATTAAATTAATCCTGCATTATTAATTATCTATAAGATAACAATTATCATTAAAAAAAGTCCTTCATTTTTCCATTGTCTAATGTTTGCATCGAAGTCGTTACAACAGTTTTTTAATTTGATCCGAGGGCACCGAACTACCTAGATACGTTCCTGACCTGAGCGCAACTGTACTTGGCACACTAGCAGTAGTGGTGGTGGCGCACAGCTGATACCACGTGTGTTCTGGATGTCGAGGTCCAGTGGTGTCTAATGAGTCGTAGAGTTTCGTTGGGGAGTTCAGTCGCTCCGATTTGACGTCACTTCCGTTTACTATTTATCAATAATTCGACTGATACAGCAAGGTTTCGAATGAGAGGGAAGAAAGAAAAAAAGGATGCATGCGCGATAGCTCAATTTGAATTAAAAAAATATCATAGTGTATACGGTGCAGTGTGTATATGCATATATGTATACATATATCTACATATACATATCGTACAGTATGTAAGTGCAGTGAAAAAAATAAAAATACTAACATGTGTGCTCTCGCGACAAGACAGCCTATTCTTCATATGTAAAAGTACATGGGATTGGCTGCGCTTTAAAAATATTTACCAACGTGATTTTAACACCTGTCATTTTTTTTGCAACTCCGGAATCGCAATATCCAATATAATGTTTCGCATCAAACCCGCCTTCTTTCGGTTGTTTATCATTTAATGTTTTCTGACAAAATCTTCGATATGGGAAAATGGCTTTATGGAAAGATGCTTAAGAATTTTCTTAAGAAACTATCAATGTAAGTCACTGCTACATTTATTTGTAATTGCTACTATCTAATTTTATGCTGTTCGGATTTAAAAGAATTTCTTTGCTTTAAATTCATTGAAATTGGAATCGGTCAATAGAGCCTTTTACTAAAGATTATCAACGCTTAACAAAATCGAGTATAGCGCTCGCTACTCGTGAAAGGGAATTGCCTTGGGTGTTTGCTCTAACCATGTGTACGATAGCCTTTAGTACGTTTTGTATAGACCGATAGTATGTCGTGTACAGTGTGATTCAAGAATTAATAGAAAAGATAAAACAGTGAGAAATACGAAGTTTTTTGATGACTGAAAATTTGTAAAAATATTACGCCTTGGGTTGAATCGAAGACACTGCCATTGAACGTCGTTTAATAAATAATTAATTGCTGATACAATTTGATTTATTGGCATAAATGATTTTTAAAATTCCAAATTTTTGTGTAATTGAAAAAAGAAATTGGATACTGAAGTGTAACGTACAAGGTATATCTGCGATGCGAATGCATTTTGCTAAACAATGATTCACTTCCGGTTTAATAGTACGAGGCAAGACTATAGTCTATAAACTGAAGCATCCGGTTAAATTTATATAAATCAGGCCTTTTTAAATATTTATTAAAATATCACATCATTTCTATTCGCGTGGGTCTTTAGGCCGACCAATTGTTATCACGATCATTTGGCAATGGATGCATTATCGGAATATCCAGTCGACTGTTATCATTGACATAGCGCACTTATCAAACAAGAAATTATCACGAGACGAAATATTATTATGTAAATCTTATATTCGTGCCAGTTCTAAATCAAATTTTTTTCGCATTTACAATGAACAATTAAAACAATTAATAACTATATTTTCATCATTAGCCAGCGATAAAACAGTAATTAAATTTGTGAGAATATTATTAAATTTCAAATTCAATTTACAAACATGAAATCTCATTTTCCTACGCGACCTCAATTTCAATATGAATTACTTATTATACAGCCGACCACGGTTCGCCTGCAATTATCGTCACGTTACAAACTTAAGAATTTTTTTCACTGGCAAAACTGCTTTACTCGCTTTGAAATTATCTTCCTCTCAGTTGCATTCACAAGATAATGATATAATGTACGATCCTTTCAGAAATCATCAATCTGCTTTAATTCTGAAAAACAACTCATTAAGCGATACAAGAACATTTCCACTAACGACAACAGCAGTATCAATTTAGTACTAGACAGTACGAAAACAATATTTTGTAAGAAGCACAAGAAATTTCGGAATGTTATATCGATGAGAAACAAAAGATTTATAATAATCATCAATTGATTTTTCTAATAATACAAATGACCATAATCGCCATACGAAGGCATCATAGATAGTCTCCGAGTAGGGTAACTTTTACTGATAACAAACTCTACTCAACGTTTAGTTAGTGAATACACAGAATTCGAGTGATACAGATAATTCGCTCTGGAGTCATTGAAAGGAAAAGTTAAATTGTGGACTGAAAAATTGAAAATAAAGATGCAATAGAAATTAGGTAAGAAGATAACAAATATGACGACGTAAAAAAAAAATAAAGTGAGTGGTTCGAAACAAAAAAAATACAAAATTGTATAAAAACAAAGATTGTGATAATTAAAACAAAAATTCTTGATTCACAAACGCCTGATGGTAAACAAAGTTTTTGTGCGCCTCACGTAAAACGCCTCAAAACAATGTATTGAGAACAAGGGAATATTGTATTATTGTTTTTGTACATGTGTTTGCTCGTGGCTGTGCATCGTGATCGATATGCAATATCACCAAAACTGATTATCACAGAAGTCACAGAAACTCCTGGTCCTTTTACCGGGATAAAGTATCGGGTTCACTTGCAAAAGAAAGCAACGAACTCGACCTGCAGTCGCGTCATGGACTGGTATAGAAAGATGCGTCGGAAAAGGTAAACAAATTTTTTTTAATTTGTAAAAAATATTGACGAATTGTATCAATATTTTTTCTATATCCTTGAAAAAAAAATCCTGATAGAATTTTCAAAAATAATTTGTCCATCGTACATTGACGCACGTGTATAATAATATTGTAGTGTAATCAGTGATCCCATTAATTAATAATAATAAACCAATTTACACAATTTGAGGTTAAGGCCCCGTACACCGGAAATACACAACCGTCTCGTAAGCCCGTAATGAAACGTAAATGCGTGATGAGCACAAATAATATATTTTTCGATCGATAAGTCAAGTGAAAATAAAATCCACGAAAAAATGGTTGTTACGTGGGTACAAAAATTTTTCTTTCGTTAATACAAGACTTATATCCAAGTTATTTTATCGCGTATCGAAAACCATCTCGAAATTCCGTCACGCTTCTCACGATGCTGATTGGTCGTCGCTGTTGACATTCGAATTTGCCGCATGGCGTGCACGTTCGCGACGTACAGTCCATTTCACAGATTGCGATAACTTTAGAAATGTAAAGATACAAAATAATTGTGTAATGGCTCATGAGGTGCCGGCAGAGCACGCGCGAAATAGGCCCCTAATATATATATACATTGTTCATGTCCTATGCGTCAGCACGTGGTATGCGTCACTTTGAAATGGCTCGAGTTTCATATTTCAACCTACATATTTGAATTTGATTAGCGACCTAATAAATACGATTAGGAATAACAATACGTTGGAAATTGATGAAATGAAAAATATCAATTTAACAAAAATCAACCTCGTAATACATTATTGATAAATAATGTCAAGAGTAATCAAGATTGACGATTTCTGTCATTTTTCAGAACCCCGACGTTCCTTAACGACGATCTCGAAACTTTTGCCGAGAGACAAGAGAGATGGCGAAGCATATACGTAATTTACTTCACAATGTTTCTCATGTCTTTGGGATTTAGTATAATTTTGACTGGTGTCTGGCCATACTTGGACAAGGTAATTTGAATCGTTGAATAATTTGAAAATAAAATTTTTATATTTGTTTTCTCAAATTTCTTCAGCTCGATCCAACAGCGGGAAAAGAATTTATGGGGTACGTGGTAGCCGCGAATCCACTTGGTCAAATGCTGTTCTCACCGCTGGTCGGATGGTGGGGAAACAAAAGAGGATCAGTCAGGCTGCCACTCCTAATAACACTTGCACTATTCACAGTGGCATCTGTAGCGTATAGTACATTAGAAATAATTCCGGGAGACCGGAAGACAGTAATGGTCACTGCGAGATTCTTCGTTGGAGTCAGTTCTGGTTAATACAAATGCCAATCATTTTATAATTAAATAATACCCACTGTCCCCACGTTGCACGTACAATGACTATAGATATATATTTTTTCGAATTTTCATTTTCAGCAAACATCGCTGTAGCCCGATCGTACCTTTCGGCGGCAACAAGACTTTCAGAAAGAACGCAAGCCGTCTCTATGGTGTCCCTTGCACAGGTATACAAAAAAATATGATAAAATTGTTCATCATTTAATTTTTATGGGGTCGTGATTTTTTGGGAATTTTTTCAATCCAGGTATTAGGTTTTGTAGTTGGTCCAGGATTACAGGCTGCTGTCACACCATTGGGCGATAAAGGTTATAAACTTTTAGGACTTCCATTTAACATGTACACCATGGCAGGTTGGATAAACGTTGTCATGGGATTGTTCAACTTTGCACTTTTTCTACCATGGAATTTCAAGGAGCGAAAAATAGCGGCACGCGAGGCAATGCGCGATCAAGGAAAAGCGACGGGTAAGACAAAGTCAAATATTGACTTTGATGTTCAAATAATTTTTTTATATAGAAAAAATATTTTAGATTAAAAGAATAATATTGATTTCAATAATCGATGTATATTTCCCTACTGTCACAGAGAAGGAGACTTGGAAATCCATGAAACCTGATTATTTAGCATCCTGGACATTAATTTGTGCCTTTTTCGTCCTAGTCTTCAATTTTGTGCTACTTGAAACGTGAGTGAAATTCTGGGTTCGTTCATTTATCGACTAACGATGTGTTTCGTAATGATACAAAAACGTGATATATGTATGTATATATATATTCCTAATCAATAATTACCCTGATAGTCAATCTGTAACTAAACCTAAAAAAATCATTGATTAATGATTTCGAAAATTATGCATAAGATATTTTTTGCAATATTTGCTCAATTCAGAACAATTGTATTTTTGTTTTCAGACTGGGTACATCGTTGACCATGGATCAATTTGCTTGGTCGAAAACTGAAGCACTGTATTACATGGGACTTTTAATGAGTGTCGGTGCCATTGTTGCTTGCGTCACATTCGTCATGATCGGTCCGCTTTGCAAAAAGTCAGTAATACACGGTCGATTCGATGATTAGATTAATGAAAGAGTATCGAGTATAATTATCAAGATTGCGTAACGATAAATTGAAGAAATTTACGAAAATTCTATGATTACCGATTACAGATTTTCCGAAAGAAAAATAATGATATGGGGTGGCTTTTTCTTTATGATAATTGGCCGTATCATCTGCATCCCATGGGGTCCGGATCCACCCGTCATTGCCGAATTGGGACGTACGTATAAATTCGCTTTCAATAATATCTCATGTTCGTACTATCTTATCGGTATCTTTATAAAACCGTCAGGCTACTATCAGGATAAACATCAAGCGTGATAATTATTATTAAATTTTTAATCTTCAAATGGACACACGTATAGATACTATATCTATACTTTGTACATTTGAGAAAATATAATCTCATCGCATCAGTCGCCATCTTTATCACGGAGATGGAAAATGCTCTGATGTATATGCATATATAGTACCAAACAAGTACTCACCCTTATAGCTCCATCCGGGTCCAATGCTCGCAGCTTCCTCCGGTCAGGAGCAACGGTCCAAATCTTCTCTGTTGCACGTACACCAAGTCGGAACTTAACCGTCCTTTGCCAAACGACAAAAGATGACTGACTACTATTTCCCTTGTTGCCAAGGACCCTTCGTGAACGAATTAGCTGTTCGTTCGGGAAAACAATTATTTTTACCTGGAAATAGAAAAAAAATTATAATACCAAAATAATTTTTAGGATCTTGCTTGAAATTTTGTCTAGTCATTTCAAATCTGTTACCCTGTATAAGACTCGTGAAATCTATAAGCTGTGATAACAACGACTACGATTTTTGAGGGAAAAATTATCTTACGAGTCGTGATAGAGATGTATTGATTTTTGTGAAATGTAAAAATTTTGTTTTTTTTTCTATTTTTTTCAGCTTTTGGAAATTGGACCAGAGATGACAACGGCACACTGAAACTTGGTTGTCCCAGTACTCAAGAATGGTGTCGATACACACCGCGAATGACGGTCACGCAATTTATGATCGGTTATGGATTTACGACTATCGGCTATCCACTGGGTGTCACATTGATACAGACAATATTTAGTAAAGTACTTGGTCCCAGACCACAGGGCGTTTGGATGGGCCTTATGACAGGTGCTGGATGTGCTTCTAGGGTGATGGGTCCCGTTTTCATGGGACTTATTTATACCAGATATGGGACTTACCATACTTTTGGCATCACTGGTGTGATGCTGGTTCTGGCCATGATTTGGATGCAGATTGTTGACAAGAGATTAGTCCCACCGAAATTCGAACAGGCTCCCACGAACAAGGCCCAAACAGCTGAGACCGAAAAGGGCGACGTTGAAATTCCATTGGTGCATCGGACGCCTGATGCTGGTGAGAAGGAAGTTGAAATGCAGAAATTGAACGGTAGCACCGCTCATGACAAAGTTTGACAGAAATTGTGATCGATGAGTCTGAAACAAAAAAGTTGTGCTTGTTGTGTATGATTTTTTTGTTAATTATACCACTATTGTAATTCTGATTAAGTGATTATGCAATGTATGAATCAGTATCGATTTTTGCCTTACTACCTGAATGGTTTAACTTCGTTACAATATTACATGGGGTTAAACAATGACTGTTGGTAGACGCGTTATAAGCAAGTAAGTTCGTTTATAATTATTGATTATTGCTCAAAACTAAGACACATTATTGTCAGACTAGAAAAAGCGTATGGACGAACGCTCGGTTACGTAATTAATTGCCGTAATACTTAGAAAAAATTGACGTAATATTAAAAATATTAAATATATTTTGTTTACTGCTATTGTATACAATAAAAAGAAAGATTAATTAATATAACAGTCAATAAAAGGGGATTTTGTATTAATTCTTGCTCTGTTCAATTACCCATGCTTGTATTCCCGTAAACAAATATTTTGTACAACCAACAAAAACAAACTGTGTATCTGGCTTAATGATCAAAAACAAAAATTATACAAAATACAATGATACTTTGTTGCACAATTTTTCATAATTGGATAACATGAGTGATACCGGTACTTGAATTTTTTTCTACATTGTATGCTGCTACGAAGTGCCTGATTAATTAATTCGAGTGAAACTGACTCGATTGTATGTAAAATTCGATCCACAGTGAAAAATAATTCATGAATAATTATTATCATCTGTTTACGATATACTGCAAAGAACCGATATGATTGGCCAAGTGAAAACACTTGTTGTCCGGCTAATGACGTATTTAGAAAATATCGGAACAATGAATCGTACGATTGTACCACACGAAAGAGACTTTGATGGACTGCTGAATAGACTGGGGAATTTTAATGCCACATGCAAAATTACCGGATGCTATTACGAACGTAACACTAGCTTTGTATCTACAGTTTCTTCATACACGACGGGGTTGCGCATCTTCTTTTCAAGGGAAACTAACTATCTAGATACGTGAAATCGGACGATACGATCGTCCGCTATTGCAAGGCCGAGTCAGAGGTCGTTTCTTTGTCTCGCATGGAAAAATTTAAATTTGTTCCAATTACAGAATTTATTTTTTTTATTTAAGCATCCAATCGACCAATAGTTCATTCAGTCGTGATTACTGTACGAACTCTGACATTGTTCGTTAATAATATATTTTTTTTAATATTATAAACAATATCCACTTTCAGTATATTAATTTCGCAATCGTTGATACGAATGCTCGGAGACCTATTTTCGCAACTTGCGGGTTTAATAAGCCTGTTTACGGTGGTTCGTGTATCAAGAGTGCGTATGGATCGCGTATAGTATTTCTCCCACAAATTTTGCAATCTTTATTAAATCCTACGAGTCAATCGGACACTAAAAATACAGAGACCTAGTTTCTTGGTTGTACGTATGTTTCTTTGGAGTTGAACCTTCTGGAGATAATTTGATAATTTATTTTGAACGATAAGTATTAATTACAAATTTTTTATTCGTCAAATGGTAATTTGACAAATTTAATGTTTATTACACATGTACGTTGTTACGTATATACCTGCAATTAATGAACGTGAGAAATTTTGTAAAATTTCTTTTCTGCCCCTACCAAAAGTACTAATGGCCGTCTGATTCGTTAAATTTCTCCAGAGAAAGGAAATCGTTACTCGTGATCTACGACCTGTATATACGCCGTGAGACAGTAGGTCCTGTCGGATGTAAGAGGGTAAGGTCATGCAACATAAAGAAAATTTACTTGGTACTCGTCAGGTATGACCTTATAAAGAAATTTAAGGCAAAAAGGGTAATGCGCAAAAAAAAGTCGTGGTTCACGCGAGATAAAAATACCGGAAGTCCGTGATGACTGAGGTCACGTTGAAAAATGATTGCTCCGATTGAACTTCCTGAATAAGGTCAATATTGATCCAAAGTTCGATCAATGATGAAAAAAGGATAAAAATGCACAAAAGTTCATTGCACCAATTGCATGTATGATAATTGTGAATTTATATAAAATTTTGATTTTTTCTTTATAATCTTATCTTCTTATTTCCATAGACTTGAAAATAAAGCTTTTTATTTGTAACAAACGTCCATTTAATTTGATCGTAAAGTGAACGGTCGTTGTTACTCCTCCACTTTTACTATTTATTTCACTCCACCTGCCCCACCACCTCGCGAGGATACTTCACCAGAAGTTACCTACCCAAGTGAAGTCCTGGAAGGTTCAGTTAAATCTGAACTAGCGAAACAGCAAGTTAAACTAGTCCTATCAGGACAAAACAGGGGCCACCATGCGAAGCGTAATCAGGCCTATCCTGTTCTTGGGTAAGTGAAGAAAGTAGGGATGCGACCAGCATCCACGTAAGGATCAAAGGACAAATTGGGATCAGCTGCAACAATTAAAATTAGTGACGATAAATGAAACAGTGTAAGAAGAAAAAAAAGGCAGATTCACTTCGGGATTTGAGTGATTTTACAGTTTCTCGTGAAGTGCATAAAATTTCCCCAAAAAATGTTGTATATCTTACTCCAAATTTTGAGTATCTGGGATTAACACCAATACAATTGCTGTGTAGAATATTCTAATTATTGGGATTATTGTCGCACAAATTTAACAGATATTTTTTTTCGCGTTTCTAGGACTCATAAATGTTTTATACACGGAGAACGTAGTCGAGAACATCACGACAGAATTTTCAAAGTCCACCAATACCAAAGCCAGCAGTCGTTACAGGGATCCGTCGCTGTCGCGAATGTGGCCAAATCGAACGTCCACATCGCAGGCGACAAACGAGGAGCGAATAAAAGCATTGGCGTTGGCGCTGCGCGACGCGGATCGTGTGTTGAACAGCAAAAGATCACGGAAGAACGAACAATCGAAGAAACCGCGGATTTCCGCATCGCCTGTAACGACACCGGAAGTGCGGTCGTCGATGATCGAAAGAACAGCGACGGAAGCGCCACGTGGTAAACAGCGTTCAAAATCGCGAATAAAAATCAACGGCAGATATTCGGTGCCATCGCCAATTCTTCAACCGCCGTACAAGTCGTACTCGCCCGAGTACGATTTTGAAATAGACAAACCGGAACTTCGCGAAGCCACGTCGACGACGACAGACTCGCCGAACAACACGACGATCGGTCGAATAAAGATCTACGACCTGACAACAGCAATTCCTACGAGCAACGCGAACAAGAATTCGAGTGGGAACAAAAATATTTTTGAAAATTTTTCCAACTCCAATCTCGACTACACGTCAAGTAACGATAAACAAGATAATTATAATTCGTACAGTTACGAGGATTTGAGTTCCTTGGAGCCTCTTAGAATCAAGATAAACGCAAGTGGCGGAACCGGAAGGTCAAGAGGAAGTGTCAAGTACCAGAAAAATTTTGATTCCAATGAAATATCCAATAGAAAGGATTTGATCTCGTCAGCAGACAGTGGATACAATTTGAAGAGACGTTTATCTCAACAATCCAATCATTTCAAGCTGAACGGTACGTGTGCTGTACGAACGTTCAAAAATTTTCACAAAATTTTACATAATACATTCCATATATCCGTCCCGAAGAATTGCCAGGAGTAAAAGTTATTTTAGCATTGAATCCATAAATGGATGAAACTATGTAAAAATTGCATACCAGACTTTCCCTGTGAAATTGCATAAAACTGTATCTACATTGCTTATACGGAGTCGTTAGAATTCCTTAAAGAAATTGTTAACAAAAAAATCTTCAATATCTGTCTATAAAAACTTTTCGAGTATCACCTTCTAATTTTACGTTTTCTTTTACAGACGAATCCAGAAAAAAAATTGGATCTATTCCAGGAGTTCCAGGACGCGATTATCCTGTTCATCAACAATACACTCATCACCATCTACGTTATCCTTCGAGCAGATTTGTTTGTCCCGTGAGTCCTGGTACACATATCTACTTGGCCGACAGAGCATCGAGATGTCAGGTAAAAATAATTCTAAACAAAGTTCCCAATTCCACGATTACAAATAATGACTTCCTTATGTCACCCACGCTATCGAATAACCATAAGATAGCCAACTGGACGTGTTACGTGACGAACGTATTTAAAGAGTTGGATGTATAATTGACAAAAAAAAGACCAACTGAATTCTCAAAGCGTAACGTAAAATCTTTAGGAAGCCTTTCGCAACGAGAACGCGTTTACGTTATGGCGCATAACCACCATCCAAAGAAACAAGTTAACGTCTCGCTCGATGGCCTCGCCTCAAAGGAAATGGCCCACTTGATCGAAGAATTGATCTACGGAGAATGGACTAGGTCCCAAGTATTTCCGGAAGTCCGTTCTATAATTAAAAGATGCACACGAAGTCTCTCCTATAAGTCATTGAGATCTTTAGCTCATTTGAATTTATCGAATAATTTACTTAAGTCCCTGGAGAATTTTTGTACTCAGGATACAATAGGGAGGAACATATATAATTAGAGGTCAAATGTCTTACAGCCGTCACGCCCGTCACGCTTCTGACACGAAAGAAACTCTTGCGGCGCTCGGCGTGTCTACGTTTCATAAAATTACAGGGTTTTTAAAAAATATCCTTCTTCACTTATTATCGGAAAAATTCGCACGTCCACGTCCTGTTACAAACAATCTAGAAGTCGTGGACGATCGTGATTTTATCATACAATCAATATCTCGTACAATCTTAGAAAATTAACTTAATTGTTAGCCTTGACTTAATGCGTGGTAAATTGTTATTATAAATTGGAATAATATTTTTGTCAAACGACAATAGTCGTTACGCAAGTAGATGAATTATTTATTAATTTCTTATCTAATACTACTTTCAGATATTCTATGTGTGTTATGGAGAACAAACTGGAGTACCGATGATGTGTCCAAATGGAACTTTGTTCAGCGAGCCTCTACAAGTTTGTGATTGGTGGTTCAATGTGGTATGTTGATAAGGAACTGGAAGTGTAAATAAATTTTATAATAAAACAATGATGCCCTGCTAATCGTTTCTTTTTGGCAATGCAAATTCTAAATAACCGTGTAGCCACAATGGTTGCCGTATTTAAATTGTCTTACTATTTACCATAAGATAGGATCATTTTGCCAGTGCTTCTGTTCGAATAACTAATCCTGGCAGCAGGGATGCAGAAGGTGGACGTGGTGAGGACGATGGCCTCAAGGAAAGGATCAAATTAAAGTGGTTTCGGTGGAGTGCATTTACCACGGAAGTTGTGTAATTTTGGCTTCGTTGCCTAACGCTTCTCTCGCATCAACGTCGTGACTCAAGTATTACCATGATCTTTGGTCGATTCCTTAACCTGCTTAACCGTAGTCCGTGAATTATATGTGCTAGTACGCGTAGAGTAGAATATCATGTTACTAATAGAAAACAAAAAAGAATCTATAAAGCTTCTTCGTTACAGTATAAAGCCATTAGCCATAAAGTATAAATATGAATTTGAAAAGCAAGAAATACAGAGTAACCAATAAATAGTAACGCGCTAGGAGGAAGGGTCTACAATTGTTCCCCAGAAGAGTATAGCTTTCGTTTGTTCCTGTTGTATGAAAAATCCAAATGGTCTGTCGACTTTGAAGTTCTTCACGATTCCACTGTAATTTATCGTGGAACCAGCTATGGCTGCGGCTTCTGTACCAGCTTCATTGATTTCCAGTGCTATCTGTTGGATCATTTCTGAAACCCGAAACTGACCATTGTGCGAGGCTGCGCTCAATATTATTTCTGGTTCGCCAGAGCGAGTTTCATTTCCAGAGCTTGGATTTTCTTCACCCATACGTGATTTGAATATCAATATGTCCTGATGCTGATCAGTACTTTCTGTGCTTTGTGTGTTTTCCACCTCGTTGCTGATCGGACGACGTTTATGAAACAAAGATGGCATCTCGCGAGCACGAGGAACTTGCTGAAGACTTTCACCAGAGTTCACCGTATAGCTTTGGCTCGAGGAACTGTCATTGTTTTTTGATATTGTGGTTGGAATTGGCAGTTTTTCCGAGTTATTGTTCGCCGATTGCATTTTTCTTTCACGCCTGTGATTCTCCATATATCGAGCGTGCTTCCGTAATGCCGATGCCAAGCTCAAGGAATCGGATAACGACAGCTTTGGGAACTTCACGTTCACATTTCTTTGTCTTGTCTGAAAAGCAATTGTTTCGAATCCATTTTCACGTTTCTGACAATTTTTTTTACACAAACAAAAGTATACTTACAGAGGCGAGTAACTCTGCTATATCCTCGGCAGTGATGTCCGCTATTATTTTTCCTATGCTATACTTCAATTCGTTACTTTCTTTTGGTAATATAATGTACATTGAACATTCCGATCCCGAATAAGGCATCGCCATGATACGGAGACCCAATCGTTCACTTTCAGCATAAGGAACGTCCTCCAAAGTGCCTTGCATAAATTGCACTGGCACTTTAGTTGCATTCGAGGTCTGCAAAAGCAAATATCGAACGTTTCCAATTTCACATACAAACTTAAACTCAAACACTCACTTTAAACAATCCAGGCACAGTTAAGGCAGGCATGAAAGGCGTTTCCCATGCACTTCGAAAATGCACAGCGGTAAGCTGCATTACAGCTGCATCGCGTGATGGTGGATGTTTCAGATAATTTGATATCAATCCACCGGTTTCCCTCGATCCCCACTGGTTGATTAGTTCCTGGCACCCCGATGGATCTTCCCTGGAAACAAAGTAGGCTGAGTTGATCAAGAAAAATTTGCACCTCTGACAATAACAACAACAAAAGCGTGGCACAAAAATTTCTTGCTCAAAAAAAGATAACCAAAACAACAACCGCGAAGAATACATACTTCCGAAGCTGCAAACTTTTTTGTCTACCAATCATCGTGATTGACAGTTCGTACTTATGCGTTCAATGTGAAAAACTAATTTCAATCGAATCTCACGGTATTCGACGAGGCGCGTCGAGTGTCTTTCTATTATCTATATATATTTACCTGAAATTGACTGGAACCAGATTCGAACCATAGAAATCCGTAACGGCCCGAACGAACTGCTCATTGACGTCGAGATCTTTATCGGCAAAAAATACACTGGACGCGTGCAAGTACGATTTTGCGAGCACGTTCGAATCGTTGCCAGGTCTTTGAAGGGGACTGGAAAGTGCTCGAATCAATCCACCCAATTGTCGATGTAATTCCAATCCCGGAAGTCCGTCTTTTCGCATGGCACTCAAGGACGGTACTTTTGTACCCTGATGATTCTCGATATTCTTAACACGTATTCTGCTATCGATTATCGGCTGTGAGAAAAATGAATAGAAGAAAAAAATTGAATAACGATAATTTTGAAAAATAAAAATATTTTTAAATATAAAAAAAATGTACTCACACGTGCACGTTTTTCTATCGTCGAATTCGCCCTCGATTCATTGTGTATTTTTGAAAAGTCCGTGTTAGGGGTAGACGAGAATCTGATTTTTTGTTTTAAATAATTATTTTTAACACAGTGTATCTTGGGCGGAAGGAGATAAGGAGCTAATGAGTTGAATAGAGTATGGCGAGGTGACATTTAAAATATATTAACTAACACGATCGCGTCATTGTAGCTATGTGTGCGATCTTCATGATTACTTTGGCATTCGCGGTAAAATATACAGTGTCCTAAGTAAAAAAAGATCATAAAAAGTGACACTAGATGGACGTTATGTTTTCGTCAGAGTCACGTGAGTCAGCAACGTAACGGGTATGAATAGAGAATGTGAGAATAGCCAAGAGCGTTGCGACGATATAATATCTGAATAGCTATACAATATAAAAATAAATATATAATAATACATAGAAAAGGTGAAAATAAATAAATAAAATGTTTACCTATTCTGAACAGTGTCCTGCAACGTGAGAAGTGTCCCCAGCTGTTTTCGAAACTCACCCCTAGCGCCGAGCATCAGTTGACCAAGAGCGCCAGCGACGGCTAAGGGTGAAACTAAAAAGTTTGTCGGCACGGTGGCGCCATCTTCAAAGGCTTGATGCAATTTCAGAGCAACGCTTAAAACAGCTTCCACGCCTGCAATAAGAAGACATGATAAAAGACCAAAAATATATACACAAAAGATAATTAACACCCGGACATAATATCAAAAAATATAATTACCAAGAGGATAACGTTCCAATTCAGATTCACCGAGTCTCGAATGAAAGCTAATATTACGAATGGATGGTAAAAACGCAAACGCTTTCGGTCTGTCGAATGTCACCGAACTTGCACAAATTAACGCGAGGCACAAGGACAGCACGATTAAACGCATCTCCATGCTTTCGATATGTTAATCGTATTTGAATAAAAAAGACGCACAAACTTTTCGAGTGTCAAAACTGACAAATAGTTGTTTGTCGAAACTCCGTGAACTTTCAGCTGGTCGTTCGACGGGCCTTTAAAACCGGTATCGAGCAATAATATTCAAAGGCACTTATTATTATAAGTAATTATCAGCGCACGCAAAATAAAGGACCAATCATCGTTGCCTCGCGACAGCAACGTAGTGAATGGCGCGACGCGATCTGCCGTGAACTGTCGTAAAATTCAACAGCAACGCGCGTGAATCACGTTCGTTTTATTCGAGCGTCCACACGCATATAGTAATGCGGATACTGCTAAAATATTAAAGCACGTCCGATGATTTCAGGGCCGTACAAATTCTTGGGAACGAAAGAATTTAAACTAACGCAACGAAACACGTATAAACTGATATTACGTGTTACGAATGTGTAAGATATTTCACTGAATATTTTCCTTTATCAAAAGTGGGACATACACATGTGTTTGTATAGGTAGATGAAAGAGAAAAAATGAAACAAAGTAATAACAGAAATAAATTTTTTCTTTCGTATTTTACCAAAAATTGAATTTCTTCGAGAACTTTTAGGGGCTTTTTTTTCAAAAATTTTCATACTTTTCCTCATATCGTCCTAAGCACTATTTACGAGCCTGAGAAACAAATTCAATGGTGGCTTGGGAAAACCGGTCGTAACGTCCTGTGGCGACCAAACAGCTTCGCGATTCGACCAACGCCCTATTCGCGTCTTTATATTCGCGAATAATACTGTCATCTGTTATCATCTTGGTTTTCCCCAACAAAGCCCGGGTTTTCCACGGCGCGTTGGTTCGTTCTTCAAAGAATTCTATGACCGTCGGAGCTCGTACGCATTGAACGTCTTTTTTTATCAGACGTAGAATGTTGTTTATATCAGATGGAGGATAACGTGATAACAGGATGCGGTTTTCATAGTTTCTGACATTTACTCTCTTAGTTGACACACGAATCGCGGATGTGTATCGCGAACGAATTATTTGAGGTTCGACATTTTTTGGGTCACCACTTCCATAAAAAAAAGAACGTTATAACGTTCGTTCGGGGATTTATTATTTTATTATTTTCACGCTGTTTATGCTGCCGGTAATCAACAGTGTTGCACCATTGTCGCTTTCATGGAAACTTGATCGCTCGTACAGGGAATTTTGAATAATATGAATTTGCCAATGGGATCGATTCTGCATTTTGTACCATGAGCTTTGTTGTTTATACAGACTATACCGATCACTCAAGCATTCAATTTAACTGAGTGAATATTCAGCAGATCGGTTTTCGTGGCTTGGACTGATTTGCCGATGCGCTACCCGTATTTACCGTTAAAGCCCGCAAATACGTTTGTTATGCGTGCGTGATTGCTTGAAATTAATTAATCAGACTGTAGAGAGCGTGAGAGAGAAAGAACGAGTAATGTAAAGACCACAGTATATTCTTTTACGGATTAATTTTATAAAATTTCGATCGATAGCAGCGACTTCTGTCGTAAAATTCTGGAATTACGTATGTGTATGGTATAAATTATCCGTCGATGATACCTAAACTGAAATACCGACTGTCGGTAACTGCGAGAGTGCCTTTTAAAAATGAACCTTAAAATTTGAGTACAATTTTTTCTATATGGCAACAACAAAAATGCTTAGAAAGTATCGAATATTACTGTATGTGAAAATACGTAATACATTTACCATAGGACCCAAAGCACCGCATTTCACGTTATGATTCACAGATGGCGAAACTAGTTTCGAATAATTCGCGATAAAGTCTCCATCGAGTGTCCATTAACGTACGTCCGACTGGCGTAGTCCACGTTTGAAATATCCATAGAATAAATACTAAAGAGCTCAATTGAAATATTTAAATGTGTTAAAACTAGCGTAAAATGGCTGCTCAGTAACTAATACCACTTGTGCACGAATGACCTAGGAAATATCACGAGAATGGTCGTGGTAGTTTGGCCAGGGTTTGAAATACGAGAGTTTCATTGAATTTGCAAATGAGACCCGATCGAACGTCGTTACAAAGTCAAATGCCGAGCAAATGCCAAGGATACGCCGAGGCGAGAAATGAGACTTTTCCACGGTTTCTTTCTGTGAGCCACCCCGATGCCCCGTCCCACTCCGCCCCTGGTCAAATCTCAGGGCAGATCCAGCAACGTCAAATTACGTAAAATCCAATATGAGCCGAATCTTATTTAATCCATTTTTCCTGATCGATCGGCACAAAGAAAAATAATTCCCACAATCTCTATTCCATTAATCTCGTCAACATTGCCTATAGGCAATGGCCGACAATTTAAAGCGAAACAAATCGTGCCTCGTGATTCTGTACCCATAAATACACCCATACCTACGGCATATATCAATGGCGCAATACTCGAGACTGTTGATACGTAAAAATATGTTATCGATGAAGATTCAAGCAGATTCTCTACTGTATATATCTAAATGTTGACAGAAGGGTTGGGTATAGCGATCGCATAAAATTACTGCTGTTACTCGATACTCGTGCATACACAGCCAAAAGGCACGTGTGTATAGGCCAGAGAGCGTGCGAGCCGCTAAAATGTTTAATAACACGTTTCTCCTTTGATTTATCCGGTGCTTCGCGTGATTAATGCGCAATTAAAATTCTTTCAGCGACACTAAACAGAGCAGAGGCCATGGCTGCTGCGGCCACGGTTATTACAGCGGTCCAGTCGTGGCGCAGATACACGTAGCTACATACGACAGCTACAGAAAAATTGAAAGAATCCACAAGCGATACAGAGTCAATTATTTATAAATCTCTGAACGAGCAGCATCCCACTTTGCGGAACACGAGAAATCTTGCGGATGGACCAGGGTACCTGTCGTTCTCCCGTACGAAAAAACAAAGCAAGTACGAAGACGTTAACGAATATAGAAAAAAAGGTAATGGTCCATTCGCAAGATCAATCTCAATTAATTAACCAGATGTATCAGTGACGTAACAAAAGTAAACTCACAGATGCGACTGTCACGTGACTCCAGAATCATCGTTGGTGAGAAGTTCAAGCTGAACTTGATGAAGGTCATACTTCAAATGGCGAAGAGGACACGGTGGCAGGATGCAGCCCGTCTCTACTCCGTACCCAACGGCTTTAATTATCTCTCCTCTTGTCGCTCCGCTTCAGTTTTGATTAACGAGCTGCGATTTTACCGACCGATAAGACGCAGAGGGCGTAAGCGTGTCCACGAGCTAACCTAACGGTTGTTTAGTGAAGCTTCCCTGGAACTAGTTCACGATCTTGCCGCCTCTCGGCTGAAAGCTAAAAAGGCATTGGTGTACCTGGTTATTTAACTAGTTGCCAACTTGACCGATCGCCGGATCTTTTGACATTTATAAATACATGGGTTGTAAACGTGAGAGAACCTAGTGCACACGCCTTCTGTATGAGTTCAATGAATTTACTCAAGCGTTAAACATCCTTTGCCACTGATTTACGTACCCGTCGTTACGCGGTGATATTTGCTCTTTAATTTTCTACTCGTTTTACCTCCATCTCATTTTACTCCGTGACAGTCTGGGGACCTACTGTCCTTTTATCTTGGTACGCCTTTGTTTTATGGCGTATAGCGTTTGACACTCGCCACGTTCATCATTCCCTTGCGCTAACGAAACTCTCTGATCTCCCTTTATTACGGTCCCGGTAGGTATGCACTTTCTCTGGGCACCTGCTGAATGGCACGATAAATAAATTCGAATCGTTCGTATACCGGGTACTTTATCCTTGGACATTTTTTTTTATGAATATCGTAGTGAGACCTTTTTTGGTTATTGCAGAGTATTTTTTGTTACTCATAACTGAGAGTTAGGTTAGGTTGAGATATATGCCTGTACCCATTGGCTGGTGAGTTACGTACGAGGATACGTTGAGATACATATTTTTAAAAATACATATAACAATGTTCCGTTTGAAGTTATGAATTAGGTAATACTTTATGTTCACTTCCAGTGAATGTGCATATCCGTATTTCATACCGTTACGCCTTGTATACGGTACGTAAGCCTTTTCGAAAGTCTCGAGGTTAACAGTAATGCATTCCGCGCCGGTGGCGCTCCTTGCAAAGTGTCGGAGGTTTTCGGCGTTCGATTAAAGTGCTGATAAATAGTAAGATTTGACTGAAGTCTCGGTACCTTCTTGACGGCCGACATTAGCTGACCATTACTGGCAGTAAAGTTAATGAGTTGATAGCGGAGAGCGAATAGCACAGGGCTCATTTGATAAGCAAATCTAAAATCGAGTCTCAGTCCGCCAAGCGGAATATCCGGCGTGGGCGGTGCGCATGCGCGGATCGTTCTGTTTCAAGCCGATAAGACACTCACTGTATACAGTTATCCCTTCGCCAGTGACGTTCCCATCCATGAACCACCGAATTATTTGGATTAACGCCCCCTTTCCCTGACTAGTTTATCGTACCCAGGATTTCTTGGATTAGCGTGTATACCCCGTGAGAGAATTTGAAAGCGACCCTTACTCCTAGAAGCTTCTCTATGAGTGTAAGGGTAAACAGTACCAATTCCATAAAAATAAATTTTCAAAGTTTACACGTGTGAAATTAAGCGATTTTATTATTAACGAAATATACCCCCCGTGTATAAGTCCATATATACCCTTAGTTAAACCGTAGGTGTAACCCTATTGTATAATAAATATTGTTCCCTCTTAAATAGACTTGTATTAGCCCAGGGGCGAAAGCGCCGCCTACCCTCAGGAGTTCAGGGGGTTAGTCGCACTTTCTATAATTTTAGTAAGGTCTAATTCGTAATCGTAGCAATTAGCTCGGCAGATGGAAGGATTAGCGTTAAGGGTAGAAGTGCGCGTGCAGCGGGAAAAGCATACGCATTCAAAAGGTAGAGGGGATGCTTTCTGAGGGCATTTCTGACACACGGCACGCTCCGCGCTAAGGGATGATTCTCCGATATCTTCTATCTACGCCCCTGGGGCGTATCGTCGATGGGGTACCCCAAACTCGATAGGGTAAGGGGTGCCTCCGCCGAATGTGACTCACCCTTAAACGGCATTTCGAATCACGCCCGTCCTACTTCGCTGAGAACGGCACTTATTTCTAAGTCACAGCCGTGCCGATTCGCAAGGGTGTATTTTTTAGGGTTCACTGTCAAGATCGAATTATACAAATCGTATAGATATCTACTGATGACTACGACCATGATACTTCGAAGACTAAACGAATATGCATTATTCAGGGGTGGGGGTCGACTTGTATCTCAGCGATACCAACCTGTCTGTTTCTTTCGCCACCCCTGTTTGTGGATTTTAAACATGTCATGAATTCTCAATGAGCGTTTCATTCTCGGTCGGATCAGTTTACAGCAATTTTTCTGAAACACTCCCAAGTACTGTACGACATCATAGTACAGTAGAACAATAAAGTAGGATAATACAATAGGACGTCGCTTTGCAAACGTGTAAAGTAAGACTGAAAAAAAGTGCACTTTTTTTTTCAAATTTTCCTCAAAATGCACCGAGAGACACATAGGTGCGCGTTTACGAAAAGGGATGAAGGAAATTTATGTTTCTCAAAATCACAACCATTATTCACCTGGCCTTACCCCAAACACGTATGATTCAACGCTATTAATATATGCTACTGTGTAAATTGTACGTTTTTACTTTTTTTTTTCTTTCTCCGCCTCTCACTCTTTCTTTTTTTTTTTTATACTTTTACTCTCGCTTTACTCCACTTTCCGTAACGTAACTCAGTACTCGTCGGTTTTTACGCTCGCGCAAAATTGCAGAGCAATTTGTCACGTCAAGCATGTTGCCCCTTCGTAACGTCCTTTTCCCACGACCTTGTTACGGCCCTGTTACCCACCTGAAGTACACTGCTTATTAACTCTCGCATAACAGAATGAAAGCTTTCGGGCATTCGTCATCCGGGAATTTTGAAAAAAAAAAATGGAGGGCGGCAAAGGTTATCGTCGACAATGCAAGTCAAACTGATAATGCGAAGATTATTATTATTATAGCCAACCTAATTCTTGGATAACGTCATAGCATGGCTGACAGTACGATATAACGGTGGTTAATAACCCTAGATTTTACAATAGGGTATTATTAGCGAATGATCCACTTTTTTAATTACAACTCCAATTTAAGATCGAATAATACGTTAGAGGGTATCTAATAGTGACTGGTATTATTTATGGTCGTTAATTTCTGATCGAAGATATAATCAGTGTAATCTTAAGATTAAATGATGGGTAATCGACATACGTAGCTACTATTACCTATATATGAAATTTAATATACGATCCTTGTTAGCGATAAGATTTTCGTTGTTATATAAATATATATATATGATCATATTGCACGTGACACTATGGTTGTACCTGTCGTTATCATTATTATAAAAAATTCCATAAATGTTGCAAAAAAGCACAAGAAGATCGCGAATATGTTAAATTACATGGATAGACATTGTGAAAATTATCGAACTTTTTCGCGAATTCGATTCCACCGTGATAAGGTATTCGATGAATAATTATCAGCAATGCCAATAACCACGATAATATTAAAATGATTGACAATGAATTCGCGTCGATAAGTGTTATCAGGAATGCCCCGTAAGAACGAAGATAAAAAAATAAACTGTCTTAAAACAGCATTAAAATTAATTGTGTGCAAAAATTTCGGTCGCGCTTAAATTCGTGCAGTTCGACGAAGACCGTGTAATTTTCCAGCATTTCTTTGATAATGCGAAAAAAAAGAAAGGCTTTCACTGCGAATATTCGCCACTTCGTCGCTCGCCAACTAAAATCGAAACGAGTTATGACGTCGTCGTGAATATTTATGACAAAGACCAAAAAAAAAGAGAGATAGAGTGGCCATTAATGCTCTGCGTGCATCCTCCCACCTCTGGATAACCTCTGGTCCACTGGATGCGTATTAAAATAGTTATTGAGTAAGGGATGTTGCATATTTATATATTGCAAAAAAAAATAGCATCAAATATAACGCAACATATTGCACTCTGTCGTAATATTTCCCGCAGTCCAGAATTCGCCCTTACTCTACCCCCCCTTGTCGTTCAGGGGTTGCTTGCTATATACTTTGAGCCACTGCACCCCCCACGAGGGGGGTTCTGAAAATATTATTTTTTTATGTCAGCCAGCCGATACGCATTTGGCTGCGTAGGCATTTTGCGGACGAATGACTCTCGCTACCTACTTAGGGGGCTTCGGTCCTATCCGTGGTTTGGACTTGGGGCTCATTTTGAGGGTAACCACCCCTCCCGCGGGACAACAGTTAATTTGGAAATATCACCGGTTTATGATTTCTCCTAATAAAATTTTCTACCCCCTGCACGTAGGACACTCCTGTATTCCATAAGGGCAGTCACTTCGTACCGTTTCTACTGTCGTCCCTGTACATCATTTTTGTCCTGTCTCTCTTTGCTACTCTGCAATATTCATTCCCCTCCTGTAAAATCCCCATAGAAAATCTTTCGCTAACGACAAAATCCCATAGGCTCTGTCGTACAGCCGCTACTCACTGGCAAATACGAAAAACGTGTAACTGGAAAATGACTGCTCGAAACTGCCCAAGGGGGTGGGTGAGGGGGAGGGGGGTGTGAACTGCCATTAATACTTATCTTCCATGTTACTGGCAAAATATATGGCGAATTCGTCTATAGCTTAATTGGCTTACAGAGAAAAGAGCTTATTTTTGGATTTTTCAAAAAATATATACATATATACCACCATGCGTATCCCTGCAACGAGTGTCAAAATCGTGGGATTCGTTTGAAAAAGATGCAAAATTAATCAGCAACACGCAGCATCCCAGACATTGCGAAGACGTGTGATAAAAAAATGAAAAGCAGCTCTACAAGTAAACCACGTACGTGACACGGGATCGCTAGAAATATCTAGTGTCTGTCCACAACAAGAGTATTAAAAAAGAAGGAAGAAAAAAGCAGAGAATAAAAAGGGGAAAAAAATAACTGCGAGTACTTACTATATACTGAGGGTGTCAAGATTTATGTTATGGCGAACGAGCCTGCGAGGCATGAAATATGAACTGTACGACATACAGGGGGTCGATAGTAGTTTAGGCAATATCCGAGGTGCATGACGTGAATTTCGGAATAATAATGAAGTAAGGACAGGCTTGTTCGAGTGTTTTTTAAAAAATTAATTTTCACGCTGGCCAACCTTATTTCGAT
This sequence comes from Trachelus tabidus, assembly GCA_030142655.1. Lineage (NCBI taxonomy): Eukaryota > Metazoa > Arthropoda > Insecta > Hymenoptera > Cephidae > Trachelus > Trachelus tabidus. The sequence goes on along the minus strand of JARQTI010000393.1, from coordinate 3,319,887 downwards.
GCACTTACAATGCAAATGCATCCACGATGCATCGGAACGATATGCAGTTGCAGAAAAATGACGCAACCTTCTTATTTGTATACGCGGATCTTCAATTAAGGTAATCGTTAATTATAAAGCTGCACTCTATACTGCATGTATACCCATGCCGATTGCACATAATGAATTTGAGGTGATTGCATGCAAAATGCAGTTTTTCACTAATAGACTTATCTGAGATAAGAATTCTCATTTTATAGAAATTACGGTGAGCTCGGCGATCGATCAATTGGTATTGGCTATGGCGATCGATCAATCCAGTATGTCGCTGTCGCGTTAGCGGTGACTTTTTTTTTGAAATTCAATTTTTGAATCAACAGACACGATGGATTAGGGCGTACGGCAGTTTGCATAGCTTTTGTCAAGATTTTGAAATAAAAAGTTATTCCTACGAAAACGTGTCAGGGAGCCACACACGAAAATCAAATGGTCGTACTGTCATGTCCCGTAAGTCTCAATGGGACAGGCTGACGTAGTGGGAGGGATGCAACGAAAAGAAAAAAAAATTTGGGGAGCATTTTATAAAGGCGAATTCGTCACGCATGGGGCAAATCTAATGGCGAACACGTCGGATAATTCATGACGAGGATTAACATTGCCTTACGCAGTCTGTGCCGATGTTATTTTTTTTAATTTTTTTTTTTCTTTCTTTATCTCTCTCCCTAATCTTACATCGCGCAGGATCTATTTTCATGCCACTTTGAATTTTGATTTTGTAATTTTTTTGGAGGCTTCACATGAATTTCTACGAATTGACAATCATCCTGGATCTGTACTTAATTACTGCTAACGACTACGATTCAGTAAGGCTTTCCACGTATTTGTTGTTGAAGAAAATTAAATTACTTTCTTCACTACGTTCTACCCCTTGTAACGTTACTTTTAAAGCGACGTGCTTGTAGCCATTACCACTTTCTAATTAGGGTTAAGTGCTCGTTTATTGCACAAATGGGAAGTAATAGTCAGTAGGAAATTGGTAGTCCATTTGAGTCTTAATTACAGCGAAACTGTCTAGCAGGTTCATGGATACGTTCGATTCGGTTCAATTAGCAAATGTTGATGAATGCTTCTGAATAAACAAAAAATTGTATCATTCACGATTTTTGTTGCTGAAAATTATAGGTTTTTTTTCTCCGAGCAAACTGTTATTGTTTTAATTTTTTAGGATCCCACCGTGGCTCGTTAAACTCCCAAGAATTTTTACTTGTAAAAAGTACCTATTGGTCGTTCAAAAAAATTAATTTAATAACTTCCATGCCGTATGCGACTTCCTATTGTGTTTCGAGTATCTCATACGTGAACAGAAAAATCGCCTAAAGCAACGTTCACACGAATGGTCATGATGTAACGTCTAGACCTCAACTAATTGCTTAATTGTGTCCGGCCTATAATCTGATTACTCGATCATGTTTCATAGGAGGGGTGTTAATTGTCGACGTTCCAGATGTATTACTCAGCTGATTTCTCAAAATGCAGCCCAAGTCTTGTGGGAGTGAATTGGTAGGTGCAGGTGAACGTAGAAATTCAAGTAATCCGGCCGTTCCGCTAGAATAAGAATTTTGAAAAGGAGTACCGACTAAGTCGTTGAAAAGTCGAAAATCAGTAAATCCGCCAAAGCGCCAGGAAAATTTCTTCGGAGAAAGGAGTTAACGCGAATGGGATTTAATCCTGTCTGCTTGAAGGAATCAAGGGTTGACAAAGAAGAAAGGATTTCGCAGTGAGTTTCTGTATCCGTGAAAAGTCATTTTTGTAGTGTCAGAAAAAAAAGATTAAGAAAAACAACGTCAAAAGTTAAGCGTTAAATCGCCTTTACCTGAACCCTGTAGAAAATCTTAGGGATTTTTTTGAAAAATCGCTAAGTCTCTTAAATCTGAATATTTATTGTCAGCGTTTACTTTAACCCTGTAGATACACTGCTTTCTCGTTAAGGGAGAAACCACCCCTGAACCTGATAGCATTTAGGGGTAGTGGATGGTCGAAATGTAGGATTTTGCCGATAACCATATAGATATACCTTAACTATGGTCCACATGCCATAGGGTTCAATCGCAAGTGTACAGATTCCTATGATTCCGAGTTCTCGGATTGCGAGTCAGCTGTTATTTCCCATGAAGAATAAACAGCCATTGGTCATTAAATTGACCTCACCCCTTTGGCAAACCACCCTTGCCGATTCTCGATCCCGTATATTTACTTGGTTACTATTTGCCGATTTATTTACGATTTCTACCCCTTCCGTATTCACGAACCCACCCAAAGGCTACTTTGTGCACGCACTTAGGTTATGTTCGCTGTCTCTCTGAAAATTTCCGGGCGAGCCATCCATCCCTCTTTTTAAGGGATTAATTACGTGGTTCGATTGACTCGTCGATCGAGATTTTGAAGTTGCTACCCTTTGCGCGAACATCCCTTGATAATTTTAAATTTAAAATCATTTCTATGGCAATTTGTTCTGCGGATACTCATTTATTTTTATCTGATGCACTTTACGTTACGCCGCTTAAACACTGTTAGGGAGTTTTTTCTAAGGGGTTGTATTTGTAATTTCTAATAGAGCCCTAGATACAAGAATGCTTATTCGACATGTACATTTTTTTTGTATTACTAACGGAATTGCGAAATGTTCCCAAAAGTACTTTTGGCATAATCTTTGATAAAAAATGTTCAAGCAGGGGTGAGAAGGGAATGGAAACGCGCGATAAGCAAGCCACCGCCAGTATCAGGGTGGTAGGATATGTATCTTGATGGAATTCGAAATTTATGTAGCATTTGTTATACCGCACGTTAGATCTGCAGAGCCAGAAAACTTGTATTGCATCCTGATAAGATTACAAGTCCAAAATCGAATATTTTATATGAAAACGATAATTCCTATAATTTATATGCTACTTAGATTTGACATATTCAAAACTGTCTCTTCATTAGAATTCGCTTGTTCCTCGTCTCAACTGCTAAATACTTGGTACATAACAATCATTAGAATCCGTATCTATTGCAAATTGGCAATTGCGAATTTCACGATACCCAAAGGCACGTAATCAATACCAACCAGAAGGGCTGACACTGAGCCAGACACATAATGGATTTCCAAGTCCTATTTTGATAACAGATAAACGTAATTGTTTCGAGTTAAGCCTATTAACGTGACACTGGGATCCTGCAGTTTTTAGCAGACTTTTTGAAAATTCAACAGTCAAACCGGCGACGACTAAAACGTAAGTTTTTTATAAAAATTAATTAAATCGACGGCTTTAAATTTCGTGACAGAAAATCCATGTGACAACAGCATCGTATTTCAATTTTCCTTCAACGATTCGCTGAGTGACTCATCGTTCGTTTCGAAGAGGCATAGGATGATCAATAATGTCATGACAGTGAATGAAACTGATCGCAAGCGACTTATGTCGTGCTTGGAAAACCCGCCCTTAGTCCTGATGTCAGATAAGGGTCTGTCACTTCCAAGCGTGACTGTAACAAACGCATTACGCTTATAAAAAGCTCCCATAAAGGGTTGTTCACAAAAAGTCTTGTACCGACAGCACGATAAACTTGAGAAAGTTCTTAACTAAATGAAAACAATCTGAACGCAGCAGTGAGACAACAACAAAATATTGTATCTATTGTACAAGTGTAGCATATAAAGCTGTACTGTCAACTTTTTGTACAAACAAAAGTCTCATACGACATCTCTCGAAACTGGACTATCCCTTCAGGCTGGATAACCCTGTACAACCAGATAACGCGTTATACAAGCAAGTCCGCCGATAACCTATAATTTATCTGTATAGATTTTCAAAGAAGATAAATTCTCTGTCATCATTATTGTCTCCCTGAAATAACGTAGCCCGTGTGGTCTTCATCGTGGATCGTGAACGGTGTCTATACTGCATACGTATAATGTATAGGATCTATAGGATCTATACGATCAGCAGGATACAGCCCGTGAATCCATGATCACTGCAGGAGGATCTTCGAGGAACACGATCGATGCGTTTTTGCCCGTCTGGAAGTCATGTTCTTCGTAACATCCTGCTCCGACCTTGTCCTACCGCAATGAAAGGTGTTCTCAATGTCGGATAGATATACTAAGACCAGAGAAGCATGCTGTATGGCTGAGCTAAAAATATGCAACGATTCGTTATAGACACAGGGATGCAAACCGCAAGGCGACAAAACATAAACTTCAAATATTGACTTGGACTAGCAAAACGCTTTACCTTTTTTCGCACAGCCATTATTCCTTGGATAGAATCCAGTGAATGGGAGCTCGTAGGGATCTAAGGGTCTAAGGAGCTGAGAACTCATGGTGGATCTAGAAGATAGTACCAGATAGACGAATGTAAAGGGAAAAGAAGAAATTGCCAACAATGAGTCAACAATGGAGAAGCGTGCACCCCACTGATGTCAACCGTCAGACTTCTGCATTTCTGTGGGAAACCATTTATGTATTTTCCCGGGTATACCTGACTCCACGCTTTCAGTGACTCTCATACATTTTTCCAAGTTAGAATTTTAAAAACAATCTGACAACTGAACTGATGCATTTCTCATTTTAGAACTTTCATCTGACACTGTACCATTACTGTTTTACAGTATACAATTGTTTTTGTACGATTCCTTGTAAATAGCAAAACAATAGCAAAATACTGATAGGAAGTGATACTATGCCATGAATTTTGTTCTAAGGTTGTCTCTAGTACCATTGCACCGCACTATAAAAAATAAATAGATGAAATTGGTGTTATATGAGGCGATAAAAACAACAAGGAAAAAAAGTCCTGATCATGGATCAGAAACAAGGCGAATGAGCGTCGCTGAAAGTGTTTCTTGGGCGGGACAATGCAGAATAATAGGATTACATAAACAACGGCAACAAGCCATTGTGGCAGAGACAGGTAGAGGAAGGTAAGTTTGGGTAGGTAGGTTGGCAATGGAAGGAAGGAATCTCACAGTGAGGAGACATTTGGTCAGGATGCATTGTGATGCCGATACCAATACTCATGATACCTAATGTTGTAAGGATCTTGGACAATACCAAAAGGACTAGCCACTTCTCTTGGGTCCAGGTGGGAAGAACGAGTGTGGCGCATGCGCACGCGTGTATCCATACACATATCTGACTGTCTCGAAGGATTCAGTGTCCTCGAAGGATCCTGACCACGAATTTACCCTAGGTTAGTCCTGGCAGCGTGAGGGATATTGTCAAAATATTGCGGTGAACGTATTATATTCGCCTGGGGCTGACTCCTGGTAAATTTCCAAGTGGTGCTTTCATTCAGGATGAACGGCATAATAGATTTTTGTGGTTTTCCGAGATTTACCCAAGAGATTGTCCGTCTCTTTCGATCGTTGGATTTATTTGATCTTCGAAATACCTTGGAAAATTCACACGAGTCACGGTCGCCTTGGGTTGATCAATTTTTTTCTTCAAAATTTCCAGATCATGTAAGCACGTGGTGTTTCCTTCGAAGAACGTAATGCACGATTAGTATTAAAATCTAAAAGGGGGTAGGCAAAAGTCCCCAGAGATTTCGTTGCTTAAGCGGCTTCTCTAGATGGCCCACAGCCCTTACAGAAGGGTGTTTGCTTGTCGCATTAAGGGTATTACGGACGGTCTGATCTGCATGAGCCTCTGACATACGGTGGTCCAGGACAATATCGGTGCATCTGCCTCCCCCCAGCCAGGTCCCCTCTTTTCACCCCTTTCATCAAGGTGGGGAAGAACGGAAGAGTTTACGCCCCCTTGAACTGCCGAGCAACCCCCCTTTTGGCGAGTGTCGTGCAGCGTTCACTCGTATGGTACAGGCCACGTAACAACCCTTCAGTGTAAAACGCAGCCCCTGTTCCCTTTTTCTCTGAAGTACCCTTCGATCTAATCAGCCTCATTCAAACCACCGCGAAACAACCTGCCACATGGCGGCCATTGTCGTCTTCAGGGACATTGTGGCTACGATGCTAGTCCTTGTGGTAATAATTTCCTACTACAGATGTCACACTTAATATTAAAATAGCAGTTGAAGCATCCTTCAACTGTTTGGACAATGATAATTGTCTGATAAAACAGCCGATTACTTTCTCAAGTTCCTTCACTTTTTTTATCTTGCATAATCAGGAAACATAAGTAAACAATGCTTGGTGGTAGAGTTGGGGACGAAAACCAGTGACGGGTCAGGTACGCGTCAGGTACTTTTAAATTCAGCACACTTACCTTAAATCATATTACAAAAAAAAAATTAAAACTTAAACCATAGTAAAGCTAGATTATAGATAGAAATCCGGTCATAATTCTGATGGTTCAAATGATTCGGATGATACATACAAGGATATGTATACAGCAGCGAATTCACGTATAAAAATGAATATTTAAAGGAAGAAAAATGTCTAGTATCAAATCACGAGAATGTACTGCCGGTATTATAAAGATCGAAATTGGTAATGTTAAGGTCGAGGGACCTTGGCGCACCTACCTTTTGTATCGTAGCATTCCCATCGGAGAGCCTGGGTCCCGTGTCCATCTATTATCCATAGTCCTTCCATTCTATCGGGTGGCATATCAGGCACATTCACGTCGTCAACCGTCCGGCAGATAGTCCCGTCTTGCGCAGTTAATAGTCTTCCACGAGCGAAGAGCCCCGATCGTAGCAAAGAGATTATCCAGTGGGAGGAAAGACATTGCGTAGAGTGCGTAGGTACACAAAACAGTGCCACGTAACATCTGGCTACCTAAATCGTGAAAGTATAGAAAAATTCATGTATTTTGCATCAGTAAAAATATACACGACATAAACTTTCTTTGTAACTCTGTAAATTGTACTTACAATTTAGTTGGTTAACCCATCGAGACTGGTTAGGGGATTCTCTGATGATTTTAACGAGAATCTTGTCTCTTGCGACGGACTAATTTTCCTTTAGCACTTTTTAATCCCTCGGTACGCCAGCATATGGACTCTCCGGCACCAATGAAGACGCTGATCAGTTCGTACCATGCTCGTTCTCTTTGCCTAAAAAGAAGCGACCGCTTTTAATGGGTACTTCGTTCAGTTCAGGTTTGAGGTTATGTCGAAACCTGGCGCGCCGCCAGGTAGAACTTTTGAAATCGCTCTCGTGTACGCGCGCGCGCTGAGGCTTCCTCGGGCGGTTTTTAAAACGTCACTCAGGGTTGCGCCACAGGGGTGCGAAAGAAAGCGCTTGTTTTATGACTATTTTGACACGTTCGGCGTGCTGCTCGCGGTGCGTTTCACCCTGAGGAACCGCGGGATGCCTTGTACCTTCTCAGCGGGCTCGTAGGCCTTGGTTATAAGGTACGAGATTTACTTGATATATTTTATTTTTCAGAAGAGATTTGCTCGAGGACGATAGAAGCAAGATGGCGGACCGTTTAGACCATTTCGAACGAACCGTTCTGATTTCACTTTTTTTTTCTATTTAAAAGATTGAAAAAGGACATGCCAGAAAGCTACACCTAGACCAATAGAATTTCTGTGTTCATTTAAATAAGAATGGATCTTATTAACGCTCGTTTCGCATTCGTTGTTTAACTTGGACCATAAAACACTCCCACCTTAGCTTTGTTCCCTATTTTCTGTCATTATAAATTTACATTAAAATAGTTCCTGACCGACGGTCAAGACGAATCATCAGTCGCCACTGTACTATTTTCAAAAATAGTTAATCAAGAATGAATCACCCATGGTCTCGAATGAAAAAGAGAATTTAAAAAAATTCTCCACGTAACAATGCATTAATGTAAAAATAAAACACGTACGCACGCATGCGCATGCCACGGACGTGAAAATTTACTTAGTTATCGTAAAAAAATTAAAAAACCAATGTAAAAGAAACGCGATATAACGTGACACGAAAAGGCACAGCCTTGTTTCACCTATTCTGCATAATCCGCCATTTTAACTAAGCTATATATACACCTAACAAACTATACGATGTTTACGTCACTCCAAGTTTCCCTACAGAGAAGGTGACAAAAGGTACTCCATAACCCATAGGCAGGCAAATATTACAAATAAAATGTCTTTATCCACCAAGATCCGTTGAAACGGATCCGCAATCCGATATGTTCAACAGTTGGTGACGGCGATCTTCCGTGTGGAGATTGCTAATCGCACGTGACATAAATAGATAACCGAAACAGCTGCATGGAACAAGATCGTTTACGAGCCTTCACGTACGATCGGGAGACTATCGACGCAGCTCGGTATGGCAACCTAACCTAATAAAGTCGATGAAGAAGTCTCTAAAGGAATCAAAGTATATACCGACCGAATGAGATTAAGCGTATCGGGAAGAAATGATCCTGACAAAACAACGTATCTTCGAAACAACATTAATACATACCAGACAGACAAGAACGTAGCTGTCGCACGAAATCCTTTCTTCTAGGCACATTCGACTTTGACAATAAACCAGCATTTCTTTAGTCCACAAAACAAAGCGCTTTTCTCACGACTGTTTCTCCGTGCGTACTGCTGCAGCGTGCGGGCTAGATCGAACTGCGGGTAACTTACCGACGTAGCTACTAATAAACTCGCGGTAATGACGTAAAAGGTGCAATAGCCGTAGGCCGCCATGACGGTTCAGGCACTCGTAAACAGACCAGTAATTTAAATGCGTACAGCTGGTCTCTTCTGCCGGTGGTTTTGGTGCCGCTGTGTTCCGTGACGGGTGTGCGTTATACTCGTGAGGGTTATGCACGCGCGATACCTGTGTGCGATGATTTATATATGTGTATGAATGCGCGTACCACGTGGTAAAAGGTAAAGGTGAATATCTCAGGGAGGTTCTTAAAACGCGAAAGCTCCGCCTGTAGACCGCCCTCCTCCTCGTAAGCTGCTGTTCCACGTTCTTATACCTCTTACCACTTTTAACGCTCTGTATGACGTCACCACTCTCGCACGTTCCTCCCAGCCATATGTATATCTATACGTGTTATAACCTACAACGGCGCCTTCTACGCTTCCTCGTACAATCTTATGCTCTCCGGTTGCCAACGCTGCGCTGGCGATGACCGCGAAACCAGCATTCGGCTTATAATGCCGATTCTTTCGTAGGCCTAGATGTGTGTAGGTTATGCAGAAAATTTTAGGTTATAAATTTTCGCCAGATGGACTGTATGTGACTATTGTGGTTCGCACTTGAGTAATAAAAGTATCGCTATTTATTTTTGCGGGGTGAAAAATGATTTTTTCCAGTCTGTTACATGCGTGGAAAATACTGTCGATTAAAAATCTGCGCTGACAAATTATTTTGAAGCGCGTACGGGATAGAAGGCGAGGGAAAGAGAGAGAAATATGTACGTATAAAATTGTAGATAATCAGACAAAGATGGATAGCGGGACAACAGAGCAAAGAATCCAGGCGATGGTTATTCAGCGGTACGAGACGATCAAAAAGTGAATTTATGTCGACAACTCGTAAACATGTAATTAAGTACATCGCATACGGGAGTCTATGGAGACGTTGAAAAAAAAGGTTTCGAAGACGTAAGTCGGGAGGGAGGTAGATAGAGAGAGAGGGCAAGTAAATAGAAGCTTAAATATATATTCCAGTATGCGTCGTGCTCGTGTGTCATGGCGCAACAGTATAGAAGTGAGGTTATGTCGGCGTACTTACCGGTTGCTTTATTAATAATTCATGTATAATCGAATCCCTCGTTCCTCGAGCAATCGTGAGAAATCGAGAGAGAGAGAGTGATCGGGAGAAGGTATAGGACCGAGAGAGAAAAAGTATTACGGCGGATCGAGGGAACGTGGTTAGAAGACCAAAAATAAGGAGATGGACCGACGATTAACATTTAACCTTCGTTAACCTCCTCAGTTTTAGATCCCATCGATTAAGGTGCGCGGCCACGTGTATGTGTGCGATGTCTGTGTGGACGACAGCGCCGCCTTTACATTTTTATTCCTTCATCCCTTCAAGACGCGCGGAGAGGGTGTGGATCGGGGCGAACTGCTGGGAGCAGGGGAAAGGGGAAGCGAGGGGAGGAGGACTGTACGGTCTGTAAGGAGGTGAGAGTCGAGGGCGAGCAAGGACTCTGCTGTAATTTCCCAGCCAAGGGAATACTGTGCCAACGACCTTATTTTTGCGATTTATGTAAATCCGAGTGTCGGGCATAGGCAGTAAATAGATATGCCCTTATTACGTTGGGGTAAATCCACAAATGAACACCGGAATGTCGTCAGCGAATGGACACCCGTGTTAAAATTAGTGTATGTCAAAATGTAATTTACACGAACGTTAACGTTTACTGGTGTCTGTTCATTCTATGGCGAAGCCACCGTAGCTGTGGCGATGGGAATTTTTATTTTTTAAATTGGTTATTGGATTTTGAAAATGTTCTTTATTTATGGATATAGGTACCTTGATTGCGGTGGAGAATGTACCTTTTTTGCTCGCTTGTTGGTGTAATGAGTTTTATTTTTTATGGAGTGTTCATTGCTTAATGTAATTGAAGTGGCGATTTTTTAGGTAGGGGAAATGCAATTTTTTTTTGGAAAAATGTAAGTTATTGTGTTTTTGAACTTCAAAAGTGGAGTCGTTCGTTGGTAACGGAATGGAAGATTATCAAAAGAACTATGAATAGTCTAGACATTAGTTTGTAGATGGCGCCAGACGTCTTAGCCTCTCAACGGAATATTACTGGGCCTAGATCGGGTCCTACCGTACTGGGCATTCTGCGCTTTCGCTGTAGAGACGCGTTTGCCATCAAGGAATTTCCATCGACGTAAATTTGACAAATCAAGGAAAAGGTGATAAGTCGAACCGATGAATATATTCAAGCGAAACGTTAGAAATTCCTCTATAATCAAACTTGCTCTTGCTAACCTCCAGATTACATAAGTCCTCTTAGTAAATATATAATCCTTCATTTCCAATGTCCCGTTCGACTGGATATTCTCCGAAAGAGAGTAACTAAAAGCTAAGTACAAACATCCGCCATAAATCCCACGCCAGACAACTGACAATTTTCTCATGAAATCACCAAAATATTGTTTTTTTTTTTCTTTCTAACAGCGGCGGCTGTCAAAGCGTCTACAGAGAACATCCTTTCTCAATAACGTACCATTAACGTACCTACCCACCGTAAAGGTGGTCTTAGCGATTTGAAAACGGCGCACGCGTGTTATCGAGTTCATTCATGCATAATACGTAGAATCCTGGAAACGAGCAGGATGAAAGGACGAAGTCAAAAGAAAGCCGCAATGTATAATGGTTACCTAGATAGAAAAAGTTAATCGTCAGAGACGGTGCGTTTGTATAATACGCACCCGCGTGACTCCTACAAATCCAGTTCAGGTTGTCATTGGTCTCAGGCATAAGTAAAGTAGCGTTGTCAGTCAAGCGGGTTGTTGCATCTCCGGTCTGGCGTCCGGTGCAGTCTGCAGTCTGGCGTTGCCGGTATAGTCACGTGGTCGTTGTTAAAAGGGCGGGGGGAAAGTGCATATGCCTCATTGGTAGGGGAACCTCAAGGAGTCGGAGTGGGGAGGGTTAGTTCGTGGAGAGAGGAGAGTTTGAGGAGCGCAGCCACGCCGCCAGACACAAACGGGTGCGAGACCGTCGACAGAATTCGGAGCCGATCGGTCAGTCAGTCGCGCTCCGAGCTTTGCGGGAGAATGTTGTTCGCTCCTTAGGTCGTTGTTGTATCACGCGTCTCCTGGAGAGTCAGTAACACTTGAACTTAAAATACGTTAGAGAGATACAACGTACGGCATTACAGTGACAGTGAAGAAGAGTTTAGGAATAATTATAAAAAAATTTGACAACCGAATCCTTCGGTTGGAATTGAATATATATTTTATTTTGTGATATAGATCTCTATCCGAGTTTAGTTGTTCTTCCGTTTTGTACGGTGTCGTAAGTGCGATTGAGAGCGGGTTTATTTGATCGTGACGAGAGTGCGTCGAGCCTGACGGTGGTGTGACGACTTACTATGAGTGCGTGACGCAAGGAGTATACCGGTTAATGTCAATTGGTCCGATAGCCTGGTGCGGTGAAGATCTTGACAGTCGGGATGGAGTCCTCTGGTGGTGCCTTTGCCGTAGTCCTGGCGATGCTGCTCGTCGCCGGGAATGTACATTCCCGAAGTATAACAACATTGGAGGCTCCGCGAGGTTGCGAATGGAAGAAAGAGGGTGACGACAAGTCGCTGGTCTGCCGACTGAGAACTATCGCGAACGCACCATCGCTGGTTGGAAATCTATCCAGCATCCAAGCGGATTCCATAACGTCCCTCGGATTGGAATGCAGCGACGTGCTCTTCTTCGAGAGTCATTTGGCACCCAGTGGATTCCTTGCGCCCTTGCCCAAGCTTCAGAAGCTCCGAGTGGATTACTGCAAGATACGTCATCTGCCCGGTGGAATTTTCGCGTCTGTGAACAATCTCAGGAAGCTGTCGCTGAGGACACACAACAGCGATTGGTCGGCCATGACCTTGGAACTGCACAGGGATGCGCTACGTGGACTGTCCGAATTGCGATATCTTGATCTTGCTGATAACAACCTCTGGACGCTGCCCCAGGAACTGCTCTGTCCCGTTCAGAGTCTAGCCAGTCTGAATCTGACGCGCAACAAGTTACAGGACGTAGTGTCCCTTGGTCTTGCTGATTGGAGCACACCCTGTACACCGAATCTTGAGACTCTCGATATAAGCAGCAACGATCTTGGAGCGTTACCCGATCGTGGATTGAGCGGTCTGCGCAGTTTGACCATGCTCAAGTTACAGGACAACGCTATAGCTGCCGTGGGCGATCATGCTTTGGCAGGACTGGGAGCCCTTCAATCGCTCAACGTTTCCAGCAACAGATTGGTCGCACTGCCGCCTGAGCTGTTCGCCAAGACCAGGGACCTACGTGAATTGATACTCAGCAACAACTCGCTCTCCGTCCTCGCTCCTGGATTGCTCGAGGGTCTGGAACAGCTTCAAGTGCTCGATCTGAGCTCTAACAAGCTCAGCAGTCGCTGGGTTAACCGCGACACTTTTACAAGATTGGTCAGACTGGTCGTGCTCGATCTGTCCTTCAACGCGCTCACGCGAATCGACGCTCACGTCTTCAAGGGATTGTTCAGCCTTCAGGTGCTCAAGCTCGAGCACAACGAGATTGACACATTGAGCGACGGTTGTTTTGGCTCGCTGAGAAATCTTCATTCGCTCACGTTGTCCCACAACAAGATTGCCAGGCTCGATCCGACACATACAATGGGTCTGGGTGCTCTGGGACAATTGTTTCTGGACAGCAACAATCTTCGGGTTGTTCATCCACGTGCATTCACCAATCTTACCGATCTCCAAGATCTTTCGTTGAGCGGGAACTCTCTCATGGACGTGCCCGAGGCAGTGCGCGAGCTCAGATCGCTCAAGACTCTCGATCTAGGGAACAATCAGGTCTCTAGGATTGATAACGAGTCATTTGCTGGTCTGAATGAACTCTACGGATTGAGATTGGTGGATAACAAGCTTGAGAACGTATCCCGCGAGGCCTTTGCCTCTCTCCCGGCTCTACAGGTCCTGAATTTGGCGAGTAACTCAATTCGCCACGTGGAGCAGAGTGCTTTCGCGAGCAATCCAATGCTACGTGCCATCAGACTCGACGGCAATCAATTGACTGACATTCGCGGCGCTTTTACGAGTCTGTCCACCCTAGTTTGGCTAAACGTTTCGGACAATAAGTTATTGTGGTTCGACTATAGCCACTTGCCGGCGAGCCTCGAGTGGCTCGATATGCACGCGAATCAAGTGAACGAACTCGGGAATTATTATATGGTGCGGAATAATTTGCGAATAAAAAACTTGGACGCGAGTTTCAATCTCATTACGGATATATCCGACGCCAACGTGCCGGACAGCGTCGAGACGCTTTATCTGAACAATAATAAGATACGTAACGTAGCCGCGGGTACGTTCTTGCAGAAGACCAATCTCGAGAAGGTTGTTCTTTATGGGAACGAAATAAAACATCTTGAAGTTGCAGCGCTGGGCCTTCAGCCGGTGCCCGTCGAACGTGAACTGCCAATGTTTTATATCGGGGACAATCCAATATTTTGCGACTGCACAATGGAGTGGCTGCCGCGTATCAACGAATTGGCACGAATGCGTCAGCATCCGAAAGTCATGGACCTAGACTCTGTCACCTGTGAAATGGCGCACGCACGGGCTGCGCCTAAGCGGCCATTGCTATCCTTAAAGCCCAGAGACTTTTTGTGCCGATACGAGACCCACTGCTTTGCCCTGTGTCATTGCTGTGACTTCGACGCCTGTGACTGCGAGATGACCTGTCCCGACAATTGTTCTTGTTATCACGATCACATCTGGTCCAGCAATGTAGTGGATTGCTCTAACGCCGGTTACAAGCACGTTCCCGAGCGCATTCCCATGGATGCCACAGAAATCTATCTGGATGGGAACGAACTTGGTGACCTGGGCAGTCATGTCTTTATCGGGAAGCGTCGTCTGGAGGTGCTGTTCCTGAATAACAGTGGAATCGCTGCTCTTCATAACAGGACATTCAATGGTGCTGGAGCATTGCGAATACTCCATCTAGAAGGCAATGCACTACGTGAACTAAGAGGATTCGAGTTCGACCAGTTGGAGAGGGTGTCCGAATTGTATTTGGATCATAATGCAATAGCTACGGTTGGCAATACAACGTTTAACAAGATGAAGAACTTGGAGGTCCTTAGATTGGACAGTAACCGAATTGTGGACTTTAGACCTTGGGAGGCCCTGGCCGGCGCCGGTGCCGGCGCCAGGGTGGCTCTGGAGGGCAATGCCTGGAGCTGCGAATGTGCCAATGCTGCTAGACTCAGGACGTGGCTGGCAGAGCACCGGGGTGATCCTGAGAAGATGTACTGCCGGGACGGTGCCGAGACCCTGGCCCAGGCTATGGAACGATGTGGGGATCCGGCAACGGAAGCTGTGAGTCGTGGTGCCCAGGACAGTCCTCTTCTGGGAGGTAACTTCGTACCCTTACTAGCTGGCGCACTGGTGGCCGTGATAGCCGTGTGTCTCTTCGTCGCCCTGGCGTTCGCATTTCGTCAGGATGTCAGACTCTGGGCCCATGCACGTTACGGGCTCAGGTTAGGCAAGGTGACCCCACCACCGGACGAAGAAAGGGACCGTCTCTACGACGGGTACATCGTCTACAGTGGCAGGGACGAGGACTTTGTCTCCAGGTGTCTAGCTGCTGAGCTGGAGCAGTCCGGACTGGCTCTCTGTCTCCACTGGCGTGACCTACCGCCGGCCAGGCCCCAGGAAGCCGTACCTCCAGCAGCGGCAGCAGCGAGGCGCATCCTCATAGTCTTCTCGCCGGTGTTCCTATCTGGGGAATGGCAGCATCCAGAGTTCAGGGCCGCGCTCAGGAGTGCCCTGGAAAGTATCAGGCCTGGCTCACGCAGAAGGAGGGTCGTCCTGTTATTAGCCACAGAGCCACCGGCATGCGACCCGGAACTCCAGCTTCTTCTCCAGACCTGCACGGTCATCGTCTGGGGTGAGAAGCGCTTCTGGGAGAAGCTCCGTTTCGCCATGCCGGACTCTGCGGATAAGAGGCGCGACAGCAAGAAAGTCACCACTGACAGGAACAGGCTCCCTGCCAGGTATACGGCCGCACCGTCGGCGGCTGACTCCTGGACCAAACCGAACGGCGTCCTGGTCGCGCCCGTTCACGCACCCACACCGACTCCCACCCAGTCAACCTATGTTAGTTCGGCATCCAGTCGCACCGAGGACGAGGACAGCGGTGCTGAACATCAAAATCAGCATCACGGAGGCTACAGTGCTCTTCATACCAGCACTGCGCGTCCTGCCAGTTTATCGTCCAGGGGTAGTCATTTATACAGCACTATACCGGAACCACCGGTACCAACTGCGCCACCGTCCGGTACGCCTCTGCCGGCCAATCCGCGTACTTACTTCGTTTAGTTCCTCGCCGCGAAATGCAGAAATCGGCCGTGACGGAGTCGCACAGGCGCAAGGTTAGTTGCGACTGTAAAAATGTATTTTTTTTGTTGTTGTTCTTTTCCATTGTCACTGTATTCTTTGTTTAGCATTCTTTGCTCGGTACAGAGTTCGCATTTACATAGTGTAGGAAAGACGAGGAGTTTTTTTTCCGAATTCGCTCATTTAATGATTTCACTTAATCAAACGAAGCAGACGACTCTCTACACGCGACTCTCATCGATAGATTTTGATTTGGCCGATTTTTTCATGATTGTCGATTCGATCGTTCGTTATTCGGCATTAAGACTTGTCGCGCGGGATATCTCGTTCCTACAGACTGCTGACTTGTCGAACGCGACTGTCACTTAACGCTTATTAGGTTATAAGAAAATTCTCTGTACATAATGTATCTACTTTTGTAAATACGTGTCACTCAGACTTCATCGAGCGCAGCGATTTAATTGTATTAATGGCAAACTGGATACGTGTTTAAAATTACGACTAGGAATTTATTATTACTATATTATTATATTGTTGTACATACGCCCATCGAATCACCTAACGCATTTTATTCACCAACTATTATATTAAATTAAATAATATTACAAGTACCAAGACGAAAATCGAGAATAAATACGTTTCTTTTGTATAAAATAATCATACGTCTATTTTCAATTGTTATTACCTATCTCCATCCTAATTAGTATATATGTATATATAGTTCCTTTTAAATTATTTCAATGCAAAAAATGTCCTTTGCGTTGATACAATTTTTTTTTGTGGAAATACATAGCAGGGTCCACTGACATTTAATTCTTTGATATTCGCCATGAGAAGAGGTAGCTGAATATTTATTAAAGTTTCATTTCACGTAATTTCTCAAGTTGGTACTAAATGTGTGTCTGTCAATTCGTCATGACGTCATACTTTCGCATAGCACACGAATAACTTCACTTAACTTAATTACCAGTAAATTTTCATTCTTTTCAAAATCTACGAGCATCCGCTTTTTTTCGCCCTTGGTCCATGTTTATGTCTTTCGTTCAAGCCAGGTAAAATTCCTGAAGAGGAACCGTCCAAGAATAAGACTCCAGGCCAGGTTAAAATGGACCTTGAATTATGTCCAAAGTAACGGCAGGGCTTCACGAATGATCGTTCTTCGAAATGCCGTATCCAACAGTCGAAGGCGATTTGGAAAAAAAAAAAAGAGAAAGAGAAAAGGAAAAAACGACAGTGGAAGGGGATAAAAAATAAAATGAAAAAGCAAAATTCATCTTATCTTCTTATAAGAGTGAAATAACGATCTTCCATCTTTGCATAAATTTAACATTAAAATCTCTCGATATTCCTTCACAACAAAATACTCTAACGCCCGTTTTTTTCAACGCGGTCCAATGCATAAACTCGGTTTAACTGTGCTATTAGCCAATCAGGGACTTGCATTTCAAAGATAAACGAAGATTATCTATTGATCCGCGTTGAAGAAAATGGGCCTAAGTGATTTAATATATTGGAACTTCGTATCTTGTTCAATATTTTTCCTTCGAATATACAAACTTACAACGTGCAGTGGAAACAAGGATATCAAAGATTTTGAGTCATCCGTCAACATTTTCTTGATGCAGGATGATACTTTTGCTTTTTTGCAATAGCAGTTATTTATATTGCATAAACAAATTACATGATATCAATTTTAAGGAAGAGAATGGAATATTATTTAATCATTATTTGATCTGAATTATAATGAATTTGGCTTATTATAATCCTTGACTCAAGAATAACATCCATGGTACGATAATATGATAAGATTTTGGATTAGGTCAGTACAAGATCCAAGACGTATCAATTGATTTTGATGGATAAATTAAAATGATTTCTTTTAAAAAAACCGAATCAATTTTTTTCCAATATTTTCCCACTATCAAAAAATTATCCAAATTTTCAATAGTCTCTCTCGCATCATTCTCTTGTCACGATAAAGCTGTACCATCGTTTTGAAAATTTATAATTCACAAAAATTGCAATCGAGAATTTCAAAATTGAATTTCAAAAATGATTACAATAAGCAGGATGTAGCTGGCATTTTATTTCATATAAAACGAACGACTCAAAATCCTGAACAATCAATATACGGCTAATGGATTTCGAAATACATTTATTTGACACGAATATGAATATTTATCGATCCTCGCTCGGAACGTCGATCGTCATTGAAACGAGAAAGAGTCTCACCTGCCCCGAGAGATCAAAGATTTTCGGATTAGATACAATTGTATTTTCTGATAATGACGGCAGCTCCGGAACCTCGCTTTGGTAATATTTAAAATAGTTACAGAAGCCCAACATACCAGACTCAGAGCTATAACAGTGACTATTATTTTTTTTATCAGCAATACCAAAAGATACATATAATTCACAGGTGTATATTATACCCCGGTATGGGACTTGGTGCCACTCCTGTTCTAGACTTGAAAAATGATTTTTTCAACTGATATACACAAGTAGCCCAGGGAATATAGAAAATATATTCAGACAGGATGCATAAAGTCACTCGTTCAACAGGACTATGAAAACTTGGGAATTGCTCATGGGATTATTCCATAATGGTAGCATCGTATTGGATATATATATACACACATACACACACACACATATATATACACGCGTAAGTAATATAGATAGTATTTATTCATTCGAGAGGAATCGAATTTTCTTCAATTTCCCAAACGAACGCTTGCAATTCTGTTTATTGGGTGCAAAATGTATTGGTAATTTTTCTTTTTGTCTTTTGTTCTCTTCTTTATCCCTCGCCCAAGTTGGTAACAGTGTTTTTCACTAGGTTAGACAGTACATTTTTTGTCTTTACCCTCAGACCGAAACAATACGTAGACTCACTCGTGTCTCTGGTCTTCTGTTTCTTTAGAATCTTTTTTTTTTCTTTCCTTAGTCTATTCCAGGTATTCATGACCGCATTTAGAATTCCGTGCTTCAGGCTTCAATTCTCGGATCGAAATGATCGTCCGGTACAGTTTGAGTAATAATAATATTTTTGAAAATTTTCCTAAAAAGTCTATTATATTTTAATCGCTGAATTTTTATATCAGGAGCGGACAAGTATTGAAAATGAATGAGTGTCGTATAGTAATATATTTTAGTGCAGACATACCACTCTGAATCTGTATACCGGGTGTTTCATGTTTGACTGTAATTTTTATCCTGGACACGAACCTTCAGTATCGTCATGAGGATTCTCTCTCCCTCGTTCTATTAGCTCTCCACGAAGGTACTTTTGATTTTTTAATTTTTTTCATTTCTCGTCTCCGTCGTCGGGGCCCGAGTGCGAAGGCGCCGGGGCGTCAATCAGCTGTCGGACTGCGAGCCGCTAATTGCCCGAGCCACAATATCTCGATCAATCGAACGCGTTCAGGCCCTCTAGAATCGATTATGACGATGACGTGCCACAACGCGTCACAACACACGACGGCCCTGACTTGTCGTATATAAAGGAACGCCTCGTTTCGTTTCGGATCCCTTCTACGACTCGACTAAAATTCCAAGAGCCAATTATGCTGTTTCAACTGGTACCAAAAACGAAAACTAATATTGAAGATTATCGAATTTTGAATATTTCTGCTTATAACCTCAAAATAAAAATCTTGGGTGGCTAAAAAAAATTCGGGTTAACCGTAACGACGGTTCGATGGTTCCTCGGCAGATGCGAGCAGCCGAAGTATTGAGAAAATGTGAAAAACGAAAATTCATGTAAAATTGACAATGGCTAAAGGAAGTAAAATTTGTGGCTGTTCAAAATTTATCTTTTTATTTTTTTTGTCAATTCAATCAAACCTGGCGATCTTCCATGGAATCCCTGAAAACCATTCTCGTGATCCCATTCGAGTGGCAGTCTTGGATCCGATAGCCATCTTGTTCTCGGACTGGACGGATTTATTTGGCACGTGGTTCTTTTCTGACGGAACGGGGTAACTACTACGGAAACCAAGATAGTTTTTCTTTTTTCTTTTTTTCTAACACGAATACCAGTTGAAAAGCCGGGTGGCAGCCAAACCCCCGCAGCCCTTGACTAATCCGAGTTCGTTTCGCTCGCTCACGAGACATCGTCGACCTTCGGTCCCTTTAGATCCGTCAGGCCCTTCAGACCTCTCGGATAGTTCAGTCCTTGAGTCCCCCCGAGTCCCTTCGGTCCCGTTACTCCCAACCGAGACTCCATTCGACAAAGATGCTGGACTCTTCCACGTTGTGGACCATGAGAAAAGATTCTACGATACTTGTACGTTGTTACGTTAAATCCAAATTAATTGAGACAAATGTGCTGATCGAAATTTTTTTATTTTCAATGCAATTTATTTCCAGTCAAATTTTTCTTACACGTAAAACACGTGTATCGAATTCCACGTTGACTTACCGAGTGAAATCTATACAGGGTGTTTTATCCGAAAGAATGTACGTTCTAAGAAATAATTGACACGTAACGTGTACTGGCTTTCCAATTGAACGATAATATCGTGTACCCGGAATTTTTATCGGTAGACTAACAACCGTTGTGCGTAATGTAGTTGTTCGCTATATATATATACTGTCACGCTATGCAACACTTCCGGGAAAGTTCTATCGAACCTTAACACTATATACACACGGTATACGTACGTGGATAATAGACACGATTGGTAAAATTCAGAATTACGCAATTTTCTAAAAATATAGTTTTGGGTAAATATAGAAAAAATATTATTTAATATAATTTTTTATCTGATATTCTTATCAAAATCTTATTCCAATTATCCACCCGCTATTTATTTTTCTTATCGACCGATTCAGCCAACCCAATGAAAAACTCATCTTGTACTTCCGTTTCGTGCGAATGTGGAAACCCAAAAAGGTAAGGGATATTGCCCATAGGTACAGGTCGTTACACAAATCCGCTTCGGCGGAGTTACGCTTCGTTTTTCCACTTCCACGAAGTGGAAGTATCGGTAGAGTTCAGTGATCCGCAATGAGAGGGTTCGATAGTCCACTAGGACGAGGAGTGTCACGTGGGGGCCCCTAGGACAATCATTCGAATCAATCCCACGGCCCTGGTGGGTCAACGCGCGGACACGTGCCCAGCTTCTTTTTCGCTTTTGTCGAAAGTGAAATGATCGTGATTTCACGGGTTTCTGCCGTGGACCGATAGATACACGAGCATCAGATAGGTTGGGTCAGGTGGGAGTAGGTACCGTGAGATCAAACTTGAGGAATCGTATGAAACATTTGGAACCGGTGGAGGAGGCACTGAAAAATTCAAGGGTCAAATCTTGGAGTCGTTACGGATCGAAGGCGGTTTTTTTTTTCAAATTGTCTTTCTATTTTGCCTTGTCTCTCTTGATCTCTGCAGGCACTGATTTCTCTTAACGTTTCTTATCATTCTTAGGCTTCCTGGTAAAATTTCCTGTTTCTCTTTTTGCGCTGTCAAAGTTTTCCGGCGGAATGTAGGTTGGACGTGTCAAAGGTCACCGGAACGGATGAGTAGCGAGTGGGTTTTAAAAATTATTTTAGACCCATGGACCAGGGAGACGAAATATTTCTCGAGATATTTCTTATTTGTATTACCCTGGCAAAATTAAACAGAATACCTGTGTATCTTACTGCTTTGCGAGCAGCCACGTGTTTTACGAAATTGGCAAATCTTTCTAAAACGTCAGGCAGAATTTTCCGAAGAAACGTCTTTGAGGCGTCTTCCTGGAAGAAGAAAGCTCCAGAAATAAGCCGGGTCGGCCGTGCAATTGCAAGACCTGCGGACAGAAAAAAGAGCCAGTCAGGCCCTTTTGCTATTTTCTGACAGCAAGAAATTTTTCGATTTCACGCACGTTTCACACGGTCGTACACACATGCGCACATACAGAGGTTACGGTATCTATAAAGAAAATTCCATGTAAAATTTTTATTTACTTACCACCCATTCACAGATTTTTTTCATTTTCATTAAATACAAAAATCTCAAAAAAATCAAAAGTATCTGCAATTTCAATTTAATTCGAGTTACTAATTTTTTTCAAAATCTACCCGTTGCCTTCGATAACGATAAAACGTCGCACTATCAGCTTTATTTTATTTTTCCCTCGTAACGATACCAATAAAATATCTGGTGGGATTTAGGAATTTTTTTTTACCCATGGACCATCGTTCTCAGCCATCCTGAGGGATCGTTGAGAGATACAATATATAGGTTTAAATCTGAAGCGAAGAGGAACGCCGAAGGTCCTTGCCTGGTACCTTAGCCACGCTATCTATAGCAGCTACCGACTTACTAACTGCTACCAGCTATGGACTCTGGGAATCGGTGGAGGTAAAAGAGCTGGAGTTGATTCGTCAGGGATTACCCCGAACACGTGTGCATTGCCGTGACCAATTTCACCGGATACTTCGGGCCCAGAGGCGCAACCCCTCTCTTGCGGCAGTACTGCCGTACTATAGATACTACTCTATCCTGTGAACTCTTTTTACCGGGATGAGATCCCTTTTTCTAGCGTCCAACGCGCCCTTAGAACGACGTATCGGTTTCCTTATTGTCGGTATCGAGAAACACCAGAAAGAACGGAAATGGTTTTCGTCTACGTATCCTTGAGGCGGAATGAAAGGTCCTGTAGAAAATCGTTCGCTGGGAAAATGAGAAATTGAAACCCGTGTGTGAAATTTTATAAAATATCTTTCAAAACATATATATTGAGAACAAATATTTCTAACGATACCACGACAGATTATTTTTAAATAATGAAACAATGCATAAGACAATTTTGAAAATGAATTTTTTTGGTAACACACTTAAAAAAAGTACAATTTTTCTCATTGACAAAAGGGATTTTAGTCCTTTTTTTTATATTCACGAAGGTCGAAGAATCAAATTAAGCTTACAATCCCTTGTCTGCTTGGAAATGATAATCATTCCACCCCTTTGTCCGAGAACAGTAGCCGAACAATGGCGAAGGACACTTCGGGTATATTCGTGAGAGCTCGTAAAAGCTCCGGTATACCCGAGAGTAGAAATTAGTGGTTGTGACATATCGAGAAAAAAAATTCCATTAAGTACTCACGTCCTCGTACCATTAGATACCCCAGAGATAATGCATCCACCCGGTGACAAATAATCGTTATCACTTCTCCGACGAAATAAAGTTAACCTGGAATCTTTTTACGATTTTTTTAATTCACCGAAATTACGTGATAATCAATTTTCGAGCAAGAAAACAATTTCCAGCCAGCATTCTCATGCACGGTCGTTATCCTCGTGGCGTAGCATTGTTCCTGAAAGGTATAATAATTATAATTGAGATCACGTGATATTTCCGGGAAATCGTGACGTGTCCCCGGGCCATATTTAAAAAGATATACATACGCCCTCTCGAGAAATAACCATAGTCGAAAAGTACTTGAGCCATGAGAAAGTGTCGGGCGACACTGGAGTGTTTGAATTTCCAAGCGTCACTGTGCCCTGGCACTATGTGCCATCCAGTCATGTGCCACGTTAAGGTAAAGTAATCACAGATAGAGTGGTTAGTCGGGGTCGAGTATCCCAGATCCAGTCACACGTACACGTATCCCATTGAGGTCGTAAAGGTCGTAATCTAGGAATTTCATAATCGCGTCTAATACAGCCCTTTGGATATGGCTTTGATTTAATTCCAGCTAATGGATAGGGGTGCCGAGCCTCCGGGGTGGTCCCTGACAACGTACGGCCCTGTCTCAGGACATTTGTTAATTATGACGTATGAGCTTTTCAGGTCCGGTTCGCACGTACGTTGAGGACGATTCGAATCGGTTGGAAAATTTGAGAGGCTAAAATTTCACGTTCGTTATGAAGAGGCCAAGTACGGAATACCGACGTACGAAGAATGCTGGCTGTATAAAAATTTTAAGGTTAGGTTTCGGGCTAGGCCTACCCGTACCTCTTTAAAGCGTCCATCCAACAGGCTTTCTTTATGCTCCTCGCTTGAATTTTCGATGCTCGACTTTGACTCAACGATGGAAAAGGGCTCCATGGCGAATCATTAATCGTACCTAATCCCCCGTAGCCCAGGGTAGCCACCTGACGTGCGCTACCGAATCCATCTTGGAATCTCTTCCGATCGTGTCCATATGGCGATGTTCCAGTCACGTTCGTCTCTCAAAAGAAGGGCTGGTAATGGAGCAGCCTTGAATCATGATCTATAATGGGTCCGTCGATGGCGCTGCTTTAACCGGACGAAACGCTTCGCCAAGGTTCGATGCTATTGGGATGATGAAGTGCCATAGGGGTATAGAGGAAGTTGAGGTTTTTTTAATCACGCCATACAAACTTTTTCTTTTTAATTTTGTTAGATAGGGGAAAAGTTTTTTTTATATCAAAAAATCTGGTGAAGGCTTACTCCATTTTTTTTTAATATTATAATTGACAGGGTATGTGGGACATTTGATGCGAATGGAGGGGAGGGGGGAGAATGAAATTTTTGTTGGGGATAAATTTATGCCAGATCCGTGGATGCTGAGTGAGCGATTACGGTGTAAATGATGTGTATAAATGTTGGCAAGCCTGGATGGGAGTTATAGAAATAAAGTAAATGGATAGAATGAAGTAAAGACGTGTGACGTCTCGGGGATCTGGCTGCGCCGCGGGCGACCACCCACGCGCAGCTTCTTTCTCTCTTGGTTATTTTTTCTTATCCTACTACAGTCCTCCGCCACCATTGGCAGTGTCGCTACCATCGGCTACCACTGCCACTGATAGCGAT
This sequence comes from Trachelus tabidus, assembly GCA_030142655.1. Classification (NCBI taxonomy): domain Eukaryota; kingdom Metazoa; phylum Arthropoda; class Insecta; order Hymenoptera; family Cephidae; genus Trachelus; species Trachelus tabidus. The sequence goes on along the minus strand of JARQTI010000393.1, from coordinate 3,295,140 downwards.
ATGCTTCTCTGTTGCTCATATAGTTTTTGGATGGATTTGTGGCTACTTTCTTGTCCTTTTCGCTCTTACTGCTTCTCTTATCTGACGTTCTCTACTTAATCTCTCTGTGGTGTGTATGTATGTGTTTTGTCTTTATTCTGTCCGGCACCACTGACTACCTCGAACACTATACTTGTTCTTCTTCCTTCTCCTGCACAGGCAGCAGATAGAATCTCTCGGGCGCGGATTTACGACTTGGCTGGACTTCGCGTATGGGATCTTTTATTTCTAGGGCGAGATGGGTTTGTAATTTAGCAAAAATATTAGGATATTTTTGAAATTTATTTTTGTATTTGTTTTGGGAATTAGAAATTTTTTTTTGTATTTCTCAAGTGGGGATCATTTTGTAGTGCAGTGGAAATAATTGAATGGCAAATAATTTATCGTACGGTTGGACTATTTTCTTTTGTAGGTATTTCTACAAATCTGGACTTAACTGGTTTACTTTGGTAATGGGAGTATTCAATTTCGGTGAAAAATGAAGAGCAAATGCTGTTGATAATGGAGGATTTAAACCCGGATTTCGTGCCGGCCACTTTAATTATTCGCAAAGGAAGCAGGAGGAGCACTTGAAAGTGTAGCATTTTCAAAAATAGGATCGTGCTGTTAAATCAGCCACGTCCAAAGGATAATACAGGATTTTGTATCGAAAAAAAGGGGGTAACTATTTTTTGAACAATTTCATTCATCCCCATAGAAATTGAAAACGAACGAAAAATCGTCCCTCTCTTTGTGAATCCAATATTGCGGTCTGAACCAAAGACGTGCAGGAGGTCGAGTGGCCGGGTGAAAGAAATTCGGCACTTGCCACAAAGGTGTTATTTTTCCGGTGTGACACCCCCCTTAAGGTCCCACGTGCACGTGAAAGGATTGGTTGAAAATTTTCGACCCGTTCGTTTCAATGACTCGTACCTAATTTTATAAATGCTTTCGAGCACAAAAAAAATATGAAGACATATTTTTTGAATGAAAAATTTGCTTTTGAAATTCAAAATAAATCTTTTGCAGCAACCTTAAGTAACCGATATTTATTAGCCAATTTCTAAGAACACCGTGACCGTAACTGTAGATATGCTTGTTACAGTTTCAAACGGGGCCATCGAATTACTGCTAGAAATTATGATGGAGTTGTTGTACGTGACAGGTGAGTATAATGGCTGAAAGTCTTGTGACTCGAAGCTTTCAGTTCGTGCTTCGTGTCATTCCTAGAACATGGAAATCCTGAAACGCATAGTTCTCCAACCAAATCAGTATACAGTACGTGTTGCTATTATCCAGAAAGTTATACAGAAACTGTACACAACTCGCACGCTAACACGCAAACAAAATCTTGAAAATTTTCAGACCTTGATTTATCCCACGTACCAAGTATAACAAATACCAAGGATAAAATTGTTACAGGCATTAATTTTGGAGTTATTACGTCATTTTTTTATTTTTTTCTTCGAATAACAAACGTACCACGTAATACGTTCTTGTAAGGATCGATATTGATATTTATGGCGCTGCAGTCTCAGCATCGCATACTGGAACTTCAGGCAGATGATTGCGCGGCAATCTGAGCAAGATCAGGATCGCGATCAGGAGCAGTTTTCGTTCCCCATGTAATTTTGGGGGAAACCGATTTCGTCGAGTAGCAAAATGTCTCAATCGGCCAAAAGAAAATTATCTGCGATCCTCCATGATATTCCGATCACGTATCTATAAATCTCAGCTTTTGATTTTACCAGTGCGATACGGTACACTGTTGTGTGTTGTACGGTGTGAAATTGATTATTAAATTTGGATGGAATTAGGTTAGGTTTCAGGGGGGGTGGATTTTAAGAGATTTATACGCGGGTGAATGCCATTGGCCGGCAGCATAGAGATCATAAATGAGGTGTGACGCTTAATAAGGGACCCGCCAGTGCCGGACAGGCCACCTGGTTGACCCGACGTTAATTACCGAATAGCCCAAGAGCCGGAATTAATTAATCTCTAGGGTACCAATAGGAAATGACTCGTGATTGTTGCGGATTCGAATAAGGGCTTCAAATAGGAATTAGCTTAGAGTGATATTACTGGTTCAAATTTTGTATTGATGAAAAATTAAAATCCCAGGTACGCATAGGATTCATATTATATAAAGCATGGAGTATGGATGTTATGGTTTGAATTGTGAAATAAAGAAGTAAATAAAATCAGTATTAAATTATGGCATATAGTGTGCAACGAGTGAATTTTGCAACACCCTGTATATTGTTATTGGTGTCCGTAATACTGCGTTATCAGATCTTATCGCCAATAGCGAAGTTATTTGAATATAGGTCTGTCGGTTAAGACCCACTCAGTATTATCATATAAATATCGAAGATTAATCGAAATGGTGTCGGCGCATCGGCGTTCCCGTAATAACGGCAGCAGTGTGACAATTAGCCCGAGTGTCCCAACCTAACTTACAACTGGAATGATTATGGCGCCGGTAATGGGAGTTACATTACCTCGCAAACCTGCGGGTTATCACTTGGTAATACTTAATAACATAGGTAGGGGTCAGGGTACGCGAGCCATACCGTGAACCCTACGAATTTATGCTTATGGGATATTTAACAAACTTACTACAAATGGCACCAATAAAGTATGCTGCTTTGCCATTGGTTACCGAGAGTTAGGATTCCTGGCGAACTGGTTAACAGTCACTGTTTTCCGTGTATATACGCGAATACAGGGTGGCTCTGTTAATTGCCTGACCGCTAGGAGATTGCCAATCTTGTGGATTATATTGAATTGAGATGCGCGCGCAGCTGAGCTTCGTCATTGGCCAATCAGAACGGGCGACAGTGTCGCCACTTACAGGTAGCGGGCTACTTGGGAACTCCGGGAACGCGTGATCTTGTAACGTATTTTTGTGAACTTTTCCACCAGTTAGTGTACTAGTGAATGTGATAAGAGGAAAGTGCAGTGATAAGATCTTGTTCAAAGAATCGTTATGTGATTCAGTGTTATTTATTTTCGCGAGTCTGTCGTCGAGTCACACGGGCTGTTGACATTACATTTGCTTGCCGAAGTACGCTCTCGAATATGACTTGTGTTATCGTTGAATTGATAGAGGGACTCGATAGTGAAGTGTGAAGGAAGCAGAACCCATGGATAATCGATCGAGTTTGCATGAAGTGGAAAAATCAGCCGATCGGACTCGTGCTGGTGAGCCTCTAACCTTAACCTCGGCGCGTGAAGAAACAAGTAAGTGTTATGGTCGACGTGTCTAATTTGTCACGTCACGATTCCCTACTGTATTCTAAGCACGAATGGGCATCGATTAAAACGGCGTCCACGACGATAACCGAATAATTGAAAATGACAGTGAGATAATCAGTCTACCTATTTAGGTATTTTCCATTGTCATTTCCAATCTGAAAAGCGTACCGTGATCGGCGAGTTGCTAGGCCATTCGAGGAGCCATTAGATGGGCAATTTTTAAGAAATCGACCGGCACTCGATACCTCGTTAAATTGATCAGCGTCATTAAAGCTTGATGGAGAACCTGAAGTTTATTAAAAAAATATGCTCCAAAGACAGCGCACTTTAACCATTAGCATGTAACGAGTCATTTGCATTTTCGATCGAGATCGACAGCCACGCATTTTCCTCCTGAAAGCTATAAACCCGAAGGGATGTCAGATGCTTGAAAATAATTTATGAGAATTCAGTAAAACGTTCTTCAAGATACTTCGGGAAATCATTGCTGTATTATTGGCAGGTATGCCAACGTAAATACGTGCCTACGAAATACTCGTATGATTTATACACACAAGAGTGCACGGATTGGCAGTTAGAGACGTAGACTGAAATAAATATATATCTGTATATATACAGCCGGCATATGAGCTCCATAAGAATAATAAACTAGTACAAGGTAGAGCGAAGGAATTGGAAATACAAGATATCGAAGTAGTATAGATAAGGCAGGCATGACGAGTGATAGTTAGATAAAAGTAGCAACCTACCAGCGAGAAGGGAAAACAGAACTACCGAGAAAGGGTTAAAGAAGAGAGGAGGCAGTCGTTAGCAGCCCGAGGCACGGCCGCCATATTTTATTACTTAAACGGCATGCCGAGGAGGTTGTTTGTTGGTTAAACAAGGAATTAATGCCGCAGAGATCTATCATTATGGAGGCTTGTTACGTGGCCCGTTGCACGCAGCTTAAATCCCTCATCCTCCCTTTGTTTCATTTCTGCATCCTCCTCTTCCTTATCGTATCTCTCCCCCATTTCCTTCTCGCTCTGTTTCACGTTTCCTTGAGGTTTCATCTTGTTCTCTTTCCATTTCCAAGCTTCCTCCCCACCCTTAGCCAGCCCAGTTCTACCGCAGCAAGAGTGACGATGGCACTGCGAAACGGCGCCGACACGACACCCAGTCGTGTCATCCGATGCCGACGCCATCGGCAACCCTTCATCGTGACGCCGGAAGTGCATAATGGACGTCAACGTGGCGTCTCCAGCCGGCGTCGTGTTTCGGGCCACCGTCTACCGCGCTCTTGTCTCAAAATAAATCATAATGCTTCCCCTCCTCTATGGTCTCTGTCTCTCTTAGCTTGACAACCTCCCCCCGCCTCCCCCCGTTTACAGGGAGAGCATATACTCACCCTCCGAAGCGTCTATGGCGTTGCCTTTTACGTCTGCGAGTAAACAGTGTCGAGTCACGATGTCTTCGAAGAGCACTAGCTTGTTCTGTGGAAGTGTCCTAAGTGTCCGAGCTGGTCTCGTGCCCCCTTGGAGACTCTTAAAAAATCCCCTAGGAATTCCCCAGGATACTCGAGCGGATTGCTACGTTAATGGCTAGGATATTGGCAAATCCTTTTTTTAGAACAATATTTGTCACGACGGAATTTCGTGACCTTGAGATTCGATATGGTTGATTAGTGATAAAAAAGTAAAATTTCAATAAAAATGTATACGATGAGTTCTGACAATTTTCAAAAGCAACAGGCGCTTTCCGCTATTGGGTATATCACTGTGGATCCTTTCTGGAGGATTTTGATGGGGTGGCTCTGAAAGGACGAGAGCGATAAGTACTCGGTCGAAAGGGGGAGCGGGAGGGTGAAGAACAGGGTGGGGCCTAACAGGGTCCAATTGAATTGTCCGAAATAAAGTGGAGCACCTGCCATCCTCTTTCCTAACAAGCTTGTAATAACCTGGTACTACGATTTCAAAGTCGCTCTCTCTCTCTCTCTCTCGTTTCTGCTTTCCACGTTTCTTATTTCATTTTTCACTCCCTCTTATGTCTCTTCATTTTTTTTTTCCTTTCCGCTTCTCCTTCGTCGCCAAGTGGGCTCTTCTTCTACCGTAGGCTCGACTCTATTCCACGAGCCGCGGACTTGATTGTATGTTAGTTTTACAAACGAGGGGCTATCTCCGAGACAGGCAGGTGCTTCCCATTGTCGGCCTTCGGTTAAACGTGCCCACCGCCGTCCTCGTTCCCTCAGGACTCCGTCTTAATTCCTGATCCTTGACGCGATGACTTTATAACTAGCATCAATCATGCCATCGAGCCCCGATCCGCGCTAATTCCACAGTTATACCGTATTCCTTATAGTTAGGATAGCTGGAGTTACCGCGAACGTAGTATACGGATAGTTAAGAAGAGTCCTAAAAAAAATGTTAAAACGCCAATAAGACGTACCAGGTGTCAAAATAAAAATGCCCAAGAATAATTTAGCTCGTGAAAATAATTAATGGTAAAACATGTCATTTACAAAAATAAAACTCATCCACTCTTATCAAATCATAGTCCCTTGCGCAAAACGTTTGCACGGTGCGTTTACATTGGCGTTCAAACATAACCTTTATCGTGAAGTTTATCGGTCGAGACTCTCGGCGAATGAGCTCGCGCCATATTTCCCATATCGATATCCGGCCTGGTGGTGGCCATTCCGGGAATGTCAAATGCGAGGGAATATTGTCGCGTCGTCCGAACAAACGTAACTCTGTCCGGCGACACCTGCGCCATCGTGGCACCGATAAACCAACCGTGTGCACAGGCGGATTGGCAAAGTTCTTGCGAATAACTTCAAGACCATCGAAAACAGACACGGCACGTCTTCGGCATAATTTTGAAGGTCGCGAAATATTGCAAAATTTTATTGCAACGGTCTCGAACGGCTGCGCATCCGATTTCGACGGCTGGACGAATTTTCATTATTTTCCCTGTGTACGTCCGTCTCTTCGGATGCCTTGAGCGGAACTAAACCGACGTCTCCCTTTCACCCTTCGATCCTCCGGAACGCGTGATACCGTCTTTACGTAATTGTAGGTTAGCCAACCGTCGGTTCGTCCGTGGCTAGTCGAGAGAATTTGCGAAAAATTGCCAATGCCTTTGCGCACCCATAACTCGGATAACTGGTGGCGGCTGTTATCCAGCCAGTCACTGTACGGTTGTTAAGGGATAACACGTGTGCTATAGCGCATACTGTATATAAGACTGGTATACAGTGGGTTAGGATCAGCAACGGACGTATCATCGCGCGAGCTAAGAGGGCCAAGTTGAGAGTTGCTGAAGAGTGGGTCCAGGTGGGGGAGGGGGGGGGGGAGGCAAGGCAGGAGTGTGTGAGAGTGCTATCGGCGGACTCGACCTGAAGAGACCACACCGCGAGACCACCGTGCGTGCCTTCGGCCCTCTCCGCTAATATATCCCCGATCAAACATCGGCGTGATTAACTGCGTAATCAACCCCCTATATATGTGTATATATTTTTTATACGCCATTTGCCAACTACCACCGACCCAGCCTCAACGAGCTATTGGCAATTCCTGGTTCTTTCTGGTCTGGGACTGTCTATTGGGGGTTCAAAAAATTGATCATGAAGGATGTCGGCGAGGTGGGGTGGTTTTGGGAAAACATGGTAGGTCCTTGGGTCTGTCATGTGTGACCCGGTGACATCGTTCAGTTTCGTGCGTGTTCCCTCGTTTGGTATGAATTATGGTCTCCTTTTTTATCCGGTTGACGCGACGACTCTCAGTTTAGACTTTGAGGTCGTTCTTGGTCTTCAGACCTATTTATGAGGGTCCGACGTCCAGATTTATTAAAATTATAGTGATTTGATGATCGGTTGCCCGCCTATGGAAGATTATGAAAGAGGATACCAAGGGACTTTAGGGATGGGCCCTTTACGTCACTCGGGGAACCGACCTCGACCTACGCGAAGTACCCTACTTAAGGATGATCTAGTGCCGATATGATGATCCTATGCTATTCTGTCTTTCAGATTGCCTACGCTGGACCCGGGATGCAGCTGTGCCTGTATGAGGAGGATCTGCCGATTCGCAGTGTCTTTTACGGAGAGAACAAAGAGAACTTTGGGTGAGTACGGATGAACAAATTTATTTTATATTATTTATCTCTAGGTGATTTTTTGGAATGCTTTCTCACGCAATTCAATCGTATAAACGTCTCGAATCACTTGGGTGTCTTTTTTTTTCTTCTTTTTTCTCGATCTTAAATTATGCGATAGCGAGTGACTGATGGGTCTCGTCACTGTCCACTGGGAGTATGTAATAAATGTGTCATCCCTAACCTAAATAACCTAGCTTCAAGCAATTTGTTTCACCTTAAGCCGGTTGTCGTGGCGTCTTCAGCATCCCTTGCTAACGAGGACTTGCAGAGCCTTAATTATGACATAATGGAGGCGCGGTCTGGCTGCTGCCTACCTTGGGCTCCTTTCATGCCAGGGCGAGTTCTACTGCCGTTACTATCTGTATACCATAGTATATGTACTGTATGGTATATAGTGCGGCGGCCGGTAAGGGGTGAGCTCGTATCATTATTCCTACACTGTGGTTAGGCCAGTACACTCCTAACTAGATCTACGACAGCTATGCAGGTAGCTCGTCACGTATGTAGTCCATTCGGTGGCATTAAACGTGAACTATTTTGCCGTGATAACAGTGCACTCTGGCGGGATATTTGAGTATGAAAAAAAAAATTAGATAAAAATTTAGGTCTATCCGTTTACCGTATTTTACAGCGTCAAGAATATCTTTATATTTTAGTTTGGTGACTGGTAAATTTTTCAGTAATCGTACATGAATATAGAAATTCGAATAGTTTCTGACGAGTCGTTAAGCACGATTTAATTTCTATGCTTCGATTGGCAGTTACAATTTCCAAGATGGCGCGTAACGGTGCTCGGTGTTACCACCTCGCGAGCGAAAGTTGAAGTATTCTCGAAAATATCATATATTTATCATCGACATTCGTCGCGTTGGATTCTATGAAGTGGCACGAAAACTTATCACTTTCGTTCTTCTCTTAAAATAATAAGGCACCGAGTTTATCGTCTCTTGAGACTTCCGAGCTTCCATCCAGCGAGCTACAGTCGCGCCGGGAAACTTTTCACGGAAATTCAATTAAATCCCGACAGCGCACACATCCCTGACGCGTACAAATATCGAACTAAAAGGCAAGTTACGTTAACCCAAACTCGGCCCGTTTAATCTGGCTAGTCGAAAATACGTGGATCCTCTTTAAACGGGTAAAAGCATCGTATGGAGGAAAAATTGATTTTTACTGTTACCGATTTAAGCGTCACACGGGGGATGTCTATTAACCTAATAACTAATAAAGAAAATTATATGTCGCCGAGTCTAATCAATATGATACGAAAGAAAAAAGTCTGTCAACTCAATTTCATAAATAACGATCTACGTCGATTAGCGATCATCATAGATCGCGTGCCGATCGAGAACGATAAAATAACTTCTGCACCGCTGTGTAAGTTATTGTCACGGCGAGCGGCCGACAATCGGGCTCGGGTCTCAGGACACAGCGTAGAGGAAGCCGCGAAGGAAAATCGCGAGTAACGAAGCTGTCGGTTGGCTTATTGTCAGCAATGCCTCGGAACAAATCGTAAGTGGCATTCTCGTGAGAGAGCACGGCAGCCGTCGGCTCGCTGTGTTTATGGGCCCTAGGGCCCCATGCTTCACGGAAACCTCGGAGCATTATGGTGTGGTCCTGCCTGGCCGCGCAACGACCTAATGTCTTATAATGTGCCCCTGACTACATCTTGAGAGCCAGTTATCACTGGGGTTGTCGGAAGGCCTGATAGGAGACGATCGATAAGAGACATACCTGTATTGCCTTGCTATAAAGCGTATAAATTGAGAAAAAAATTAGAAAAATTTTGTATTTCAATTTTATTCTTTCAAATTAACTCTAAAATTCCTTTATTTTCATCTAACTAAATTCCACATGATAGATCTATAATTACGTGTAAATTCAAACGGCTTATCTGTCGGTTAATTATATTTCGCAGTCTTATCGTTTTTCCTACTTACTGTGTACTCGTGTACTTTGTGCGCAGGGGCGGTTATTAAAGGTATACTGATACATTTATCGTTATCGAGATAAATATTTAAAAAGTACAAATTCCGTATCGACTTGGTAATTGCATACAGGTTCTAAGGTCTCGGTGGCAATTATGCATCGTTACGATAATGTATACGTCCATCAATCGATTTGAGGTTGTAGCGAGCGACGAGGAGGATTACTGTCGGTATCGGCTGTATATCGGTATTCAGAGAAAGCTTGACTCGTACCATTGACGGATCTGTGAATCTAAGAAAATGGGATATGGAATTCAATGTTAAGTATCGGTAGGAATTTACCGATGACAGCTTTCACGGTCGAACCGTGACAGAATTATTGCTCGAATAATTGGTCCTCTATTGCAGCGCTCGGACGCGGACCAATTATGCGCAGCTAAGATAATGCATCCATCCATCCAGTCCGTAATAGCGTCGTCACGAACCGCTACACGCCACCCGCCGAGACGCGATACAGTAGAGCTGGTGTGGCAGAATCTCGTAGAAAACACGGCAGAACCTAAAGCCGGTATCACACGCGAATTCAAAACCTTAAAAATCATAGTTACATTAAAAAAAAAGTTTATTGGGTTTAATAAAAAATTTTTACAATTTCGATTTCGATATCAAAAAGCCACTTTTGCAGATTCAGCACTTTTTTTAAGTCGATCATCCATTCTCATTTCAAAATTGATCGTCGAGAAAGCTCAATCAAAATTTCTCTGTAGCAGCCTGTTTCTCAAACTGCATCTTCACACTGGTCGACTGACGTCACCGACAGCCAATCACAATCGGAATACAGCGATAACGATGCTACAATTGAAACTCCGATTAAAACTCACATATATATATTTTTTGTTCCTTGAGAGGACACCTTTAACATTTCGCGAAGTGAGGGACTCACGATGAAAAGTTATTAGGAATCTACCAATGGACACTCCGCGCGTCCCACCGCCTTCCTAACAATTATAAAACTTCACGAATCGCCACTTAACCTCAAGGGCGAATCGCGACAACTGGCCCGAGTCCGTTTATCCTGACCTTCGACCCCGTCGAGTCTTCGCGGAGTTGGAGTCTGGGCGGAAGGTGCCATAAAGTGATAAATCGTGCCGTGCTGGGATAGTCCTGCGGCAATTAGTGACATGAACCGAGTCGTCACGAGCCGCCATAATCCGAATTCTCGTGACGGGACCATAGTTGAGAAAGAAGAAAAATTAATGCCAACGATACCGAGATACCAACGTAAAAAAAAAATCATCATCCAACCCATCCGCTATACGTTCCTCGTTACAGTCCGGCAACGACCAGCACCTGCGGAATATCGCTCCGGCCAAGACTCTCTATACGGACATAGCCAAAGGGTATCCGGCGAAGTTCCTCGCGTGCCTGCGCTACAGAAAGATCCGTGACAAAGGGAAACTAGTAGAAGCAGCAACAAAAGGCGATCGTGGAAACTGGTGAAAAATCAAATACCTTTCCCTGCCGTTCCTTCCTGCTTCGCGGAGTCCATTCGCGATAAAAAGCCGCCATTAATGACTCCGAACTCAGTTAAGGCCTCGCGGTCTTCTGTCCTCGGTAGCTACCTCGTTATCCTGGGACTCCTTGTATACCGTATAGACCCCGTGTTTTGCAGCATTTTGAGCACAGCTCGGTATCGTGAGAGGCCGATAAATCTTGGCCCAGCCCGGACGGTCAAACATTGTAAGGCCGGAGAAAACGCCGTTTGCTCTCGTTGACTCCTGCCGCGACAGTGTAACATACGACAGACATATATATACGCCATATGTGTACGTACATATATGTAACCTGACAGTGCATACGTAACTATTGAAAAATTTTTTTGTATCATTCCCAACAATCCAGTTCAATGTGGATGCTCCTTTAGTTAGGTTAGAAAGCTACGGCCAGAGTCCTTCGGTGTCACGCTAGTACTTAGCTTCGTTAACTGGCTTTCTGGGTGTGTTCACGTGTTGGGCGGTTTTCTTCCGTCCAGGTTAGGTTAGGTTAGTACGCGCCGACGCCGGGTGGGTCGACTTCGTGAGCCTGAGCCGCTATCGGCGAATCAGCGTCCGTCTTAATTATCACCCTTAGTTTCCTCGGTGTAAGCCTTTACCCGGTGGACAGTATCTGCAGCGCCTTCGGAGGACTGGCAATATATCAACGTATGGACCACGAACGCGCGATAGGGCGAGGTTCGAGCTACCTTGGACTAGAAGAAAAAAAAAGAAAATTCGCGAGAACTCGAGACGTTCTGGGAATATCGCTTACGCGTTGGAGGATAGGTGCGAGATAACACTGGGAATGGTTTGGCAGGAATTTTTTTTTTTCAAAATGGTAATACACCTTTCTTTATTAATTGTATATTTAAGAGCGTCGCTTACGTAGCATTGCCGATCGGGACGAAAATGAAAACGTGACCCACGGCCGCCATTTTTCTCCATTAATTACCGGAACTCGGCTCTTTTCTACGTAGATCACGATAAGCGTCACGATCCGCCAACCAAAGAGCCAGTCCTGCAGTGAGGGAGCGGCCCTACCTGCCTCGGTTTAACGTTCTGCAGGCCACTTCCGGTCTGGCGACCATTTTGGTACCATCAAGCTCTTACCGCGTGTGACCTATCGTTTCGTCATTCTCCACGAGATTTCGATCGATATTTTTTTTTCGTAATCCCTTGCTCTTGTTGAGCCATTGCAATATATTTTTTGAATAACATTTTTTTTAAATTTTTTTTAACCCACCCACTTACCTAGCCAGCGGTCAACTTTGAGCTTCGCTGTGGCAAATGAACTCGCACGCACCCCGGTCCGGGTCTACCGGACCAAGTAGGAACAAAACTTACAAGACCCATCATTAGCCACATCCGTTTTGGCTCGAATTTAATACAAAGAAAACGATGACTAGGTAAACTAATTGCACGTTGTCGCTATGCTTACCAGCTCGATAGCGGGGAGGACGAACACTGTGATTTATGGCCTCTTGATCTCGAAGGTACTTTATACCGGGGAAGAGACCTACTGTATATATATATACATATAAAGAGCATCCTCCTGGCTCCCATGCAACCAATTAATCAAGCCCCGATTAATACGTCCAAGTTTACATCAGACTCCTGGGATCCCTACTTAATACATCATGGCAGGATATTGCCAATCCCATTGACACTCCCGTCATCAATATCAGGGCGCGAGAACGCGAGTCCAGTTTTATCGGCACCAGTCGGGTCTAACGGACGAACAGGAGTCAATAAAATTATTTCCGTAACAGGTATCGGTGCTGCACGACATCTTGATCTAACAAGTTGGCAAGCTCTATTACGACAATGGCTGCCACTCGAAATGGCTCTGTGTAATAATACTATCGAATATGGATATCTATTGTATCCTGGGGAAATGCTCCGATATCTTGATATTATATTATGTCCGTGTATGTATATGTAAGTCGTACATTATTTAGCGCGTACCTTCTCCTCCCACGTACATAAGTCTTATGTAACCTCGTTCATCCTCGTTTCAGGCTCCTGATACATGTATCCTAATTTCGCTGGGAGCAACTTGTTGATAATTAGCCAAGTTCACGAACCTACCACCTTAACGGCGGAACTGCTGCCCTTACGTGAAGTCAACCGCGCCTAGGTTCCACTGTGTCTTCTGCGACATTTATGCCCCACCCGGTATAGCCGTGTGCATATAGCTTGTTCAAAAGTTAACTTCGCACGGTCTAACCTAACCCGGCGTCTGTCATGCCCGGCCGGAAGCAAGGGGTCGTAAGCAAAATTTTCAAAATATCTTACAGCCGAAAAATCTTATTTCACGGCATTACGATTATTTCTCGAAATTGCGAAAATTTTAGGTTTACAAAAATCACACTTTTTTTTTGGTTTTAACTTATTCGTGTAACTTTATGTATGTGAGTAGTGCGTCACGTCGAGCTTGCTGCGATAGTGGGTACACACGTTAACGTTAGGATTTTTAAAAATTTGAAATTTAAGTAAAAACATTGACGGGAGCATATGAGCTTTTTCTTTGGTTATACAGGTAAAATCTTACCGATGTATATATATATATATATTTGTTAAATATTGTTATAAAAGTCTGTGAAAATTTGAAGCAAACGAAGCTGTCGTAAAATTAAATCATTGTGTTTCTACAGTTTTACAGTATAATGTGTGTGGGGGGGGGGGGGAAGGGGTTAAAGAGGCGTTACTAACTTTGTAACGGAACCGCGTTTTCACGTCGATCCTCGAGAGTCTCTGCTTAATTAGGCCGTGGCTGTGTAGTTCTTTTAATTAAGTCTAAATTGTATAATTAGCTTTGACACAGTTTCGTCGTGTTCAAAAGTCTTCGAGTACGAGAGTGAGTCTAGACGATTTCCCTAGTTTCGTTCGATTTGAATTCTTTATTTTTTTTTTAAATTCGTTTCAATTTATTTCGTACGGCGACATAAAGAGCGTCTTTCGAAATAATTTTGAAAAAAAAGACAGGATCAACCGGAACGACGAGCAGCAAATGACTAATTATCCGGGAAACGCCGAAGACGCACGAAGCGATCTTTCGCGTATCGATAAGTATCTTTAATTAAAACGACCCGCACGATAATTATCGCCGGGGTATCCGTTTACTCGTTATCCTCGGAGCAAGACGCGCCATTTTTCTCGGTGCGAGTCCTGCCGGAGGCAGAGACCCGAAATAAGTAGCATGCCCATCGAAATACTCGGTGAGCTCAGGATAAGTAAATTTTGAATTTTTTTTGTTTCGAAAAAAAAATCAAATTACACCATCCGATGGAACGACGAGAGGATATTGAAAGATTTTTCGAATTTTCTATACCTACCGTGAGTGCGAGCGAGACATACTTATGCGCTTTTACACGCGTAAGACAGAGACACGCGTACAACGTACCAGATCACAAGGTAGACCCCTTCGCGAATTGGTTGTCATAAAAAAAAATTATTTTTGAATCTTATCGGATTATACATACGCAATAAATGATCTTAAATTTCCAAAGGAGATTTAATTTTGACATATTGTTTTTGTCATTTTATGCTGTTATCCGATCAAACCCCCCTCCCTCCCTCTCACCCTTGAACCCTTACTCACGACCAAGGGCCCTAGAAGAAATCGGTACCGCTTTTGGCATTAATATTCATACGCACCCGCTATACGATATCCCATGGGATTTTGACTTGTCGAGCACGTACAGTAAGGGACGAATCGAGTGTCATAAGGGATGTAACGGAGTCCATGGGGATAGTCAGGGTCTTTGCCAATGGTTAATAAATAACATATACGCACACATACGAGCAGATGGCTGGGCTTAGGATTTTGACTGACATTAACCGTGATTCAGTTGGAACGTTTTAACGAATTTCCTCAATGGATTAGTGAGTTTCTGTTTGCAAACATGAGGATTTTATGCGCGATAAATAATACAAGATTTATTATGCAACGACAGTCGCTCTCATCGTTTTACGATCCGAGGACCCGTCACCCTTCGAGGTCGGGGTAACCAATTGTCAATAGCACATTTGAATTTCATTGCCATACAAAAATATGTCTGGTTGTGATAAGACGATGAAAGGAAAAAAAAAAGGGATGAAAATTTATTCATATCACGTAATTACTACATATCCACTACCGTTCGTGTCTCAGGTACAAATTGTGCACCGATCCTAATGCCCTGAGTGCAGAGTGGGCTTACCGTACGTGCGTTAGAAAATTGCATTGGTTTGCCCTGCACACCGCGTGTATTCGAGTGCAATCTGCATGGCTTAACGGATGCACTCGTGTTCGTTCTGGGTATTCGGTGCAGTTGCACGCCTAAATGAGCTGGCTAATTTCCCGTGATTAGCCGGCTTATCGTACGCGCGGTAATCGTTATCCCGTTTGCCTGATATATCGCGCGATGGTATCAGGGTGGGAATTTTAGAATTTTACAGGAGATCTTTTCGTCAGCCGACAGTGCATCTGTTCAAACGATTAGTGCCTTTATCGAGATGCAATTTAAATTATGGTTTTGAGTATCTTCTTGACAGCTACGCTTTTGGTATTGGCGATACGTCGATAACCTAACCTAGGTCAATCCTAATCCCACGCGGGATACGTCATCGGGATGCATATTTGAATTTTTTTTATTGACTTCACCGTTGAAAAAAAAAAGGAAATCGGCCGTCGTGGCTGAATTTGAATTCCCGTGATCCCACGGTGGTCGGGGCACAGGTATATTTTTGTACGGCACGACGCGACGCAGACATGAATTCGAATTGCAAAAGCAGGAGCGAGCTTCAGGAAAACGTAGAAACAAAATTTTACAGCCTCGATGCTAATTTTGGTCGTTTGAAGTGGGGCTTCAATTAGCAAGCCCAGTTCAAACGTTCATCTTACTCGGCGGGGATACCTTATGGCTTCCCAGTGGCGCATCCGTCCGCGGGCGTCGCGACGTTTTGAGAACGGCGTCGACAAATTCAAATCGACGTACCAGCGTATGTGAGTGCAGGTGGATGGGGGGGATGCGAGGAGGAGGGGTATTAAATATACATGTGTGTAGGAGAGGGGAAGGAGAGGGGAAGGAGGTGAGAGGGGAACAAAAAAATAATATACATTTCCAAAGGAGAAACTTTCCAGACGAGGATTAAATTCGAATTCGCGAGAGGGTTGATACCTAACCTAACGTTGCTCCATAAAGCAAAGGGGCTCGGATGACAGTACAATACAATTTCCGGTGGCAGCCTCACGTGTGTCGCGTACATGGATATAGGTGCGCGATGTGTTTTTTTATTTGCACGTAAAGCTGATTGTTTACCACTGTGCGAGCCTGGCCAGGCGCTTAACGGGAAACTCGAAAAATTTTTGTTAGCTTACAGGGATGAACCCTTTTTCTTTTTCTTTTGTGGTTTACCTCTTTTTAATAGGAATCGCGGTAAGAGGCGGCTGCGGGGATTAATCGTGATATTTATACGCGCGGCACGTCGCGCATGCGCGCCACATTTGAATATCATTATACTTCGCTTAGAACACCTATGAAGAGATTCGGGCTGTTTGCATGTCATTGGAACTTTTGTGAGATATTCAAATCTTTATGTCTTTCCCTTTGTTCGCCTTTTCTTTCTTTTTTCTTGTTCCTGTGGTCCTTGTGTTTTTCAAATATTCAAATCCCACTTCGGCTCGGGGTTGTCATATCGATAGGGGGTTTTTTTTATGGACTCGGAGGAAAAAATGTTCGTCGTTATGTGGCTGCTCTTAAAAGTGTTGACTTTAATTGGGATGAGGAGGAAAAGAATGTTATTGCGGACTCGCCCTAATGTTTTTCACGGTTACTCTTTACGGGGTTCGCCTAATACGTCGTGGTTGTTGTACGTCAGTGCATTTGCGCGTAAAGGGCGCGCAGGACTTTCGCGTCCGAGGATCCCCGAAGTATCGTTCGCGCGAAGGAATTAGAAAAGTTCCAGGAGCGGAGTGCACGGGTCCTTTAGGAAAACCCGACCTGGTTAGCTACGTTATAGCCGGGGGATACGCATGCCGGGCGCGAGCGAGACTCTAAAGTTTCTATCTGTCAAATGGGGAACCCTTTGTATTTTTCGCTGAAGTAAAGAGGAAAGTTTTTATTTCCTTCACGGTTTTTTTTTTAATGCGAAAGTTGCTATTTTTTGGAAACTGAAAAATTTTTTGTCACGTCTACAGAGCGACGGGAAATTACGGAAATTGTACGTAAAATCGAATATTTTTGAAATTTTCTTCGCAGGGCGAATTTCAAGGAAAAAAAGTCTTATCAGTCAAAATCAACTCGAGATCCAAACGCTATCGCGTTACACGCGTCGAAAAGAAATTCTTGTTTGCGTCTAATCGCGAAATCTGAGGACAAAAGACCCGAGAGAAAGATATCAATTACAAACTGGCGTTTGTGGACCTCAACGAAAATCTTTCGATTTTCTCGAGAACTTACCCGAGATAAAAGATGGCTGCTCGGCAGGGACCAGCATCCTTCGGAAATATCCTTTGGGCTTAGAAAAAAAAAAAAATAAGAAACAGTCAGGCAGGTAGGACAAGGAAGCAGTTGGGTAGTTAGGTGGGCACTGTCGTATATATATCTATAGCAACGTATACCTAAATGGCTCCGGCACTGCCAGAAGTATATCTCGGTCTGGTGGAATTCTCACAGGGTATCGAATAACTATTTATTTCGAATGGCGTACGTATCCGGCATTGTGGGACACCGAATGGCTTCAATGTTCCCAGATTTTAATCTGTGCTCTTGGTTCGCTACCAATGGGACGGAGAGAGAGAGAGAGCGAAGATCGAGAGCAATTGAAGGTTACTATGGAGTTAGGGGCAGGGGAGGCTCACGATTCTATGTATCTGCTACCCTTGTACTGATCTAACCTTGTGATAACTTCGACAGACTTGCAATTTGCCGATCTTGGCTCTGACATTTTTCTCTTTCCACCCCTGTCTATGGGGGTTGGGTAGGAGAATCGTTATCCCTTTTGGGAGTGAAATTTGGGAATGAAGAAAATTTGGGGTGGTTTTCCTTTTTTTTTTGGGGTAGTGAGAGAATGAGGAACTACCTACCCCCCGGGAGGGGGGTTGTTTGGCATGCAGATCCGATTGTTACAACCTTTGTATACGTCGAATGCAGCTGGCTTTCGTTTCGTGTATTGGTAACCAAGGGGATGAATTCAAGGGATGCTGTTTGGTCCAGCAAGAAACGCGGACGGTTCTCGTAATTCGTCGCGGATGAGCTAGCGGGAATATCCTGGAGGAATCCTGACTTCCGGTGAGCCTCCTTGGCGGAAGCTGCTGAATAAACGATGACGTTCTTTATTTTTTTTTAAGGGGGGTGGTTTTTTTATTTTTGCGAAAAAAGCACCGGAACGGAGGTTCTGGCGATTTTTTGAATCTCGTTAAGGAAGAACGATGTAGGTTTTTTACGTGGATTACCGTTGACTAGAATTTATGAAAATTTTTTGGAAATACCATTGACTTCGATGCGATTGAACTCATTCTGATATGCGTTAGTGTTCTGGTATGTAATCGGAGGTGGATGATATATATGCTTATTAAAAAAAATAATATGAATTTTTAAGGGCAATAAATTTCTCAAATATTTTATAAAATGGAAGAAAAAAGCTTCATAGTTTTCGTATAAAGTTTTTTTTTAAAAACTTATTTTTCTTACGTATCGATGATTCATTCCCTGTTTCCGGCAGTCAGCCATGCGTGTATCTCCCACGTGAGGAAAGATTTGCCATAGATCGTAGGTATCTGTAAAGAATTGCTAGGGACAAATATTAGCGTAGCAACCCCCCTCCCCACTCCGAATAGATATTTATTGTTGTCGCTACTTTTCGTTTTGGTTTTCTTCTTTCTTTTTTTTTTTTAACGCTATTTACCCTCAAAGTCGTAAAATTTACAGTTTTCGCAGAGGGTGCAACAATAAAGACGCCGCTCCATTAAGGGTAGGCGCCGAGTTTACCTTATCTTAGCAATTTATACCTACCACTGAGAATTCATGTATTAACAGATAAAACACAGATCCTAATCCTAAAACGTCTTTTTCATTTGCGTGAGAATTTTTTTTTACACTTAAGATCGTACCGGGCAGACGTAGAAACTCGAAGTAAATATAGATTTACGAAAGAAATCCTAATCTCCGTCGTCGCGGACGCCTCTCACATATTTGAAAGCTGGGGAGGAAAATGACGAAAATCTTTTGTGGACGAAAGATTTTTTTTTTACTTATCGGGTATAAAAGATATTTTTTAATTTTTCGCTGGGAATCTTTTTTTTTTGCAGGCAAGTAAATAAGTAAACAGAATGTATTACGTTTTTTTTTTCATCTATTTTTTTATCGAGTATCAGGATTCTAATTTAGTTTCAACGTCCCAGCAGCTTTTTTTTTTTTTTTCTTAGTCGTCGGGCAGTCTCTCCCAGGGATGGACAGGTGGGCACGTGGTTGCTAATTGCCACACGTAATACAGATTTACCCCTCGATAACAAAAATGGCCCCTGCCGAAGATCCTCTCTCTCTTTCTTGCCAGTCGATCGTCTCGGTCCCATTGGGCCTTACGGAATCCCTGAAGAAACCAGCCGAGTCAACAAACGTGACTACTGGAGTGAGTGAGAGACATTTAAAATTATATTGAGAAATTCCACGCGTGGAAAAACGTAAAAGGGGTCGGGAGCCATTTAGATGGGGAAAAAAAAAGTAGAATAAGATAATACAAAGGATCTTCGTGATATCTATTGGCTTCTAAAATTATGATTTTTCAACTAAAAAAAACCTACTCGTACCTTCCCCACGAGATTTCGTTTAATGGCCGTTCGAAAAAAATATAATTACCAGCTTAAGTATAGCACACGTCATTATAATGACGTTCGTAAATTTTTTTCAAAACTAACCGAAATCGTAGAAATAAAATTTTCTCCTAAAAGTCTCCCGCGTTACGTAATATCGTATTTTTTCGTAAAAACTTATAAATCTCTTAATAAAATCAAAATTATATTAATCAGAGCAAAAAATTGATTTATCATACTATAATTCAATCATCCCTAATCGCTCGATATTATTCGCATTCATGATGCAAATTATCGGCATCGATAACGATTACGAAAATTGTCTCTCGAGGTACCTCGGCCAGATCATGCTTAATTAGGCTAATAAGCATGGGTAACGAGTACACACATGCACATATGTGTATACCAGTTGCTGATTAAACTACACTCACGTAATCAATGGTCCACTCGTGATACTGAATAATATATATATATATATATATAGGTTTCACATAGGCGTATACTTTTAATATACATATATCA
Source organism: Trachelus tabidus (assembly GCA_030142655.1). NCBI lineage: Eukaryota > Metazoa > Arthropoda > Insecta > Hymenoptera > Cephidae > Trachelus > Trachelus tabidus. The sequence goes on along the minus strand of JARQTI010000393.1, from coordinate 3,274,951 downwards.
ATCCATATACAGTATATACCGGGTAACGTCATAGCACGAAAGACACGTCATAGCTATTCACTCGTATGATTCGTATTTCTGCTTTGATGCTGCCGATTCCCATTCATTCATTCATTCTGCTTCAGCGTTTGCAGAGGAAGGTCGTATTGACAGATTCATCTCGACCCATAAAGAATCGAAGCTTTTACGTGAACCCCCGCATCTAATCATAAAGATTGCCGTATATGGGTCGATTTCTGTTTAGGCATAAGGTCCTGATGGTAAATTTATATTTTGAAAATTTTTTTTGACTGCCAAGAGGATTGCTCAAAAATTGTGCTATTCCTCTGTTTTCTTCATTGGTTTTTCAATACTTTGACGTCGTAAGGGCCACTCGAGATTGGTTGGTGTTGAAGGAATTTTGAAATTTCATTGACATGATTTAATGCTGCTTGACAGCGCGCTGTCAACGGTATTGAGATTATCTGGTGTTTGGGTCGGTGTTGTAAAAATGTTGGAAATCTTGAATGGTCCATGTTGAAGATATATTTGGGTTCGATACTCGTCGCCGCTGGAGTCTGTGGCTGGATCTATGGGGTCTGGGTCTATGGTGTCTGTTAACGTTGCGGGTACGAGCGTTTGGAAATTTTTGGTGTAGAACATGAGAAGCCGTGTGTAATCTGGAGTCATAATATATATATATAGGTGTGTATAGTGATTTGGGAGAGCACAGTCATATGTGGCCTCGTACGTTTAGTGTAATGTTTATGAGTTTTACTATGGAATTTTTCGTCCCTTCCTGTTCCTGGAAGAACTTTCGAAAATTAAGATCTTGCTTAATAGGTTATCAAATTTATGGGACAGCCTGGTCTTATTGTACGTCGAATTCCCATACTGGCTCTTCTTGTTAATTTGGCGGATTTCGTTGATGGTGGGAACAGAGGATTTGAATTTCGCGGGGTTTTTTTATATTCAAGCTGGTTGACATGTTTATGCCTTACCGCAACTCTGTGGGTTTGAAGCCGAGGAGGAAAGAGATAATTTTGACGTATTTTTACTTTTCGCTTAAAAACGGCCGAGAGACTGTGACTTGGTTTCTTGGAATTTCCGAAAATGGATTAGTATTTTTTTTTACTCTCGTCCTGCAGCCAGGAGGCTGCGAGTTATTCCCGCGTCGAGGTAAACAGGAAATATTGATTGAAACGTAAAAAATGTCTGAGATAAATTTTGTACAGGAATTCGAGGGTGTCTCAAGGTGCGGTTTTCTTTTAGAAAATCGAAGAAAAAAAAAGAATGAAGTCCACAGTGCATCAAAGCCGACGCATTCTCAAATAAGTCGTATAAAGTCAGGACACGTATCGGCGAGTGACGCGGCAAACCCAAAAAAAATATTCAAAAGCACATAAACGCCAGGACGCACCGAGTAGATTAGAGAAATGAGAATTTAAAAAATATTAATGCCACCTTTACGTCGCCCCCTGTATGTCATTTTCAGAGCGGCTTCCAAAGCGGCGGAAACATTTTTCAAAAAAGATCAGACTACAGAAAAGAAAAAGTCCAAAAAAAATAACAAAACCCAAAGCAACAATACACCGGCAGCCTCTTAACGCACGTAAGATACGAGGCAGAATGGTTAAAAGTAAAATTGGCAACCCTGCGTAAAAAAAAGCATCGTAAAATTACCAAGTATAATGAACTTCGCATAAATTGTCAAAATGATTTTCAAAAAGTATCCAGATATATGAAAAATAAGGCAAAACGAGCTTCCGATCGTCCCTTTCGGCCTCAGTGATCGTCTGCGCATGCGCAGCAGGGTCAGCGGCAATCTTCCATTCTCGTGAGTCGTATTTAAATTCCAAAAATTGGCCACCGTGAGATACGCGACTTGATATTCTCGTGGGTCAAAGGGGTCTAATTTTTTTAAATCACATCGTCGCTTCCGTACCTACCGCATCACGATGGCCAACGACACCAGCGCCCTTTTTACCTCTGACGGCCACGATACAAGATAAATATTTGTTTCCTTTCGTGCGCCGCTATAACGAGCCAATTAATATGCACGATGCTGCGCGTGTGACGTGCCAGACCAAAACCACCGAGGCAGCAGGCATCATAAGGCTCATTCACATGTATGCAAATTCATCCCTGCTACAACTATATACCACCGTACCTCCATAAACCACTCCTATAAACCACAATAAGATATTATAATCCTGGGCTGTGGTACGTTGCATTCTAAGATAGTTCGGAATACGTTAAAACCACCAGCAAACGTGATACCAACCTTGACCATGAAAAATGAGCTCTCAAGACTTTTTCCAAATTTTCCAAAAATATACCTAAAAGTATCGCACGAAATATTAAATTTTTTCTTAAAATTGTAAAGATTCAGCCCAATTGCAATTTTCGTATATCCTTGCATACGTGTGCGAATTTTATTATTATCCGATTGGTACACGGTATCCCACAGGTAATTTAATCTTGAGATTATTATCTCAGATAATTGTAATTCTCATTTATCTGACTCTCGGCCGTGTTTGTACTCATACTGCCATATAGACTTTACGAAGAAACTTTTCATCCTCCAACAAATGGTAGGAACACAGTCATACAGCGTATACTCGGTTCTCGATAACTCGCGGTAACTTTCTTTGTTCCCGTTCATTTCCTACGACGACAGAGAGACGCCGCTCGCATAAATCTTTGACCTCCTAGGGAATTTTCGTTTGGGTTGGTAGAACGTAATGCAGTTATACGTATAGGGTGTACCAGCACGCTTACAACGCGTCAACGAAAAGGGCACCCCACAGGGCCGTAGGCGTGACTGACCAGAAAGCCAGTATGGGGTAGCACGTTCCAGGCTGTTTGTTCTTACCGATCCGATGAAAGGTACGATCACGTACGATATAAACGAGCGGACGTGTAAACGATACGTTAATGGCGAATAAATGCGGCTTCATTGACAAACTCGAATCTGATCGTTAATAACGCTGAATTCATTTCGTTCAAATTCAAGGTCGAGTTACAATTTTTTCGGAGTGAAACGACATTTCGATCAAATTCCACGAATGAGAACAGTAGCGTAGTTTTGGGGTTCCAAACGAATTTCGTGCGACACATCGAGCTAATGCGACAAATTTGAATTTTAGGTAAAATTGGATATGAGTTTACCAACGAAAAAAAAAAAAATTTAATACACTAAAATTATCCACAAAATCCTTGTCCCGCCCCTTTTTTTTGGAGTCACTCCCATAATTCTCTACTTAAAAAGTCCTTCTAATCACGGACCGCTTCGAGTAGGTATCGACCTTCTTTTTTTTTTTCCTTTGTCTGGAGTCGAAATATCAGTTTTCAGGGACCTTCCTATAAGGTGGTAGCCAGATGTCCTTTGCCGGCTTCTTCTGATGTTTCATTAATTACTACTAACTACATTGCATTTTCGACTAATAGACAGCTTCTTGATATCTCGAACGTCTTTAGGGCGCATCCTTCGTCTGGCATTTTTCATCATCGTCGAATGACCTTTCGTGTTACGTCATCCGGAAGTGGGTCGCTGTATCTTTGTATCTTGATACCTGAAAGAGAGAAACGTCTCTTGAAATTTCATTGGGGGATAGTTTACGTTAAGCACCTAATTCGAATTGTATGCAATGGCTGGTACCTTGATCTTCGTTCGGTGAGGTTGGTACAATCGTGTAGAAAATTTTTTTTAAATACCAAAACGAATGCAGCATCTCCACACGCGCTTCTGTATCCACGAGTCTCAAGGGCTATTGTATGTATATATGTATATACCTTTTGGTATCTGTACCTGGAGCTTTCGCATTGTATTCCTTGGTCTGTCGCTACATGCGAATCGTTCCAATAGACTCGATGGGACAGTTGGTCATATTGGCACGTAGGGAAAAGGTACTTTTACACAGGGGAAATATTAGGCATTTTATGCAAGAAATGATACTTTACGCGGAGACCGTTTTTCTCGTAACTGAAGATTTTATCACCGTCGTCTCTCAGGCTGAATGGCTGCGTCTATTAAACATTGAAAAAACAATAGCTGTAATGGCCTCTCTCTCGTGTTATTATTTTATCTTTATATTTTCCGTCTTTCCGAAAAATTCATGTCGCTCGAGACAAACGACAGAGTGTACGTGCTTTGGATGAGACGGTGGTTGGATGAAATTTTTTGCTTTTTTGCCTAATTAATACTAAAATTTGTGTATTCAGGTATATCGGCTCTCCGATATTATCTCGCGATAGTATACGATCGTCTTATCGATTTGGGATCGATTCGCGAACAATATTGGCGAGCGAGAAATATGGGGGAAAAAAATTTATTATTCGAGACTCCGACGTCACGGGGCACTGTGGCCGAAAGGCTGGGCGATATTGAATCGAATGAATATTTAAACGGACGGGCATCGTCTGCTTGGGAAAAGTTTGCTTAATTAATTTTCGTTTTATCCCCATTAGGCAGACGTTCCTTTATTCGCGACTGCTTGGCTTTTGCGAGCTTCCGACTTCTTCTCGAAATGACGTTCGCCTTTATTTCTTTTATTCCAGAATTCCCCTTCGCCTCTTGGGAGAAACTTTTTTTTACGGTCTTAACTACACTATCGGCCTCTGCTTCGATTTATTTTTCATATTATCTTCACGACTCCGATTTCGTTAATTGAAATATCCCCTCCCACCATATTTGCACCGCAGTGTCGAATCCGCCAGGTAATTAAAATTTTTGCAAGTTCGACAGAAGCCGCGCGCAACTTCCACGTTTTCAAATAGTTTAGTCGTTAGATTAAAAAGAAATTTTTATTTTTTACTTCCCTTTTGGAAAATTCATCCTGATCCAGGCAGCAGGTGGTGTGTACGGTTTTGTTAATTTTTTTTTAAATTTGTAATTTTTTATAATTTTGCAAATGCTCGTCGGTATCTCACGTGCGAATATCGGCGTATTCGATGCGACGTAACGCATGCCTTGTGCAACGTAACAGCCATGTAAACAAGCAATTTGTGATAATTAGTCGGTGCCCTCGTATACGGAACCTTTCCCGTGGCGCCATAGGAGAGCCTTTTCACGGAATATTTATGGGAAAATTAAAAAGTGAGCCCGACGATGACGTCGAAATATTGGATCCCCGCCCTATTCGGGCAGGGCGCGATTTAGCCGTCCAAACTCCCGTAGAGTGGTCATGGTGAACCATAACGTAACCATTCCTGCCTTTCGAGTGACCGCAAATGTAAAACAAAGTGGATGACCGTTTTCGCCCGCGATTTACATTCCGTTGGTTTTTCTGGACCTTATGGTTGCCTGCTCTGTTTGGCAAACGAAATTGTACCGATGGTGGTTAAGAAAAAAAAAAAGAAAAAACGTAAGTATAAGATGACAAAATTTTTTGTCTAGACTAAACGAAAAACGACTCTGGTTGCTCCGAGGAACTTTTGGCACTAGGAATTTATAACCATAAGAAAAATTCATGGCGGACAGTGCCGTAGCAAATTGGGCTATGGGATCTGGGTAAAGTACAAAATAATTATTATACAAAGAAACCGTAATTTTTTATAAAATTTTTTTTAAATAAACGTAACGGATATTCCCAATTTATGGTTTTTAAAGCAAAAATTAGCAATGAGAATTTCATTAACGGTTTATCGCTTTCTTGAAAGCTCGTTAAGGACAGGGATGAAAAATGTTATTCAGGAGGGGGGGCAGAGTACGGGGGACCCATGGGTAAACAATAATTGTCGGCGACAGCCGTGAAAAGAGAAAGAAAAAAAAAATATGAAAAATCCTTCCACTTGTATATTTACACAGGATCCCGCGAGACGTCGGTTTTATCGTCTTCGATAATTCCGAAAAAAAAGTCCGCCCCTGTAAAGCCATAAAATCCGTCGGGGACGACGGTTGAGTCTCTCGGTATCTACGTTAACGCTCCTCGTCCTCGAAACGGGACTGTCGGCGCTGGGCTCTTAGACGTTCGTAAAATAAAACGAGCCTATAAAGTGGAGAGAAGAAAGCGTCCGATGTTTGCGCGCAGCTACGAATTTGTACCGCTAGATGGCTGCGAGCGTGAACTCGTATGTTATCGGTTGTTTATTGAAAACAGACAGATGCTCAAGAACAATGCCACTTGAAATCGGTACAGCTACGAATTCCGATCCTTGGACTCTCTAATTATAGAAGGAAAAATGGGCCGAGCTTCGAAATCGTTACCGGCTCTACTTGACTCGCAGCCGTATTAGCCTCAGATGATTTAGACGTAGGATCGGCTGCGTTCTGGGCGGAGTTGGCGCTTAAATGCTCAGGTACGTTTCCTAGGGCTTTTTCTTTATGTTTTTTTTTTCATCGGTAAAAACTTTTCAACCTAAATTATAATCATTGCATAGCCTGCTGCTTCGTTACCTAAAACAAGGTCAAAAGTCTTCACGTTAACGATATAGGATAACGATTGTTTTGCTTTAAAAAATTTTATAATTTTTTTCTAAACATTCCATACGTACAGTAGCCCCAAAATTTTACTGGGACACGAGCTAGATCGACTTCACTGATTAGGACCCCAATGTGGTTTTCATTGCTTTTTATTATTATTATCCTGTATTAATATTTCGACAGTCAATTGGACCCGTAGGCAATTGGATAACAGTCTTACTACGATCAAGTTAATCACGAGTACGTAATCAGTGGTTCGTACTGGTTCAAAGTATCCAATAGGAAATCGAGGCGCAACCAAAGGGAGATTAGATTTTAATAATGCAGCGACGCGTTTACGTAGGGTGGCCCCATTCGATGATAAAACCAGTTGACCCCTAGGAGGTGAACCGGTACATTCGCTGACTGAGGCCAATTGTCGAAAGTTGATTGGCCAGTTGCAGTGCTGCTGGTTGTTTGGGGTTCTGGATTTCCTCAGGGCACGTTTATCGGTCAAAGCCAATTGTAGCTCGGATTGTGTCAATGAATGTCGGGATTTTTTTTTGGAAAATAGAGAATCGAGTTTTTTTCGGACGTTCTGTTATGGAAACTAGTCGATTTGTTGATTAATACGTATAAGTGTTTATATTGTTTTATATAAAAAAGGTTTTATCGCCACTTAATTTTGAAATTATAGGATAATCTATGTAGCGGGTGAAAATCTTATTTAATGGTATGACAAAAATATTGCTTGATATTTCAATATTTATTGTTGGTATTCGATGATGTTTTATTGATATCGGAAGTAGTGGTCGCAATATATATATATATATATATATATATATATATATATATATGTATTTATAGGGGTAGTAACATTTTTTTTAGTACTCTGAGTTCATGACGGTGTTAGAACTGATCGATCGGTATATAGGTATTGACCCCATAGATACTATAACATTTATGGTATATCCTAAAGTCACACCGTACGTACATTTCTGATTATATGATAACATTTTTTTTATTAATTCATGTTATATTCCCTATCAAACCAGCCCTTGACCGTTGATACATCGCCCTACTTTCAGTAATTTTTCGACTCGGTCCCTCCCATAAGATACAGGTCGAAAATCGGTTAGAATGAAAAAGTCTGAAGTCGGCACTCAGACTGGGCGATGTGAAAATAGATTTTCCAAAATTTTCAACTGTCTATTCGCAATTCATACTTATCGCCGTACCGTGTACAGTACAGCATAAAGTAAAGCCGTATAGAGGGGGCTTAATTAATGAAAATTAAATATTAGCCTGGGAAAACACAATTTTGACAGAACTAACAGTATCACGGGGGTGAGGAACCATATGACTTACGCCCTTTTGTAAATCCACCAAAAATTTCACTGCGCGCCAACGGTCCCCTCCAGGGCAACACACGTGCAGAGACCATCAAGGAAGGGAGCCAGCCCCCCATCCGGCCACAGTGAAATATTAATTCCTGCATCTCCGAGCACCAGGCCCAGTCAATGTACTGTCCACCCCTGGGATTGCGATTGTCGATTAACTTGATAAGTGGCAAAAAATATGAGAAATTACAATCGTAGAATCCGCATCGGCTGTATTGAGTATCCGAACGGGTTAGTTTCATTCGCGAGAGATACGACGCGAACGCCTCTGGCGTTTTAGAAGCGAACCAATAATTTCCCAAGCACACTCGGTGCAGGAGACTTGATTAACTTGGTAGGTCGCGGAGAGTTCGGGGCTGTAACGTTTACTTCGGCTGTGCCCCGTGGGTTCCCGAGTGTTTACGAATGGGCACGAAGGGCCCCGAAGCACTGGAATCAGGCTGGCGCTCGCTTCGCAACAGCCTGGGCACGTAGCCCCAAAATTTCTCACCCTGGGGACGAGTTACTCATTCACGAGGACGTTAAATTCCGTCAGGTCAATCCTGATTCCTAGGCAGATCATTATCGAGGAGCTTTACTAATTATACGCTGGCATCATGTTTGCCAACCGCAAAGACCGCTCATAACAAAGCAGTGCGCCACAATGGATACGAAATTCTATTCGCACGGATTCTCCCGAGGCATCCAAGCTTCATGCGATACTAATAAATTATTAAGCCCACAAAACTTTTTTTTTTACTTTCTAAATTTTAATGGAACCATTAAAAGGGGGTTGTATCGCCAAAAAAAAGGGATAGTAATTCACCTGAATACTGTAATACTTAAAAAAAAATCACACTGTATACGACCAATTTAACTTTTAACTCGAGTGCCCATTGTGCTTAACGTTACCGTCCGTTTCGCCCGTAGAAAATCCCGCGGGTGTCTAGGTCCTCCAAGATGGCCTACGATTACGTTCAGTACCTACGTACACGTTACGTACGAACCTCAAGAGGCACGGATATACCCAGGTACGTTTTTATTAATGGTACGCCATTTGTATCACAACGGGCGGTACCACCCTGTAATTCTTCCATTCCGTTAGATCCACGAAGTAATACCATCAAAGTAAACGTCCCATTGGTCCCCCCTCGCCCCACGGCAGTATCATTTATACAGCCCACAAGCTAGTAATTCGATACTGTTTATTTCTTTAAAGTACTCCGTACCGTCCAGCCATTCTTCTTCGGCTACGCGTATATATATGTATATACTTAGCCTAGAATTAGGCTGAGCTCTACCGACTTTACACACCGTTAAGTATATCTGGCAACGGTGGAAACTTCATTACGTCATTCGATCTCTTCATCAACAAGAACAACAGCGTACAATGTCTTTGCGTACAAGTTTTTGTTTTACCTAACAACGATCGTTGTACGCTAGTTGTATGAACAAGTTGTACAATACGAACAAAAAATTGTTTTCTAGCACTTTTTGTACAATTATTTTGTCGTTAAATAGTTATCGATTTTTTTTTCAAAAATTTTATCCCACAGGAGACTCCCCTTCGGTTGATACTTTAACGAGAGTATCAACGTCACAAGAAACAGGGAACGTCTTTAGCCTCCTGTCTCGTCAGATTGCGCAAGAGGTAAACAGCGCGGACGTTAACGGTCGAATTATACGGGACGGAATCGCACGTTAATCACGCGGCGTGTCTGACTCATTTGTACGCGTCCGCGCGTACAAATCAGTTGCAAATTAAGTGAAGAGAAAAAAGTCGCGTTTTCATATGGTCCCAGGAGAGCAGAGCGGTTTGTACGTGCGAGAATACCCACGCTATTCGGGTATACGTAGGGAACGGTCGATGACAAATAAAGAAGAGAAGAAGAAACGAGTAGCGATAAATAATTTAGATAAACGCGTTAACCGCGAGATTGAAAGCAATTAAATTCTTTTTTTTTTCGGAATCCGTTAATCGCGGAATTAAAATATTTTTTTTTATCATCGCATTACTCCAACCACCCCGAATTTTATGCTGTTATTTAATCGTGATATCTTTATCCCTGTTCATTTTTTTTCGGTCTATTCTCCCGCAAAGTTCTCCGCATTACTTTGGCTTAATGTATCCAGCAGGGCCGTACCTAAGCGACTGGGAACCCGACTGGGCCCACTGCATTTAGCATAATATGCAAATTACTGGGCGCACGGATCTTTACGACAAATTTCCCGGTAATCGTTTTGTCTTTGTACAACAAAAATCCTGTCGCGCGATATCCGTCGTTCAGCGCTTGGCTGCTCTATCTGCGAATCGCGAATGCATCGAATTTCATGCTGCGCTCGTATTCTGCTTCCTTGTATCGGACTTGTTATGCTTCGTTCGCACGACGGATAGGCCACAACCCTAGACGCTCGATAACACGTGATAAGGGGCTTTCGATAGCCATTGCTTACATCGTCTGATAATTCAGGTATTTTGAATGATCGGATTGCCACTGACGATGACGTCATGGAAAATAAAAGAAAATATTGAATTTCTCAGGATCTTGTACGCGAAGCGACAACGAAGCCTTCGTAATTTGACGTAATTTACAAAAAAATTATAATTATCAATTAATTATCAAAAAAGCTCACAACGAGAGGCCGGATGAATGGGAAGCAAAAAAGAAAAGTTCGCTAAACGACCAGCGTCAAGTTTGGTTAAGTCGAAAGTGGATGGTGGCGGATAAGAGAGGCCAGCGAGAGGGAGAGTCAGAAAAAGACGTGTAAAAGTGAAATAATAAAGAGCTGATAAAAGAACCAAGAGGGACAGCACGCAAGCGCGGTAGCGCCGCCGGTTCGCGGCTCGGCGATAATTTATTGCGGCATTACTCACAGCCGGACACCTCAATGGCCAATGGGGAGGGTTCTGTACACGCTTGGTGGTACCTGGTGCCTCCTCCTTGCATAGTTTATATTATTTAGCTTGCATATGCTGCCTAGCCTAACCGGAGGTACGTTTCGCTTCGAAGGTCATCATCAGCATGGATCACGACTGTCCTGGCATATCCGGTTGCGTCAAAATCGATTCGTCATACGGAATATTCATGGGAAATGAGTTATCGAATAAATTTTTTTCAATACAAAATCTCCCCCCACTATCACGACTCTACGAGATTGTCAAAATGATTTTTTTAATGAAAATAAAAAATTTATTTTTTTTCAAAAATTTATTCTCACCACTTTAAATAGCTTTTTGGAATTTTCTATGACGTATTTTGGTCTGTGTGGATGTCGTGACCGTTGTCCATGGAAGAGGCTGTACGCTGAGGTCCTATTATTTGACCTGGGAAAACCTTCCTGGCGCCCCAAGGCGCTTAAACAATGTCCCGCTCTTGTTGGCTCAAACTTTACGAGAAATACACTTGTCCGCGTTACGACGTTTAAGTGTCAGAGAAAGGGCGCAGCGTTGCCAACCTTATAGGGTTAGCTTAGGCTCGGGCTTGCCCGTGTGTGCCTGTTACGAGGGTGGGATCGTTACCAGGGAGGGTTGGCAACGACCACCCAAGGTTGCACAATCCGTCATAGAAGTTCGGTCTTTGTAAACGGCCCGGACGGCAGTCCGGGCAACCTGTTGCTTCATTGTTGCCATATGAATATATATATATATACATACAGTCATAAAATCTGTATATATATATTTACCACACGCGTAACCTTCACTAAACAGGGCTTACACGCGACTGTCGAGGACGAGCCATTACAGTCACATGAAAACGGGGTCTGAGCTCGTGAAGTACCGTCGATAATAATATTTCACGTTCTACGCGAAAAAAACCTAAAATTATTTTCACCTAAAAAAATGGCACGAGTCGCACCTGAAAAAAAATTTTCGCAAAGTATTCCCAAGCATGCATTACGTACTCGCCTTTATGAACCTAACGAGAATCTTATCGATCGCTCTCGGAAACCACTGATTACCTGTTATCAGTCATTTCCATCTATATCGCGAATTTTGACGTTCTGCGAACTGGACTTTTTTTTTTCTTTCTCTCCCCACGCCCTAGCAGTTTTCATAGTCGCGATTAAATTTTTTGTCGCTCTAACCTCCTATCTTCGGCTTCTTACTGAATCTTGATCCTTGTCGCACGACGCGTTCTTCGACTTGCTCGAGTGGCTGCCTTTACCCTCGTGGAAACTATTAAACCGGATACAAAGAACTTCGGTGTACTTGTCACTGGCAGCATCCTTAATGCAAGCGACATTTTTCATTTCGAGCATCTTGGCACTACCTGTACCTTGATTACTGTCAATCGCGCAAGTTATCGCATTGTTAGTCGGCTGCTTCGTGCGCGATTACGTACGCCAGTGTGTTTGAACCTTCGCTTTGAATCGGAACCCCACGCGATAAGGCTGTGACTATATGCTGGATATGTGTACAGTTTGTGTATAGTGGCCTGTGTATTCTGGGTTTATGGTTATAATGACGCTGTTTAAAATTGACTATAGTTTGCTTAGCAAATGCCCGAAAACACTCGTCTCTTTTGAATTGTGGCTGTACGCAGTTTAGACACAGTCGGGTAAACGAACTAACGATGGTTTTGAATATATTATAGGGACTGCGGTAACGAGCCGAGCACGCGTGCGAAATTTTGTACTTTTCTCATAATTATTTGCCATAGTGTTTTGGACGGCATCACTAATTTGTTCGGGATTAGTTTTGAGCGAGCCACTGGGACTCTGGGTGTTACTCATCTGATTTATGTACCACCTGTTCGGCGCGGGTTTTGCCTCTCTTGTTTTAACCCACATACGTAATTACAGCCGTGTGTGGTTATGCCGTGAGGTAATCATTAATTATTTTACCACGGTGATAATATACGCTGTCTCGTTGCATCATTCGAGTATACTCGAGACGGAATAAATTGTACGCTGAATCGAATGATAAGGAGCGCGGAAGTATTTTAATCGTAAATAATTAATCGAAGGACGTCGACGTAATTTTGGTGTTTTGTGGAAAAAAAATTATTTTCAAGGTTAATACAATTTTTTGGAAAATTTTTACCCCCACAAAAGGGTTTATTTGCCTTCGCGAAATTACTTGAATTTACTAGCGTCGATCTCTGCCGCCGTGGATGGCCGGGCAGGGCTGCAGCTGCATCCGTAGGCAGTTGCCGTTGCATTTACAGTTGGCAGGTTGCACGTGGGGGGGAGGCTTAAGGGTGGCGGATACGCTTTATGGGACAGAGGAGCACAGGGGTGAAGGAAGGGAGTGGAGTATGGCGGAATTCAGCAAGGGTAGTCGAAAGGGGGATGCTGGCTGGGAAGAGTAGAGCAAAGTAGACTAGAGTGGCAAGGGTTGAAGCGGTAGTTACCAGTTTCGAGTTTGAAAGTCAAACAGCCCTGTTTAGCCATGAACTGTATCATCGTCCTGGTAAAAAGAATCCCGACGTAAAAAGAATTCACCAGATCCATACATATTATATCTTTCCGGTTGCATCCCTGTTTCCGATACAAATATCTCTGAGAGGGTTGTTTCTTGATGCATTTCAAAATTGTACACTCTGTGCATGTAATTTAATTAGCTCTCATTGTCATAGCGTTTTTGGGGCAATGCTAATTAGCGAGGGTAAAAAATTTTTTTGGGTTTGTAATAAAAAAATTTTTCCACGTTTCTATGGCTACTTTGCTCCACTTTTACTATGCATATATATGTATATACTGTTCGTGAATTTTCACTGAATATCCTGACGGAGTCGCGATTCGTGTTCCTCTAGTTATACATGCATAATTGCATACTCGTTGCTGCACCAGGTCAGGGCAGGTTGGTGCATCAGGATGCAGTTGGGGAATGCATCCAGACTAGAGTCACAGTCTGCATAAAGTGGAAAACCCTCTGACTGCGAATTAGACTGCTAAAAGTCCTTAGACTCTAGTAGTTAGGGTTAGGTTAGGTTATGTGTATAGATATATGTAAGATTTTCACAGTCCAGTATTCCTATGTACGAGCATTAAGAGCATTTTAGGGATCGCGCTAGGCTTATAAATTATTAAAACTTTTTTGCTTGCTTTTTTTTTATGGGGCAAATCTTCCGTATTATTATGGCGTCGAGCCTGATAACGCGCAGTCCTTATATGGAACTTAAACATTCTTATCTAATTAGAGTGTCTTTCCGAGAAGTAAGATCTCTGTATGCTGCTCCGTCTATCTGTAACTTCGTGGCCCAATTTGTGCACATGGATGATTCCCAGCAAGCTTTTGGGGAAACTTCAGGTAAAGTTGCTTCGCGATAATATAGAGAGTGCGTATATGATATAGTATTTACATTATATATTATATACTAGCTATGTAGAGTCCTGTGGAATAATATGTTATAGAATAATATCTTACAGTGTCTATAGCATTGCATCAGATGGAATATGAATTTTCTGTAGCCTTTTTCAAATATTATTTTATCAAAATTTTTCTGAATACGTAAATCCTCGCGAAAGGAAAGCATACTTGCCAAATTTTTTCGACAATATAAAATTTGTTGATTTTACAGGGAAAAAAAAAATTGGCGAATAACGCTCTGCGTACCGTAGTGCGAGGGTCGAGTACTCGAGTCCCAAGAATTTTCGGATAATCCGGGTTAAGTGCTTCACGCCACAAGATTTTTCGTCGATTTAGGTAAACTTGAACGAGCAAGGGTTATTTTGGGTTTCGGTCGTGGGCTTTGGGTACAGAAAAAAAAAAGGTTCAATCTCTTTATTCATTCGCAGTCTCCGCGTGGCACGATGCGTCTCTCGAGTCGATCTGTATGAATCAGTGATAAGGATTTCATTATCGGACGCTCTCCTCGCTATCAATTAGTCGCTGGAATATCGTGAAAGCTCAAGGAAGTTTCAAACGCCAAAGTACCACTGGCGTGGCCAAGTTTGCTGGGCTGTGATGTAGAGTGACTCTCGGCAAATTAAGTGAGGCTGGTTTGCAGTGCGGACACGTAGACTCGTCCGTCACACCCTAACCTCAAACTACCCTCGAAATGTAGAACGCGTACCTATGTACCTATATAGGTAAAATATACATGTGTGTATATTTGTGTGCGTTCACATGTATCTAGGCACAAGATTCAACCCCAAGGCATCGTCCATCCCTCGACCTACTAGTGCTACTACCCTCACCTCCTGTCCACCGCGTAGATGGCATTGCATACGTTATCGCGGCTAACCACCCCCAAGGCAATCATCCCCCATTGACATCGAGCTATTCATGGAAATTTCATCGCAACCCTGGTTTCGGCATTACGCTTCATTGAGAATGTACGTTCCATGTATTAACCCCCCCATCCTACGATTCGCTCAAAATAAGCGTCATCTTCTTGAACCGTGTACGAACTTTTTTTTGTTATTAATATCGCATTGGGTTATTCGGTACCGATTTTCAGTGGGATCAAGTTACGGTGGAGTGAGAAGCAATTTTCTAGTGTATCTCTGATGACGTTCTTTTTTTTTCCTTTGTTCGATTTCAAATAACCGTTCACTTTTTTTTTTCGTACGTTTCTACAGCGGTATTATCCAACTTTGTCGATCCCTGTATTCTATTGTATGTAAAAATATAATATGTATAGGTACTACATATGCATGGTGGTTATATACGCTGAACAAAAGCCGGAACTCCGTTTTCTGCGATGGCATTGGCAGTCACGTAATTACGCGCTCCGTTCGATCGTAACGAATCGGCGAAGTTTGTTAATGCCGCCGTCGTTAACGGGTGGCGCCACTAGTCGTTACGCTGTACGCGGATAAATGAATAATAGAAACAGCGGGGAAAATTATACAGATCTATATGTATTGTATCCTTCCTCGTGTACATATTTCTTGTAATCTCGGGCTGTAAAATCCAGCGGAAAAATGAGGACGGCAACGTGAAAATGCGAGGTGGGTTAGGAGTCGCCATAGGTGCCTCAAAGGTGCACGTATAGGGGGGAAGGAAACGAAGATTAATAGAGAGCAGAAGACAAAGTGAGAAAGTCGTACCAACGCAAGAGGTTATTTCTAGAAGGATTAGTATATTTTTTTTTTAAAAAAAATGAGAAGCAGAATATACAAAGTTCATATATCTATAGTAACGTGCACTTAGTATGATACTGGTGCCAGTCCTGTTGTAGTAGTTAGCGGGGTTGGACTGTACAGTGCCAAGAATAAATTGAGGATCATCAACGTGAACAGGCAGAACATCTCGTCTGGACAAATCCCGGATTATCCTTCGGAGGTCCTGCCATTGTCCGTGGTGTTCATGGTTTGTTTTCCCCATCGCAATTTTACTTCTCCCATCCGACACTCTCGAAGGCAGTCACGGTCCAGTACACTTTGCAAATTTATTTTTCACCCCCTCGGCTCACCCTTTCTCGAAAATTTTCTCCCACTAGAATGACTCGTAGACGCCGACGTCTGGGCCTCACGCGCGTCCTTTATGGATAAGCCACTTTCCTTCGTTCAGGCCGTCCCGTCAGTTCGCGTCAGTAGTGTGCCCATGGTTAAAACCTTCGTCTCCCTTCATGCCACGGTACCTCGAACAGGACCCACCTACTGACCCCTTCTGAATAAATATTGATCTACGTCTACGGCCCTGACGTTTGAGTGACGGCCGGTTCTACGGTTCGCAGGCCCCCTCCCCTTCGCTCCTTTTGGATGCTGGACACCTTCGGTCCCCATTTTCGTCCTTTTCTTCTATTCGCTGACTGCTGACGAGGATTCGCTATTTTCGTGATTTCGACCTATCGT
This sequence comes from Trachelus tabidus, assembly GCA_030142655.1. Lineage (NCBI taxonomy): Eukaryota > Metazoa > Arthropoda > Insecta > Hymenoptera > Cephidae > Trachelus > Trachelus tabidus. The sequence continues at coordinate 3,258,445 of JARQTI010000393.1, read as the reverse complement.
TTGCCCACTACTTCGTTCTTTCGATGAATTTATAAGAATTTAGGATTTGTTTAATATATAAAAACATTCAATTCGTAAAAGTGCGTAGTGAAAGGGTTGGAGGGGAAGATTGAATTTTTATTAGCAGCTCGATCGGTGTGAATCTCCGGTAATTATGTTCGCCGTCTTACATACTTAGAATATCAAAACGTGCTCGAGAGACGCGCAATCTGTCACGCCTGTAAAAGGGTTAGTGACTACAATGCAATGATAATCATTTGTGTATTAAACACACCGAGACAGTAAATATTGTTTTAACAAAGAGCCGTGACAGTTGTACTGTGCATACATTTTGTCTTTTTTTTTTCTTTACTCTCCGATAACGCCCTATTCCAAGTCCCACCCAAGCGCTATCACCACTTTAATAAAATCTTGTCGTTTCCGCATTTCGAGAAAGCTCCTTATTGTGTCGGTATATGCAGTCGCATAATTTCAATGGACCATCGAGAGAGTCAATAAAATTAAATAGACCCAACTTGACCAATAATACTGTTGCTCCCTGGTGTTCCGTAAGTGTATAAAATGAAGCCATTGATATCCAAGAGATCCATCCACGTGTGGGCAGTCGACGGTACGCGCCAGTATCCACGTGAGGGATAATAAAGAAGAATAATCATCGGACTCATTAAAGGTGGAATGGCGCGATTATTGCCAGCGCACGGTGGCTTCATGGCCCAGAGAAATGCACGTATCAAGTTTCAATGGTTCTGGCAGCGGTTGGCAATAGCGCAGCTACGGGCTAAGCGCGTGCGACGGAGGCCCAACGTCAGCCCCCACTCCGCCCGCTAAGGCCCACGGTCTTGGGCCAGTCTCCCCACCACCGCCGCCCGTAGCGTTCGGCTATCCCCACCACCGTCCGCCTACTTCTCCTGTCGCGCATCCGCTATCCTACCATCCCATCGCAGAGGTCCCAAACGTGTAGGCCGCACTCTACGTGCTGCCGCGTAGGTGTCAGCAATCAGCCGGCATTGCCGGGACTACGTAGATTACGGCAATCGTTACGCTCGTGTATGAGTAACTCATTTCTACGTGACGGATCCGATCAATCGACGGGATTTTTTATCCGCCGTCAGACGCCCGGTACAAAATAATAGCATTTGTGTCATGACTGGGGCTTGGGTCTGAATATTTGGAAAAATAATTTTGGGCCTTATTTTTTTTTCTCGTCCCACTTAATCAAAATTTGTTTCGCGATGAAGATTTTACCGTTCACCGTTACTGCTTTACATTACCTCCGGTCAGGTTAGGCTAGATGGACTCTTGACAAGGTAGGATAGGAAGTGCGTTACGGCTAGGACGGTGTTTAGTTACACCGGCCATCCGGCAACAATGGCCTCGCCACAATGGCTCTCCTCTGTTTCGTGGAGCCACTTTGGTTAATTAATTGCTCGGCTTTGTTGATGAGCTTGTCCATCTCACCTCCGCTTGGTCTCCTCGAGATGCGAATTCGAGCATAATGCAACGTCGCTACGTGAGATCGCGTTACTCGCTGTAGCCAAGGGAATTAGGAGGATGTCACTTGACGTCGACAATTAACGGCGCGGAGGAGGGAGGGGGAGTGGGTCGAGGCTTAATGAGCTAACATAGTTAACGATGAAAATGCAAAAAAAGTTTAGACGCCAAATATCCCCTTGACGTTTCCATTATCTTATGCAATAAGAAAAACTATATCGAAATCCCTCGAAACTTGACTATTATACATACGCATATCTTTATCAATAAGATTCTCTCAACTGTTCCCAATACATTTAACTGGAACGCTTAGCCAATACAAGTGCAATGTATTTCGTGCAAATCGCACGCCACTACCTTTCATCTTGCCAAATTGAAAAAGGGCAATAACGTTCTTTACGACGTCACATTCGTAGATAAAATATCATACGCGGTCGTATATCAAGGTTTATGGGGAATTCCATGGGATTCTTATGGCGAAGTCAGTCAACGGATGGAGATTGATTTATTCAGCAGAGTCGCGGTTACTTCTGTGACTGGACAATGACGCCTGTGTTTCGGCCAGAGAAGTCTTACATGTGAATATATAGATATAAAATATATATATATATCTATGCATGGCCTGATATACACTCTATGGCTAAATTAGACGAGGGCCCTGAATATCGCTGTTATCTTTTTTCTCATTCGGATTTTTCTTCGTCCTTTTTCTTCTTCTTTAGTTTCGTATGAAAGATGCTGTACAGTGCCGATCACACTAAGCAAACACTAGCCGGATAATACTGGCCCTTACGGCTCACAGTCAGGATACCTCGAAGGATACGGTCCTTTAATAAAAATCCAGTCATCCCAGTACTGAGGGGGAAAGCACTTATTTTTTTTAATTTTTTTTTTTCTCTATATCCCAAGAGCACAGATTTCTCATTGTCTGACGTGGTCACTATATATATACGAGTGAGAACCTTGAACTCTGGCTTCTTGATGTTATTTGCGTTCTAATTATTTCCATGGAACTCGTCGAGATACGACTACCGGGAATCGGACTGACGATCTCGAGAGGATTTCAGAAAATTGATAGTGATATTGTAGTGGGATCAAAAGAAAGCGAATCGATTGTACCAATAGGTGTTTGCAAAATTTTTTTTTCAGGCCAGTCACGAAATTTTTTTCACATGAGTCAACGAACAGGGGGGCCCATTAAAACGGATGTGACCGAACAGTCAAATGAGTGAGACTAGTCGGTATTGAATTTAGTCACGGATTCGATTAGCAATTGGAGAAGCGAATCGGTCAGTGACGTGTTCCAAGACACGATGAATCGTTACGTATGCGTAAGTGCGTTCGATGAAACTGACGATTCCGGAATTGGCCTGAGGTCGTGTCAGTGACTTTAATGGCGTATGAAGCCACCCGACTCGTCTGAATATGCTGAATTTTTTTTGCTTCTTTTTTCGTTATGAATATCCATAAACGCGCATACATTATTGTGGCACGGAAGATGGGTATGGTCAAGATCGCACGTGGGTTGGTACCATTGCTTTCTTGAGAAGCCGAGCTAGCGCTTTGATATATACGTCTGCCTGGTTTTGTTGGCAGACCTGAGACTCGTAAACGACGCGCCGTTGGGTCGTTGAGAACGCACTTTTAGAAAATGAGGAAGAAAAGGGAAAAGAGGGGAAACAATAAAATACTCCCACGAGGAAGATACCACCGGTGCCACGTGACTATAGGGTAAAATGGCGTCTCGGGACGGTTAAGGGGAATTAAGATATGCACCGGATAAATTGAACGTGGCCGACGATAATATTACGCTCGTTCGCGTAAACTTGGCGGCGGCCAAAAGTAAAGGCAAAGGCGAGGACACCGCTCTGAGTTATATAACTTCAAAAAAATGCATTTGTGGGGGGGAAATTTTTTTTCAAAATCAAAAAACTGTTATCGTCATTTTTAATTCGCGCGGGCTATGGGGATTTTGAATAAAATAAATCATAACCGCAGCATCTTATTCGATCTTTGATGACGTCACGAAAAAACAGTCCCCCCTCGCTTCCTCATATCTCTCTCTTATCCATCAAAGAGCTTAAACGATTTTAAGGGAAAAAAAAATCCTAAATTATCCCTAGGGTCGTTCCTTTTTCCATCAGCCAATAGGATAACGGGTCTTTTCGTATCTTGTACTACACACGTGTATAACACGTATACGATCAATCGATCGGCGCTTATCGGTACAAGCCGAAATCGAGAGGTCGAATATCGTGTCCGACGATAAGCCGTTAAAGGCCGCGTCGGAGGTGGCGACGAAACGGAATAAATAGAGCGTCGGAGCATAAGGAGAGCCGCGACGAGAAGCTGAGATAGGAAACGTGAAGGAGAGAGAGGGTAAACGTAGAAAGCAGTAAATAAGTAGAGCGAGAGACATTGAAAGATAGTGAAGGACGCAGCGAGTGAATATTCGAGGTAAGAGAGAGAGAGAGATAAGGAGAGTTGAAAGTGTACGGGGGCTGGTCAGACGATAAAGAGCGAACGTCAAAAAAAAAGGAATCCCACAAGGGTTGAGAGGCTGTTCGGTCCATGCCGTTGGAACGGCGATATTAAACCGGTATGATTTACAGGCGTGAAATTTGATTCGCTGGCGAGGAAACAACAGCCAATAATCAATTTTCTCTCGGTGCAACAAGAGAACACGACGATCGTCCTGTTGTAAATTATTATTGGCATTGGCGCGGTGCGCCTACACGCCCACCTTTAGCGATTTAAATCCCGCTGTCGATTATCGATCTTCGGAAGGCTATTTTGATTTTTGAATTTTATTATTTAATTTATGGGTTTTTTTTTGAAGTGCGATTTTGGTGCTTCTTTTGATTTTGTATACTTTGCTTTAAAGCCGTTTCCGCCGGCCTCTTCCTTCCTCGATAATTTTACCCAGACGATACGACCGAACGGAAGCTGCCGAGCTAACAGCCACTTCCGGGTGACGGTACACGTTATGCGATGCACCGTTGGGCTCAGGATGTTTCAAGTACAGTCAGACGCTAAGTCGCTGGTAAAATCACATGGAAACGTCGCTAATAACGGAATCCTTGACGTAACCCGTTTAACCCTTCCAGCGACCCCTGGGCTGTACAATCCGCTTAAAGAGTCATGGTATTAAAGGTAAGACATTTTCTGAAAGCACCGGGGGGGTCTGACGAAGTTCAGGAGGCTTGAGATTTTCGGGGAAAATTATACGAGATGTAGTTAAGGACTGGGATAAATATTAGTGGACTTGTAGAACAGTGTAGAAAAAAAATGTACCCCTAAAATTCTTCATTGAATTTTAGTGGTAATTTAATTTTATAAAAATATCAAGGTCAACCAGTGAAGATTGATTGGGTGTGATAAAAAAATTCAAAAAAATTTCCAAATTTTAAATAGCGCGCTACGGACCAGGTCCCTGAAAATTTCCTGGAGGACATCATTTTCCCAGGTTCAAGAGTGCATCGATAATCCTTTACAACGGCGACGGGGTGGATAATCCTGAAAACGAAGAGTCACCGAAATCCGTGAGTCCTGCGGGTTCCAGGACAATGGACCAGTCCGAGGAGGCTGGTCGGGTAGGCTTGACTCTGTGATTTCGTTAAATCCAATTTCGATCTGTGCGCGATAGCAGCTCCACCTGCCCTGCTGCGTTTCGATAGTCAACTACGTGGGTTAGATTGGATCGTGCACGTAGGGATAATCGCGGAGATTTTTATTAACAGGAGTGCCGTGACGTCATGCGTCTGTTAAGAACGAAACTATTTTTCATCCATGTATTTACTCCATGGGGATTCGGTTCTCCGACTCGCTCCTGCATCCTGCGCAGGCCTCTTTCCCTCTCGCTTTCATCCCGCAGGATCAAAGGGGAACCCGAATCTGGAACCGATCGGATAGCCTCTCTGGGTTCCTAAATAAGATCTTGCGATATGCATATCGGGGGGGGTCGTGTCATGTGTCAGACTGCGTTCTGTGGAATTGGCGGCTCCTCTGCATTTGACGTTGGACACGCTCGATATCCTTTGGCCTTATCGGTTGGGTCCAATAGATTTGATAAGACTGTTCGACCAACCTTACCCGATACCAGATAAATTTTGTCATTCCTGGGTATACATCGTCGGGAATCGCTATCGGTACTGGTTATTCGTTAATTTAACGATTTTAACATTCGAGGATGGATTCTGGAATTTCAATCTATGCACTTTGAGATATGGTACCGAATCCTTCGTAATTTCAATTTAATTAAAATAGTTTGGCATTGCTAGTAACGGCTCCGGCATAGAGTCTGGTATTCCGTTCTATAAATTGCACGAGAAATTCGTTGTAATTAAGGCACTTGGTAATTAAGATTTTACGAAATCCAAATATTTTATCTTGCTGGATTCGAATGTCTTTTTTTTTTCAGTTGTACTTTTTTTTTGGTTATACATTTTTTTTATTTTACTACCCACCGTCTTATCGCCTGCTACAGACGCTGGGACTAATTTCGCGTTTATTCGTACGACCTAACCTAACTTCTGATCCGAATCACTCGTAAAGAAGTTTCATTCATTCTAAACGTCGTACGCTTTACGAGGGTCCTTCACAGATCGAAAGAATAATATATCCTGTATCGGGATACCGATGCTCTTTCGTTCTTTGAGGCAAGATGGCTGCTGTATTATTTTAGGCTGACGCCAAGGGCCTATTTTTTTTTTCTTTTTAGTAACTTTCTCAAAGCTCCCCTCTCAGGACTCGGCTCTCGTCTTTTCCGACGGGAACCCTTACGTGCCGCTTTCAATTGTTACGGCTCTCTAGTTCTTTCAGGATTATTCGATAATATTTACCCTTCGCGCCCCGAGAAATCGACTTTCTTTCGTTTCAAGCAACGAGCTTCGCTGTACCAAAAAGCGATTCGACGTTACTCGTACACGCTTGGGATTACGCGCAGGACCTTTTGCGCATTGGAAAAGGATCATCCAGTATGGCTGAACTTTAATCTAAAAAGATCCTTCAGGTATACGTACGTATGCTATAGTATACTCAAGCACATACTGTGTAGCTCAGTATGTACAGTGTACAGTGTGTTTAATGTATACTGCATTTTTTTTCTCAACACGAAATTTCACTTTGAACACCGTTACGTTCGGATGAACATTTTCTGCGAGGACTGTAGGAGACTCGAAAAAAGTTTTATTCCTCTCACGAACATTTCAATGGGGGCGCTCATTGCTTTTTGGGATTTCGCATGAACATTTTTTGTTGCGAGCATATTCAAAATTTTATTTGTTCTCGCACATTTTTTATAACAATCGAACAGGCTTTTTTTCCATCAAGCATTTTCTATGCAAAATCAGAGCTGCGCATCTGAATGTGACGTCATTCAGTCTATCTCGTGGAATCTCATGTGAATGTGAAACGCAGTAGGGGTGCATAGTCAATCCGGATGGGCGCGGCTTTGTATTTTCAGATTTTCGGATGATACCAGCTACTTTCTCTAAAAGCCTCCGGCGAAGTAATAGCCACGTATTTTTTTGAGAGACGTAAGAAATCATTTTTAATCCCACTTTATTCTTTTGATAACCAAATAAATCTACGCATTGTCTAACCGTGGCTATAAAATTTTTTCCAAAAATTCCCACTCGCACAGTATCGTATAGCAGTTATCAAAAATCTACACAGTTTCCCCAGTGGTATCTTTCGAATTTCCCTGGATCGTCCTTCGTTGACAAACTCAGAAAAATTAATGAAGTCAATTATATTCCCTTGAAAATTTTCTTTTCCCTCGATACTAAAAATCTTCCCACGCGATCGTCTCGCCAGGCTGATACTCGATATTCCCTAAACGGTCCCAAAATTCGTTTCACCCGTGCGACAAAGTAACGCGATACGCAGCAGCCCTCGTGCCTCGAAGGGTAGCAGCAACAAAATTGAAGCTCAGAAAGGTCCAGACACGAAGTATATGCACGGCAGAAGTGTAAGCGTCTTATCTCAGAGCTTCTTCTTCCTCTCGGTCCATTGTGAACTCCCCGGAGTGCCTTGTGTCCCAAGGAGTTCCTTTATTCGTTCCATCAGTGGGAACTGGCTTTATTTAAATACAAATGGCATCGTCGCCATTGGGCCAGCTCGCTGTCAGCCGCTCACTTAGGTCCCAGACACACGACCGACGGATTTTGATACATCTAGATTAAAAATTCAGATACCCACCTTTTGGGACTCACTGGCCCACTCACGAGTCCAGGAAGGATTCATATGCCTGGTAGCCAACCTATATATATATATTTATATGCATATATCTGCATACAGCAAGAACGACTTCTCAGCCCTCACAAAGCCTCCTTTTATTTTTTTTAACAATCGACTGACTACCGTGCATCTCGACAGTTTCCGCTTTCTTTCCACTAGAGGATTCTATTATTTTTTCTTATTTATTTCTTGTCCCACCGCGCGATCCTTAACGTGCCCGGATTCTCTATTGTCGTACCGATGGACCATTGTTGCAGGTACGAGTGTGCATTGTGGAGAGCCGATTATCCTCTGACAATCGGGACTGTATACGATACACTTATTATGATCTACTTATTGTTGTCTACAATGATAATTTCGAGCGATACTTAAATCCAATTTTATTAAAATTATTTTTTTGTAAAACTGACGTTTTTCTTTTAATTTTTATTTTTTTCTAGTCAGTCTCTACACGTGCATTTTACTGTAGGCACGCGTCACGGACTTTTTCAATTTTCACTGTTGCACGGCACAATCGAATCTTGAAGCTCGAGCGTTTCAGTCAGTCAACACGAAGGTCGAAATGAATGGGGCAATAATCTTCCAAGGTAAAACTACAATTTTTTATTACAGTCCCTTCGAGAAGCACCTGCCGTTCAAAGTGCGACGGGTCGGTGTAGATGCGTCGTACAGGCGCGTCCATAAATTAAATCTACTCCACTCGTAAATTCTCTGTCAATGAGCCAAGGATTATTTCTTGTCAAGTACAAAAAGTCGACCCATCATCTTACGTCTTTCTTGCATATGGCAAAGGTTACCTGCTGTCTTCCGCATCCTTGTTGACGGGTAATTTTCTGGAGAAAAAAAAGATAAAGAAAAAAATAAAGGGCCAAAATAATAGAACGCTTTCACCTCGTCGTAAAATTCTTTCGTGTAATTTCTCCCTTCCGTCAGGCTTTTCTCTGCTCTTGGTCCAACCCGTATGCCTACTCTGCTGTAACCTAACCTAAAAAGACGCTGGAAATCAGACTGTCGTCGATTTTTATCGATTCGCTTCTTTACGAGCCTCGTAAATACGTACGAGTCGAGTTTTGGGAGTTTGATCGCCGCGCGCGAGGGGTACGGGCCACGTGTGAAACGTGCGTTCACTTTTTGTACCACCCTGTATACGTAGGTGTGCGTACATTTAAGGCGAGCTTACATTTAGGCTTTTATTTTCTTCTCTGTTTTTGTCATCCGTTAACTTTTATCGGTATATGGAAACGTATACTGTTGGGCGTATGGAAGAGTCTTCGGGAAAAGTATTGCGTCAGTGTTGTTGCGAGTGCTTGGACGTCGCTTTGTATATGGAGGACTTTTAATGGGGTTTGAAAACCGCCTTTATGCCCGTTACGCCTTGGGTTAATGGTTCACCGATATTTATGTAAATGTTTGGTCACATTGTCGCTGCGGCACTCGCGGCGTCATTAGCGAATTCGGTTATGTGCATTGAGGGTACTTTGGGGTGCACCAGTTTAAATCGTCGCTTACGTGGAAGTAAATGCTTTGCGACAGTCGCTAACATTCTCGCGGTGGAATGATCGTTACGTGGAAACTGCCATGAGAAACGGGGGAATTGCTGTTGTGGGTATATGCTCGTGGAAGATTTAATTTTGAATTTTTTTTAATATGATGGCAATAGGTGGAAATTTTTTTTTGAAAAATACAATTTTTCTATACGACTGGTTTCATAGCTTCGCGTTTGTAAGGTTAAACTGAAATATGAGTAATTTTGAAAATTTTCTCTTGCGAATGAAATTTATGGGTAATTTTGAAAATGGTCCTGCCACGCGAATGCTTACTTTCTAATTTCGAATAGGATAGTTGCCGACCTTTACCATGGTAAATGGAGGTACTTGCTGCAAGCTGCGTTGTTTCTGGTGTTACTCGCCAGACCTTTATGGCAATGGTCGAATGTTTATGGGGTTATATATTCTTGTGCGCATGCGCTGAAAATTCTATGCTTTAAACACCTATGAAAATATTTCACTGGGCAGATTTGCATTATTGCGACAGTCGCTTCCTTTGGGCATCACAATGGCGCGACGAGCCGAGCACCTTTGCCAGATGCGCAGAAGTGCTCACGAACTATCCCTTTTGGAAAAATGGATTTCCAATTTTCAAAATCCTTTCCCTCTGCACGCGCTACGCTTTCCTGACAGATGCCACTTGACAATGGTGACTATGAACGTCTCTTCAAATAGAGCAGAAATCGAAAAGCTACCTCTCGGAAAAAGTCACTATTCACGATTATTTTGAAAAAAAGTCAGTAAACTATTTTGATCGTTGTAAATTTTTCAGTTTTTCAAATTTTCATGTCACGATCGTTGTATATTTCTCAAAATTTTCATGTCATAAATACAAAAGTTTTGTCACACCCTGACCTCGTGGCAGTAAAATCCAAAATTTTCGTCAGTACGCACCATTGGCATATTTTCCTTAAATTTATTTTTATTACCCGTGAAAGTTACGAAGTCAAAGAATAACCCTTACCCCTTTTCCGTTAGTCAAAACCGGTACTAGGCAATTTCGTCGAAAAAAAAAAAAGTTTCTTTCAAAACGAAGGGGTTGCTCGTGAAAGTCCAAAAAAATTGTCAAGGAAAAAAAAAAGTACCCACTTATCCCGTTAGAAAGTCTGCTAACCCACAAAAACCTGGCAACTTTGTCCCATAAATATTCTGCGAAACGGAACTTTGGAAAATATTGCATCGACGTGGATTTTCAATAAAAAAATTGTTATCGTATCCAACGATAATTCGTTTTGGCAGATTACCAAAACTTTACGCCACGCTATCGTCAGTGTTTCGGTAGCCGATTTCTCGCGACCGGTATGAATCGGCACTCAGCTAATTTCAGGATAAATAAGAAATTCAAGACTTTACCCATAATGGGGTAAATCGCATAGCAACCCTCGAACCACCATGGATTTTTAATAATTCAATAACCACCTATATCCCACTACCATTGTATCTGCCATAGTACCGATACATCCCCTATTCCATTTCATACAGCTAGGGGTTGATCGTGATAAGCTCCCACAATATTCCCAACCCCCTGATTCCCAATCCTACGGAAATTGACACCGGACGCAGTGGGCAGATCCCAACCCCTTCCATAGGAGCAACTCGAACGTTGAAACATTTAAGGGATGATTTTGCTCGAAGGTCCACACCCCAATTTTCCTTGGTACAGACTGCAGGGGCGCAGCTGTAGAGATACAACAGGAAAAGCAAAAAGCATTGACAATGGTAATTTCTGAACAATGCTGTACCTAACACCAACAAGATATTCGGCCACACGAGCCAAAATGATAAAAAAAAATTTTTGGGCGATCGTCCGAGCCGCAGTAATTTTTTGAAAATTTTTTTGATACCCGTGTCAATTTTCCCTATTCTTTTTCTCTGTCACACCTTGTCCACGTGTTAATTTTCGTAGCTACGTCACGCCCCCATAAGTTTCCAGGGTTATCGATAGCGTCACGTGACCTCGTGAACGGGTTAAACATTTATTCGTATAATTTTCATTAATTTCACACCGATATTTTGTTGCCGGTAAGTTGGTAATAACCGATTGCAAATATTCTACGTGTCCGAATGCTCGGCCGTGAATTTAATAGAAATATATTGTAATTCAGCGCGCCGGGTCTGAAGTGCTTTAATTATTCAGATTCGATAAAGCGTCACGATTTAACGGCACTCGCCGCGTAGGCGGAACGGCGTATTTAAATACTGTGAAATTTGCGAAACGGCAAAAGGGACTCTGCGATTAGTCGAATCTAATTGAAATGAATATTTCACGCGTTTCACCCAAATTTCGATTTGTCCGACAGTACAAAAAACTTTTTTTTACCCCATTAACATAACTTCGTTTCGGTCGAGACACATTATTACGCGAGTAACATGCACTTTGCGACCATTAGATATTATGCCAGGTGTCATTCGGTGCGACGATTTGTCGTATTGTTATCGAAAATAACCCGAACCGCATCCATTAAATAGTACGAAATACGAAATATGGGAAAGGGACTAAAAGCCGTTATTTCGATTTTGGTTGCGTCATTCCATATTGACTGGGACGGAACGAGATCGTAACATTTTTTTACTACTAAATTCGTATTTTCGTTAAAAAATTTTCCTCTCTTTGCAGGTAAGTAAATTTATACTCGGACGAAATTTTTTAAAATATTTTTTCAATTTTTACCTGCAACTACTCTCCGGGCTCTTGGCGCATAGTTTTTCACGTGAAACTTCACTTTTTGTATACCGATCACGTGCCACTACTTTTATTATCGCGGGGCATATGGAGTGCACCTTCGGTGCACCTATGCACGTGGTTCGTTATCCTGGGAATTTGGGATTTCGAGGGTAACGGTTCGTGGAATTCATCAGAGCGTGTAAATGCACTTGGACCAGGTTGCACGGAAAGTGCAGCACGATATTTAATTCCTTAAAAAAAATAAATTTTAAAAATTACGTCATCGATTATCCAACGTAAGACATTATACAGTGGAATGTATTTTTAGAAAAGAAATTTTATAAATTTCCATAAGTTTCATTCTCGCAAAATAAGCCATTGCCTTTCAAATACCGAGAATTTGCTTAATTAGCAGGTAAGTAATTAACAATAGCCAACTGTATATCGTCATTATACGTCCTGAAGAATTTATCTTTTTTTTTCTGTTCTTTCAAAAATTCATCGACAACTAAATAAACTTACGCGAGTTCACTTAGCCCTTGCAAAATTATATAATTATTTTATTAATTGACGATTTAATAATTTTATATGGTTTAATCTAAAACAGGATTTTTACGACTAATTAAGCGTCCGCGTTAATATGAAATATGATACCAGGAATAAACTGTCATATATTACTTAAGTATATCCATTTCAAATTAACAGTACCAAAGCATATGACACTTCCCATATGATACTCGTATATCAAAGACATAAAGAATCTCCTCGTTAATCACGTTATCCGTAATGAAAATATATTGTAAAAACGTAATGTTTCACCGAATAATTCGTAGTCCTAAGATGAAAAAAAAAATTTATTTGATCTTCCGCCATATGGCCATTTCTCGTATTAAGATTCCAGCATGGAATTCCACGATGACTATTTTAATTAGGACTCACGTTGGTAGGTACCGCGATAAAGTGTCCTAAAATACGAGTAGGTGGTTAGCACAAAGCTTTCGGTAGCGGCTGTACAAGTATTAGGTATAATATTAGGTATAGGCATAAGGCTCGAGATATATTTAGAGGCAGCGGCAGAATCTTTTGAAGCTTCGTATTCCGTCATCGTTTAGGCCTCCAGGGCCAATCGGAAGGCGTAAAAGTCGGAGCCTCGTGTTTCTCCAGGCTCTTGGACGGGCGCCAATATCTCAGGCCATATGACTCGCTGATCTTAAATGGTTCACAAATTGGGCCCCGCGCAAACTGGCCCAGAGCGAAATCTAATCTGCGGCTAACTTCACGTAAATTGCAGCTGTTGGCTTTTCCCGTTATAGCAACATATTGAAAAGTAATTATCCTGACTTTTGGGGCATAACGACTTTATGCAGTGCCGCGTGACACTGACCTGGGTCAACGGGATGATCTTGGAAAATATTCAGTGCTTCGTACAGGCACTGTATCGACTATGTATATCGGTCATTTATCTGGGCGAGTCAATCGGATTTTGATCGATTAATTGAATTGGGAAACGGCCGAAAAAAGTTTAATCCACGTATCACCCCGAAAATTCCAATCGGGATTTTCGAAAATTGGATGGGAATTCCAGTGAGGATATACTTGAATATAATTTTTTTTTATTTTTCGTTTATCGTGCCGTGGTGTTTATCCAGAATAATATTGATTTTACGTAATTGATATGTCAGATATTTAATATTCACATTGGCCTTCGATATATTACGGTATGCGTGATATTAAATGCTTGCATATACAGAAGACGTGACTCGTATTTATTAAAAATTGGCTCGAACGTTTCCGATAAATCTATAGATCGTAAAAAGAGCTTTGGCATTTTATTATGACATAGTTGCATACAAAGAAAATATTTCGATCGACAAGTTTTTGTGGGAAAAAAAAAGATTACGGAAAAGGTTAAATTGACGAAGTAAAATGTTTTTCAAAAATTCTCCAGACACGAGTGACCCGCTGACACGGCGAGGGTGTTAACGGTGACCCAAGGGGTTTCGACCTAGACTCGATTCACAGTAGCGTTTTTATAAAACCCTTTACAGTCCCAGAAAAAAATAGGGTTGGAAAATCAGGGGAAGAAACTGTTGAGAAAAAAAATCCGTGAAAAGGAAAGTCTTTCACTAACCTCCGTGGAGATTTTGAAAGTATACCCGATTGGAAGTAACTCCGTTGGCAAGGCGTCGAACTTTATATCACTGGCATGTAGCAGATACCAGTTTGCTAACTCTTTAAACTCCCTAACCGTGTTGAGGTATTGGCAGAACTGGGCAAACTTTATTGCTGCATTACGGTAAGCGAACGGACTGTGGGCAAACACTTTAATTTACGACGAAGATTTCCTTTCATTTTTTTCTCCCCCTTTTTACCTCTATTTTTTTTTATTACTTTCTTTCTTCGGAATCCAGACTTCGCCCGATCTCACGCCGCCTCCGCCATTTTAGCGACTTCACGACCATTTCCGACCGCAGCACTTCGTGAAGTAAACGTGAAAGTATCATAAATAAATATCGTCCCATGAGGTTTACTGCGGGTCCTGAAGTTCCTAGGGTCCCTAGAAAGAAGCGTGCCAGCAGGAATGTAGGGAAAGAGACACGAGTTGGTATTCCTTTTAAGAAAGCACGTTTAAATGATTTTATGGTATAATATATTTTTCCGACTAAATATAATGCATTTCGGTGTACGATATGACTGAAGTATATAGTTATATCGTTATACGAGTATAGGGAACGAAGGAGAAAACACATGTTACACGGTAAGCCATATTGTGCACGTTATCGTTAAGATTTCGGTGATAGCGGTTACGACAATTTTTGTCAGGCTTCACGAGATTCGAAAAACGCGCCATTACGCGTAAACGTCAGATTTTTTTTTACACTTCCGTTTCCGTGATTCCTACTCGTCGTACGTCGCCGTGAAAATAAACTTTATCACGTAACTGACAATAACACTCGCGCCATCCGAAGAGATAAGGATTTGTATTTCCCGCGTTATCCGACCGAACCAAGATTTTCCTTCGCGGTATAAATTCATTTTTTTTCTTCCTTTCGCTTTTCTTCGCGACAAGCATTGGTCGCAAATAAAATCAGCCGGATACACACGAGAGCGATATTTGTCGCGTTTGAATCGAAGCCGACGGTGGCGCCACTTACCCTTATCCCTCGCAGTCGAGGAAAAAATTTTTGTTTTAATTAAAAAAAAAAAGGAAGTTCTATTTCAAGTAAATTTTATTGCTTATGAAAAAGTATACATTCTCATGTAATTCTCGGCAGGAGATAGCCAGTAATTAGCAGCTCGTAAAGATAACGATTTAATCGCTAATTAAGCGGAATCTTTATTTCTAGTTGGTCCATTCGCCATTGGCCGTGCTCTTTATATCTTGCGCTTATTGGCCGCGTTTAATTAATTTCCATCTAAATTAAAGGTCCGCAAAGGAATTCCTTATGGGTTCCATTACATTGAAACGGGTACAAAATGCTCATTGAGAATTCGACATACGTACCAAGCCAAATTCACAATCATCACTGAGCTTCGTTCGTTAACTGATAAGACGATACTAATTACCATTAAAGCAGTGTGGCCATCGCGGAAAAAGAAACGAGCACTGTAAGGTCACTTTTTATAAAAAAATTTCATGAGCACTTTAGTACGATTAAAAAAAATTCGTGGTCCCATCCATAAGGCATACCGATTTTTTTCAAATTTGTAAAAAAAAATGCCTACTCCAACCCTTAAAAGATCTACTCACCAATCCCCTCAAAGCCGGAGACCGAATCGACAGGAAGTGTTCGAATAACAGGCACAACTTTCTTTGATTCCGACAATAAGAAGGAAACAATGTATCTTTTTTTTCTCATTCCACTTCTTTCATACCACCACAAAGAACTTTAATTCGAGTCCCAATAACAGTGTGGCAAAAGCAAAGCAACTAGAGAGACCAGTGCTTTTCATCCAGAGCGTCCATACCTCTTCGCAATGTAGCTTCGTATTTCAAAGAGACACCGCTTTTAGAAACGGCGCTCTGCGACGGAATGAAATGAAAAAAAAGAACGCCATTATTGGCGCAAGCAACGAACAGTATGTTTCCTGAGCTACCAAAAGGGGTTTAATGCACCCAAGAACCATAAAGCTCAGCCAACGTAGCGCCGTAAAATTTTGATCCCGCGTGCCAATCGATTTGCAAATCAAGCTCCGACTTCCGGTCGATAGAAAAATTCGTCCGATAAAAGATTTTGGAATAGAAAAAAAAACTGCAAAATTTTCAACCGAGCAATCACACAGTCACCAGCAGTATTACTGTCGCATCCGTATCCTCGTCCACCTGATACGTGCAGTCCTAGTGATGACGACGTGGTGGCAGCCTGGAAGCAGGAAGCGGCACTGGGAAAAAAAATGTAATTACACCCGGAATGATAATGAAGTTTACATTTTAATAACCGACCGTGTCGCCAGATGGCTCCGAATGCAATATTAATGCCCGCTGCATTTGCAGGGCCGTACTATACTGTACTAATACCTAGCGGCACTGGCTATACTTGTGGCACGAGTCTCTTCGGAGCGTCGCGACGCTCCAGCGTTAACGCTACGATATATTTATATGTATATGGCTGTTATTGCATTTGGCAAAGAATGCCGTTCCACCTCGCGTCGTAATGTATTCGTGCCTTTCCCCCTTTTGTCTGACCCCCCCTCCCAGCCGCCCCTGAACCCCCTGCCTATCTCCTACAAATGAAGCACTCCACTCGTTTACAGGATCGTGAATACTTTACGGAAGCACGTACTTGTAGCTGGTTTCTTTTTTGACAACCAGACTTGTTACAGACTTCACGTTGGCTTTGTGTTTTATTACTGAGACCAGTCGAACGTATTGTAACTGTGCCGTGAGTTGCTCTGGAGTTTATTCAGGTATGAGATAAGGATCTTGATTAAATTGATCAGACGCTTGATTACTCGATAGACTCCAGGGATGTGGATGTTATGCTGTCCAAAGGAATTCTGCAGTTGAGTTTGCTGCGGATTAGCCAAACTTCCTGGGACTGTAATTGCGAATCGCCGAGTCGCAGGATGTGGGTCCAGTCGTGTTTTTGGTTTCTGGATTGAGCTAGAAACGGGCAGGGTAGTTTTGTGTCTGGTGATAAGATGAAATTTGAAAAAATTATTACGTACGTTGGATTTTTTTGACAAAATAATTTTTTTGTACCGAATGCCCTTTTTTTTCTTTTCAACGGTATTCCGTTATCTTATGCAATTTTTACGTGCAGTTTTTTTTAGGTCGTAGTTCAATTAACGTCACGGTGAAAATGGAGCGACGTGTGTAGTACTTGGGAGGAAAAGGGTTGAACACGTGATCATGATTGCTGAACAAATTAGATTATAATAAGGGGTGAAAGTTGAGAAATAAGAAAAAAATTGGGAGAAAGACGGATTACTCGCAAGGTATGTAACTGTGGTACATAGGGTATACGTATTAATGTATGTATAATATAACAAAAAATGGCTGACGTTATATAAAAGATTATCGGGCTTTGAACGTTCTTGATATCGCGCGAGAAATCGTCAGCGATTATTTTCTCAGGTCACGAACCTGATTAAGAAATTATGAGATCTCAGCCAAGGGCTAAATTAGCGTTGAAATGCGTACGTGCCTGTATTTCAATGGGACGTAATTTTTTTCATTTTGAAAAAAGAATTTCAGCCTCGTTCCAAACTTTATTAACGTTATCGTCATTTTGACTTAGTAATCCGAGCTAGGTCAGGTACGTACGACCATTATAGGTCGTAATGGGATATAAAGGATTTTCAAAAATTTTGAAAATTTTTTTTCAAAAATTTTTTTTAACTTTACGTCAGTGTACTCAAACTGCTCGTTGCTTCTTCCTACCGTGCCTGCTATACTTGTCCTAGTAGCGATTAGTTACTTAAGATAGTTTCGTTAACTATTACGTGTGACGCGCCTACAGGAACTTTCAGTCTGAAAAGTAAATGACTGCAAGTAAGACGTAAAGTGCCTAGAATGATTAGAGAGCGTGGGAGAGTTATGTTCGTTAAGTCATTTTACAAAGTTCGTTTAGTACCTTTGGCAATCCTTCCTTTTGCCTGAATCTCCTTTCCATCTCCCTCTGGCAGCTTTCGTCATTTCCTCTCCGATCTAGCGAGCACATCCTTCAGAGATGGTACGGAGAGTAAATTAACCCTTGTAGTCCGCCATCTTGCCAAGAAGTCAGTTTAGCTTTATTAATTTACGTCGCACTTACCTTGTGCTTCTGGATACAATTCTTAGTAAAAATGTGAGGTTATGTCAAAAATATAATTGTTACCAAAAACAAGGATTTATCGGTCATTTAAATATACATTGAACTGGTACACGTACTTTTTTATTTTTTTTAAATTCGAATTGTACAAGATTTCCAGGAAGGCGAATTTTCGATTTGCATTTTATCCCAGACTTTTTTTTTGTAATTTATTTTTTTTATTCCAAATTCTGTCTTCTTCGCTGTCAGGAAATTGAAATACTCGAGGATCGTACAATTGGCGAATTTTACATATACGGTACGTGGGCTGCGGCTAAATTACGTGTTTCGTAAAGCCTTGAGGAATTCTCATATTACCGTGAGTGGGAAAGGCTGAAAAATCAAGGTAAGTTAACTCGTACGGAGTATACTTTGAAGTCACTCATATATATATATATATACACTCGAAATACAAGGACGAGTAAGTTAATGTACGATTGTGCTTACGAGTGTCGACTTCACCATGGTTAATGATAAGCAATTCGTACAAAGTGCCGCCATTAATCAGAAATAACGTTTGCAAAGATACTGGGAAATTCATAAAAATTAATGCGCTTATAAAAAGCGTCAAAAGTACATACAAGGCTTTTATTTGAAAAAAATGTACCCCAATCCTCAAAAACAGTAACACAGTCAACTACCACAAAAGCTGCCCGACTCCCGCCACTAGCTAAGAATTTTTCAAACCAGCAAAATACCCAAAAAAATTGGTTCCCCATAGTCAAAATTATACTTGAAATTTTTTTGAAAATTTTTCTCTTCCCTACGAATCTATACCCACCCTTAGCAAAACCAAGAGGGTGATCCAATTTCACGGTACCAAGAACACTCGTGGTGGTGAGTCGAGTAAGGGTTGATGTTCGCCGTACGAGGTTGGTAACGGATAATTAGGTAGATAAGTATCACTATATAGGGTAGTTTCGAAGCGAATTCGTAGCAGGAAAACTACCCCTATTCACTTTTCCAAGTTTCCCCAGCACCTTTCCGGATCGAGCGCGACTGGTCCGTATCGAAGTAGACACGCGTGCACTTGACTGTACGCAGTATCAGTAGGAGATAAGAAAAACAGAATATAAAAGTGCTTACTCGATACTCCGTAGCAGTAAGCAAGGTAGCTGCGGCATTGTAAAGGGAAGGGTCGTTTGGTGTACCTGCCTTCGATAATCCTGTCGGCTGACAGCCATTATCATATTCCGCGCGTATCCTAGCAAATTTATAGGTTATAAATATCGATCGAATAACAGGACCCACGTGGAACGTCTTGTATTATAAGGCGCATGTAGGTAGGCAGGTACCTAGGTGGGTTGGGTAGGTGGAGCCAGGTATCATCGGACATATAGGTATAGAGCCACTGCATATACCCACCCGCCGAAGGAATCTAACCCCACGTCCACCAACATTTATAGTCATGACTCTCTGACACTGGTGGCAATTGATACGCGCTCCCTTCTGATATATATGGCCGGCCGTATATTTCACTAGATTGGCAGACGCGGAGCGGCGAGCGTCGCTCTTGGGGTTTGTTGCGCTCACGACCTTCGCTGACCGACGAGATCGGCATACCAGAGGTCCGTGAATTATTACCGTCACTGACCTAACCTCAAACCTGGTTTAGCTCGTTCGAATCCTCTTTCGCGTCTCTTTAGAAGTTAAATATACGAGCTTTTGGAAGAGTCCGGCCATTTTGTTTGATTCGAGAAAAAAGTTTTATTCTGCTATGATTTTTTTTGGTTGTAAATTTGTTAATCGGGGGATGATTTTTGAAACCTTTGAAAATTTTATTTGTATCTAAGGGGTGTATTTTTTAAGGGATGACGAAGTCCGGTGTTTTATATTCAAGGTGGTTGGTTTTTTTTAACGAGTAAAGATTCTACCCTCTGTCTAGATTAATCGAAAACATTACTCGTAAATCGTTGTGTCCAGGGGGTGGAAGTTGACATTGAACTAAGCGAAGTACCGGTTGCATAGATACGCAGCATAGATACTGTACGTGGAAAACCTGACCCCTGACCGTCTGTGGCGCACCCTTAAAAAAGATACGTAATCGGTCACAGGTTCGTCGACGTCCGTGGTTACTTTGATAAAAAGAATGGTCACGACATCCCCTTTAAAATTTCTATAGCGCGTACAAATCTTCCGCTTGAAAAAGCCACCCCGACGCGAGGGGTGGGTTCGACAAGGACTCTTGGAAAATATCATCCAGGTCAGGGAGCGTTCTGGCCAAAGTCATTTTCCACAATTATTACTCGCCCAGAGAGGAAAACCTTGTCGATCTCTCCGACACAATCAGCTCGAAAAAAAAGGTACGAGCTACCAACCCCTAATAGAAACAAGAAGAATACGTAAAATAAGAATTTTAATAAATAATCGTAATTCACCCCTAGAAAATATTTTTCCAAACCTTGTCAACCGACCTTGTCCAATTTCTTCATCCCTTATCACCGGTTTCATTGGTCTTTGTGATTACGCACGTCCGTGTCTCTCGTACTTAGTATTTTTTTTTTTTCCCCAAAGCATACAAATTCCTACCCACTTTTTTCTCTCAGTTTCCTACGCGCGCATCGGGTACTCGCAGACTCTGATACCGATCCTCTTATCTCTCAAGGCTTTATCGCGGCAGCGTATAAATATATATATTCATGACTCTCGCTCTTTCACCTTGTAGGTGGTATCACTTTAAATGCGTCCTTTGCGAGCGGCGCTTTCCGTACGGCGGCCGATAAAGGTGCTCGGGAGGCGAGCAAAACAGAGGGAATTCATTAGGGAATGCGAGCCGGTATGCCACTACGTATTGCGCGGCTGTCGAGTCTCTGATTATAAATGCGTTAATGTCACGGGTTCCTCTGATAGGGGGCACGCGCCTGCCTTCCTAGAAATTCAGGTTCGCGATATAGTCATTGCTATTTCTGCCAGAGATATCCTATCTGCTTCAAGCCTGATTGAATAAAGCTGCCGTGTTAAGCTATTATAGCATATTTACAAAATATCCCTAGCATAATTGCAACCCTTTGATGAATAATTATTAAGTATAAAATATTCCCGAGCACTTAATGGACGTGGATAAATATTAATTAACGATAATGTAACCCTATTTAATCTTTCAGCAGTGACGTTCTTTCGAGTGAGCTTTCGCGTTTCGGGTGGGAATAATTTTTGAAAAAAATTATTATCTTTATTCCCATTAATTTACGGTGTCTTTGAGCCAAGGATATACCCGCGATAGAAATAGCACGAACGCAGTATAGGATGCGGTTAGACTCGATGTTTCAGCAAGGCCAAAGGAGTGTACTCCTATTGGTTATAGCCGTTAGATCAATGGCGGACGGTGGTCCTTATATCAAAGAACATCAAAGTCACTTTTTGCCCTTTACTGGAGATGGTGCGTCAGCGTACAAGGGTGGTAAATCCTGTTCGAAATTTATCCCTGGAACCGTCTGGCAACAAGCCGGTATCTGTATGTGTGGAAGAGGAAATATACCCATTGCACGTTATGAGTCTGGCTTGGAGATCCTACCTCTTGCAATGCCTCCCGTAGCTACCTCTGATTCCGGTTACTCCATTCAGAGATTGGCTTCTCGATGGAAGTAAGTAAAGCCTCGAAGAGACGGACGCCGATGGGGGAAGGGGGGAGGGGACGCGTTGCTCCAGTTTTATACCGTGAAGGAGACGCCCAGGAGTCGGGGCGAGTCCGAGGAAGCGGAAGAGCTACGCCAGGAAGAAGATTCAAGAAAACCTTAAGAGAAGCCTGGTGCATTGAGTATATAGTGTATGGGCTGTATATCTATATACAGTCAACCTTATCTACTTATCCCAGATTAGGTTCCCAAGGTAAAGTTTATCCCTGCTATCACGTACCTACGTTTTCACATACGTACATCCAGTAGGTACGTACCTGTACTGGAGATTGGTCTAGGACAGACTATAAAGTTACTGGGCCGAGGTAAAATGAAAATAAAAAAAAGTTTTTAAGGCCAGACTCGATGGATGTCGAGCAAAAATGGTGGGGAAAAAATAGAATATCTTGGTCGAACGGAAATAAAATTTGTACGTTGCTTGTTCAACGCCTGATGACGATTCTGTACGTTTGTTAGCAAGCTGATTCCGGGGCATTGCTAAGTATTTTGTTGCAATGTAACTCTGGAATTTTTGTATATTTCGGTCCCTAACGACTGGCGTGTATTTCGCTGGGTGGTACGAATAACACGGCGGACGAGTGAGGTTCTCATTGTAAATGTGTAAAGGGGGGAGGAAGGAGGTGGCTGGCTTTTCGCCAGACGCCCACGCGTCCCGACGCCCTTTAGACGACTACGTGGAAGACAACGACGCCACTCTAATCCCAACAGAGCTGCTGATAAATATGCGGACGTCGGGACGGACGCGTCGCGGAACGATCCTGTCCTCGGGTCGTTCCTTCTAACCGTATCTATTCGGGTTAACACGCGACGGCATTGGACCGTCAAGAGAAAGATAAAGATACAAGGGGAAAAGAAAAAAGAGAAGAAAAGGAAACATGTCGGAACGTGTCTTTCGTCGAACGGATTCGTTTTACTATTTCTCTCGTGGCTTCGACGCCCTTGTCAATCTCCTCGAAAGGCCCATTGCTTTCTTGGATGATCTTGTCAAATGGTATGTACAGGATTGTGGAATGAATTATTTTATTTTTCTTCATTCTACGTCCTATTGTTTTTTGAAATTTTTATATTGTACCTTTTCGATATGCTCCGTCAACGCTGTATTCAATTTACGTTACTTTTCTCCTGCATTGCCGTCACGAACTCGTTACGCAATGTTAGGTTATCCTGTTACATATTTATCAATTCCTTTGAACACTTTTTGTCGTAGAGAGAGAGGTTCCTCCCCCTCTCCCTAGAGAGAGAGAGAAGCAAAGAAATGTAATACAGTGTGTCCCTATCGTTCGGTAACGCCCACTTGTACTACCTTTGTTGTCCACGTCGTTCCGGTGAAAAACTGACAGAAAAGTTTATCGAGATCTACGATCCGGATTAGACGACAGTTTTCCTGCACTCTCATTTCCAACTCCTTTGCCCACAGCGGAAAGTATACATCATTCGCGGCGGCGCTGTTTGTTAAACTGCGGCTTGGCCGCTGCAACTTTTCAAAGCAATATTTGTCACACGGCCGGTCCTGTTCCTTTTGACATTCGACGAGGCACTACGTCGCGCGAGCTACACTGCGCTCGTCGTCGGTAGTTCACCGTCTGGCCGCTAGGCGTACCAACTGAAATCCTACAGAGACATTCAAATGATATTCAGCGTAGGAAAGTTTTCCATTCCCGAGCGGAAAATGGAGGGCGACGCGTATCGTTACTCCCATTAGACGGTAAGTGGGATAATGGCTAAAAATAAATATAAGGAGATAATAAAAAATAATTAGCTTACTCCAAGGAATTTGTGAAAAGTGATTTCTCGTTTGGCATGCTAATTTCTCGCATGACTGCCCTTGAGTTCCACGACTCGACTCGAAAAGTCGTGCTAGCCACAGAAACTCGACGCTCTCGCGTGGATAACTAGACGCTCGTATAAATTACGCGTCGACTCGAAAAGCGGAAGCGGTCACGACGGATTTGTGGATTCCGCAGCCATTTATCCGGAGGCTGCCACGGGGCACGTTAACCGAAGAAATATTAATCACCGTCATCTTTAATGTCACGTACACTCTTCATCGAGTATACGAGGTGTCAATGCATTTATCGTCTATTGAAATTTTATTACGCACTGAGAAAATTTTCTTAAAATTAATTAATATAAATAAATTTTATTAATTTTCAATTTCATTCAATTAATTATAAAAATTCTTCAGCATTAATTTTTTTTAAACAAATTACCATTACCTTGAGCCGTCCATCCTTACCTTATTTTTAATTAAACAATTATTTATCGAGTCGTCCCCATTCGTACTGCGTCTCTTGGAATCGCAATGAATGACACATTTTAATGACTTACGTTGTTTCAGATCCTCCCGTTGTCAGCGCAGCGGCTTCAGGCACCAGGCGGAGGCATCAAAGAATGAAGATAATACTACGGTAACGGCACCGGGAGCGCAGCGTTACGATTGGAATAACTTCTAAATGTGTCAGCTGCGTTCACTCGGCCCGTAAATACCGTCGCTTTATTATCAAAGAGTTCCACAAATACAATGCCAAACAAACCGACCGCAATGAACACTCCGCATAGGTATGTACACTTTGGCATATAAAATAAAGTCAGACTGTTTGTCGTATTTGTTTTTGAAAAATCTGTGAAGGAAAAAAAATGAAAGAGAGAGCAAACAAAAGATAAAGGAAACATAAATACGAGAATACCAAGAAAAACAGGTCCACGAAGTGACGATAATAAAAAGTAACCGTCATTTCCCTATGTCGTCGCCTAATTCTGTATCTCGTAATCACCTGCATCTTATCACCTGTGAAGCTTCTCTAATTCAAATTTGCTTTAAATGGTGTTCTATCTATCCGTATCGGGGTAAAGTAATTATCACTCGAGTCAATATCAACGCTGAACTATCACCGGCTTTATAATGTTAAATCTCGCGCACAATGACACCAAGATATTGGCGCATTTCCACGGCGCATTAACTTTGCGACAAAGTAAATGACCTGTTTAGTAGCGTCGACAGCCGTTCGCTGTGAGACATCTGAGAGAATATTTCTTGCTTGTAACTTTACATGTATATACTGCCTTTCGTTTATGTAATACATACAATACATTTTTGCAGATATTACCAGAAGCTACTGGACAGAGGTTAAGTGGCTCAAGGCGCATCTTCAACAAGTATCGGTAAGTTTTTACTTCATTAAAACTCTAGACGAGGATACTGTAGTTGCTTGTAAAGAATGACGGCAAATTTAATTTCTTGAACGTATGCAAGCGTACTTTTGCGTTTGACAATTTTTTTCAAATCATTTAAGATCCTGAGATTTCTCAGCTAATCTCTTAGGAACAGGTCAGAATGAGAATGGGGATGGAATTTTCGAGTGATTTAATTTTTTTCTATTTTCAAAAAGATTATGGATCGTAAATCATCGATCGGTATCGGATATACAATTTATCGAATATTCGATACTGCATAAGTCTTCTGTAGCTTTCAAGCTGCTTCCGAAAGGGATGAGCTTCTGCCTTGATTATTTATTCTCGTTAACTGATTATTATTAAGAAACTTAATTACTTCCGTAGTCGAGGGTTATTATCTATCTGAAATACATGATTAGGGATGCTGCGATCGAAATTGAATTATGACTCGATTTTACGGTGCAATTCCAGTTACGTTGTTTATCTATGAAATTGCTTTTACGCTGTTGAACCAGGTAGTTTTACATGAAAAGTGAACGGGTTAATATTTAACTGTATATTGGAATTAATTTTTATTTTAAAAAATTTCAAGCACCATGCACTTTTTTTTTAGTGTGTGTGTATATATTTTTTGGCCGTAATATTTTGTACAGACTAATTTTTGCGTTCGCAAAAAATGTTATCCATTGCCGAAAACTTAAAGCCGCGTGCTTATGCGACATCGTGTGTGCACCTATGGGAATTCAGTTCAAAGCATTCCCTGCACGCGACTGTACTAAAGTCTGCATAGTTCTAAGTAGGAATGCCATGGGGTGTCGTCACGGTCCGAGGAACGTTGGTTACACCCCGTGAATTACAGTTGTTCGTTACGACGGTTCGCTGTGCATCTTCACCTCGTAAAATACCATGGATCGTTCAGCAGTCGAGAAGTATTCGCAGTAGGGAAGTCATGCGAATTCCGATCTATTCTTTGAAGCGTAAGCGTGTAGATAGGGAAGGAAAGATACTGGTATATAAAAAAAAATTTATTTTTTATACTTATTGTACACTTGTAATTTTCTAAAATATTTTCATGAATATTATTATTTCAAAAATATTTCTCCCGGTCTCTACACCCCAAGTACTTCTAGAAGCCTTTGCCCTTTGAACTCTGCTACGACGGTGCGAGTCATTTATCACGTAGACGATCGAGGTTAGTAGATTTATTTCTCACGACTTTCCTATTTCCCATTGGCTTCGCGGCGCAATGAGTTTTCATGATATAATCAAAAAATCCATGTTTTCAATATGACCGGTAAAAAGGATTCCCTGTGACACGCGTTTCCATTTGCAAATATTTTTACTATGTATTTCAGCAGCAGCCTTTTAGGTTAACGGAATTGGGAATTCAGGGAAATCGCACAGGAAATCCTGGCATCGGATGTGCATTTGCATAGTTACGAAAAATGGAAACTGGATTGGAATTTTCAAATCTTCATTCGTGAACTTTTCGCACGGAACCACCTTGCAAATGAAGATCGTGGCAATTAATTTTTGCAAAAAAAACCTGTACAAAATTGCAAAAAAAAATTGGAATTTTTTTCAGTCCACTATCACAGTCCAAATTTCAACCAATACTCGGTGCACTTAGGGAAGCGTTGAAATGATAAGATTACGATTACAAACCTCGGTGAAAGGCAGGAGAAAGTAAAGCCAAGGTGCATAAGGTATCGGTGTCACAGATATAGGACCTAAAAAATATATGAGCCACGAAATACGCGATTTCAATCTTGAAATATCACATGTCGTAATATTCAAGTGTATTTTAATGTACCGATCGAATTGCTGTTAAGGGGTCCATTGCGTAACACGAAAAAGTATCAGCACGTAACCATTGTTCCATTCCTCTCGAGTTACCCGTTGAATAACAAAAATGTCCAGCCTACAATCAATTCGATAAAACAATCGTTTCCCACAGTCGAAAAAAAAAAATTACAAGAAACATTGCCCAATCCTTAATCGCAATTATCTCACTATCACACATTGACATTTCTCATATAAGCAACGGTGACTACCCCTTTGCATTAACACTGCTTCGTTCCCCATTCATTTGCAAAAAAGCAAGTCTACACTCCCGGTCAATTATCTTCGAGCAAAAACATAATCGACCCGTAATCACGAGCAAAGGTGGTACCAACTACCCGAGAGGAAGCTGGAACGAGTTTTAGAGTTGATATAAGTACCATTTTTTTTTCCCCCCCGTTACATAACATCCTCGTCCATACAAAAATTCTATACTACTTTCTTCACGGCACAGTCCTAGGACAGGTAACATATCCGTATATGCATTTCCTTGGATAAATTTATACCCAGTGTACCAAAGCATCCGAACCCATTGAGGTCATATCCCTTGACACATCCCGTATGGTATCGCGAGTATCCAGACCATCGAAACTCTATGACAAGATTCCAGGATGTGTCCTGTATCGAATTCCAAGACGATCAATCAATCAAACCGAAGCGAAAATGACCTCAATTGCGCGATACTTGAAATACCAATAAGCGTATCGAGATCGGGTCCATTGATCGACCCTGTAAAAGGTTACGGCAGTACTTGACGAGGTCACGATACCCCAAGATGGGACACGTGGAAACGTTAATTCGGTACGAACAAGATACCGGGTGTTAAATTTGATCTTGGAAAACACTGGTTAACTGTATATAGGTAAATTTATAAAAAAATAACAAAATCTGGAAGAATGTACGAGACGAAAACATGAGAGATCTTTATTCACAGACCACCCTGTACGTATATATATGTATATACACTCCCATAATGCTTATACGAAATTATTGCTATTACCCCCGAAATTCACTCGTACCGTTTTACTCCCTTATATATAGTCATACACTGGTGACTCGTACAATTGTAATTCAATTATTTTTACAAGATTGACGTTCCGGTCGTTACCAGCCAAGACGTCTCGCACCGTACGTAATTCTGGTACCGAACCGCGTGCCTCTCAGCCTCAGTATTTTTGCCTCAGCATCCAGCGTAGGGATAATTCAGTGAAATACCTGAAAAATGAACGATGAGAGTAAGGAGATTCGTATATGTAGTTAGGCGGGTAAGACCAGTGCAATTGAATTTTGGGTAATGCAATTGAAAGCGGGCACCCTATAGATAGCTTAACTAACTACGTAGGAAAATGCTGTGGATGACACATAAGACAATTGACTATAATTATTTAAATAACGAATAGAAATTCTCATTGATTTATTTTATTATTTTCCTTTTCGTTTTTACTTTTCACATACAACTTTAAGACGGTCAAAATTAATTACATTTTTTTCCCACCATTTTTGTCCAATACCCTAGGGTATACAGGTTGTACAACGTAAGCAAGACGAAAGTTTCTTACAATATATCTTAAGAACAATAATTTTTCTGTCTAAAACGAAACTTTGCATACAAGCCAATTATTTCAATTCCAAGCGATCGTTCCTCGAATCGAAAAGGTCGAACGGTCACGGGGCCTTGTGGGCCCTACCAAGTATGTATATACCTTTTAAGGCGGGGACTTACAAGTGCATATATATACATATAACATACCGGTAAGTATGCAGGATGCATTAGGTAATGGTATCGGCGTTATGGCCGAACGAACCAACGAAATGACGGACGGATGGATGGATTGGTGGATGGTTCTGGGCCCCTTCGGCTTCATGGGAGGAGGCCATGGGGGTAATTACACAAGCAAACAAGAGGCGGTCCCCATAAGATTATAGGGTCCTCTCTCGATGCTCCTCTAACCCTCTGCTCTGCTGTAATTACGGGCCCAAACTGGCCTCAGCCCCCCCCCCCCCACTCTCATCAATTATTGTTATTATTGTTATTCCTCCCCCCCCTCGTATCCATTCAGGCATACCTCGTATTTCCCATCTTGATTCCACCCTTGCGAGTTCTCGGACGTGACTCATTGACATCGTGATCCATTTCGTGACCTTTGACCCTCATTACAATAATCCCTTTCTTTTTGCCCCCTGCACGAAAGGATTGAATACGACGGGCTACGGAGTGGTAATTTTTCAAAAGATACTTTTCTTTGACTTTTTTTTTTTCTCTTTCTCCCCGTGTTCTGTATATTAGTTCGACACGGTTTTTTTGTTTGGTTACTCTCACTGGGAATCGAATACTAATGTCTGCCGTGTTAAATATATTTTTTTACCGAGGTCAGTCCACTGTTCTACTTCTACTTAAATTCCATTTGCTTCCGTTGGGCCTTAATCGTTTGAGCTTCTGGCTAATCGAGTTCGTTTGGTTCGTGTTAGGTCGTCGGTTCGTTTTTTTTCTTTCTTCTATATACAGGCTGTTCTAAAGTGGGCGAGAGCTCAACAGGTACGTTTGTTTCAAGGGGGAGAGGAAAGAAAGTTGGGGTACCTTAGTCTAGGTGGTGGAAGGTTCTCTTTAAGAATTCAACAGGCCCATTATATAATCGATCCCGTGAATATACCGGGTAAGCATTGACTGAATTTTTCTTGGTGACGCTGAATTGATTTCTTTTTTTTTCATACTTCAGACTGTACCTAAATATTTTTTGCCATATGAATTTTTTGCTGGTTTAACCTACGAGGGGTTCTCGATCGATTCGTAGGTGAAACAGAGGTTTTTAAACTAGGCCTAGATGTTACGCTTAGATTTGGGCCTTACGGCTGGAACGTTAGGGCCTCACGTCCCACGAAAGTGCCGGGGCTGAGATCGGCGCATATATTAAACGATAACAACAAAACGGTTATACGCTTGGCAATGCACGAAATATTTATTCCTTTTATTTGACTTTTCGAATTTTCTTTCCTCGACCGAGGCCCCTCCCGCGCATGCGCACCGCCCGATAAAAGTTTATACTCCGCTTTACCGGCTCGCTTCGCGTGGTTATTGTCAAAGACCATCAGCGTCACTTACCCCGCGTCATTTTCTCTCCGAAGAATAAATAACTTAGCCAGACCAGGTGCGCACTCGGTCCAGAATAATCGTAAATCCGTATAAGAAGATCGGTGGCGGCAGTCTTTTGCTGAAAATTTTTGCGCCTTGTAAAAACTTTTACGCGACCCATGACCCCCGATCATTTATTACTACGCCCGTACGCTCCGTTCGGATAACTCGGTCCTTTCTCGCGTGTAAAAAATATGAATAAAATTTTCAAAAAAAAAACTTGAAAAAGTATTCAATAAAAAGGCAACAGACCGAACCGTAAAGTCACGAAGGAAATTAGGTACCGAAAAGTTAGGTATCGTCTGCCAAGACAAAAAGACCAATATACATGTCCGCTCGTCTCGCAGTCGGGTTTCTCGTCGGCAACTCCGAGCGGCGTTCGGGTTCGATTTACGTTTTTAAAACAGTTAGCTGCCTCGAACGAGTCGAGGGTGATAAACGAGCGCGCACGCTGACGCGCCTAAATTAAACAATAACGAAGCGCATCCCGAAGTCAGAGCGCGATTTGCTGCAGTCAGAGGAGACTCGTGCGCATGCGCGCCGGAGCAAAGGCCTCGGCTGTACGAGGTACAAGAGGTGAGAAGTGGACAGCTTCCCGGGTCTGGACCGTAGCTCAGCATAGCAATAGCGTACACGTAGCTCAACGGCAAGAGCCGTATGGACCAGGAGACTTTGGTGGAGATGGTAAGTCTCATAATTGGATGATGGGAATCACTGGAAATAATAATTGACAATATGGCGCCTCGTGGGAGATCCTATCGGCAGGGACCTGTAAATAAATGGTTACTGACAACTGCTCCTTCGCTCACTCTCTCTTTCTCCCTCTCCCGTCTTCTCCTCGAGGTTACGGGAGAAAATCGGAGATACCCAGATAAGAATTCTGATTCTTCTCTCTGGCCTTTAACACGCCTCTGGACGTGCACGCGAGTATTATGAATATTATTGGTGTGAGAATTTTCATCTTTTTTTTTTTACACATTTTTTTATCCCATCCCTTTTTTTCTTCCTTCACTTTCCTTACGTGCTATTGATTTTTTTTCTGTTTCTTCATTTTTACTCCTTCACCGCTCGGCCGATTCTTCCCCCCTACGATTTCACATACGAGTCATACTCCTCGTCTCGTAATGTATTGGAATGCGACTTTCCAGACCTTTATAGGTTTTTGGCTGACAACTAACAGGACCAGTTCCCGTAAATTCGTCGAGTTTATAGCTATGGGGTTATACATTGAATACGTTATTATACTTGGACTGCCACGCTTGCGGAATAATCAAATGTTATACGTGCCAGGTGACATTAACACGTATATATATATATATGCATATGTAAATATAATATATATTGAATATATTTGCAATATTAATTTCCCATAATGAAAACGCCATTAAGAAATGGCACCCAACCCTTTTCGGATTTATGGACTTAACCAATTACCAACCCCTTTCGCCTCTGCTATTAGCTTTACATCATCCTCGTGCAAATACTCTATTAATAATCATTCGCTTTTCCTCGTTCCCATAAGCCTCCCCCGTTCACGGTACGCTATTCAAAATTCCCGGGTAAACTCCGCCAATTCCTGAAACAGAACACCCCACCCGAAAGTGTCTTCATATCGCAGTGAAAAATGCTCTTTTTTTTACCTTATTTTTTTCAACACCAAAAATACTTTAGATTCGCGGCACTTCGTACCTGCCATCACAGAAGAAGGTGCCGCTCCAAGAATCCCCGTATCTCACGTAGAAGAGTATCAATTGCACGCACATCCATGGGATCCCATATAATTCCGTCCAGCAAGTCACGAGCCAATGGGATGGGATTCGATTTCAAGGGAATCTTATAGAATTTTTTTTTCACGTACTTCAAGGTGGGATTATACCTGGCGCCAATCCGCTATCTAATATCTATCTGTCAATCGCACTATCACTGTTATCACACGTCTTCCCATATAACCTTCCGTTTCACCATAGTTAAAAAATTATATTACGTCCCCCATAACTTAACCCCATGCTTCCAAGTATATATATAATCTAATAGCGAGGAGACGTTGCCAATATTAATTTAACGAGCCGACCGGCAGGGCACATCGTCGTAATTCATTTCTATACAAGAAAAAGGGTTGAAGGGGTGGCTGGGGGGGGGAACCCACTTCCGATTAACGAGCAAACTATTTTCTGTCAATCACACGTTATGCACGTGCGTATATCATTTTCCGTCCATAAGACCATATGGGCGCTGCCATCCACCCACGCTTCGAGAAATTATTAACTCAAAAATGACAACGTTGTAAATCCCAACGACGGCCGACAATCTGCCCTCGCGCGAAAGGTACGTGCACGAGTACCAGGGGTCACTATAATTTTATTCCTCTTTAAAGATCTCCCTATAGATAGATAAACCTTTATATCTTTGCTGTGTAACCCTTTACTCAAATTATATGTAGGTACCATAATGGGTACTTGTATACGTGTATATTTACACGTTACGTTTACGAGAATCCCACTGCGAATACCTTTTCCCATTGTTCACCCTTAAATTATTTGGACCCTTGGCGAAAATCTACTTTCCATATTACTGCCGTCCCAGAGCCTATCGGTCTGCTACTTTCTATACCACCCTTGACCTACCTGTTCGCTTTCTCTTGAACCCTTACGGAAATAGATAATTCTGACGCGGGTAAGTGCCTATCTACGAATAGGGGATGATCACGTTCGTATGAATATTCAACCCTTAAGTATATGCGATATCTTTGGGGATACCGTTAGAATTGGGGTGAAACGGCTCTCGGGTATATCGAACGTGAAAATTTGCCTGTGTGATTCTGGCGTTTTATGGATTTCTTAAATTTTCTCATTTTCCTTGGTAAGATTTTTTTAATGGCGTTTTAGGAAATTTTTATCTTTTCAACATTTTCTCCGGTCTCTTACGAGTATATACGATTTTCGCGTCCCGGTTTCGCGCTAAATCAGAGTAATGGAGGAAACGAGTGCACTTTTGGCGTTCAGCATCTCGTCGACCTTACGTAACGAGACGGTACTACTGTATCCCTATAGTTTTTCCCCTAGGGAATTTCATTTCGTCCCGAGGAAATGATCCAGCAGTCTCGTCCCAGCACAGTCACTGTATGCGAGAGTGCGAAAGGGGAAGTCTGGATCGTAAAGGTAAACGAGGGGGGGAAATAAAGTCTTTTCAGAAACTCATTTCTTTAACCTAAAAAAAGGATAAACCGAATCCTTATTAAAGTTTCAAGGTCGATATGACTCCGTGATAACGATAACGAAAGAACAGTACCAACCGTACCACACTTACGTGTCACATAAAGCATAAGAGGCATAAGACTGATTTTTACTTAAGAACTAACAAAATTGACTTCGCCAAATATTTTGTAAAATGTTTATTTTGATTTTCAAAATTAACACGTGTTTCACCTGTCAAAAATGACAGTCTGGTCACATAACCCCTATCCAATTACTCGATACACTATTATCCAGTGACGGACTTGTTTTCTTTAAACAAAAAAAAAGTCACTAAATAGACATTTTTATTAGGGTTTACCTTCACTCGTCTATTCCTTGTTCCACCAATGGCTGATCGGCTGTGTATTCCGATCGCGTACGATTTACATATCCATCGCTACATGAGTGTGCACGTGGAACTCCATGGAGTCAGTCGTGTGCTCTTGGGCAGTGTTTGGGAAGAAGGGTTCCCGGTGAATTGCCGAATTACAGGGATCTCATTTGAATAAACATAGCCAACGACAGTGCGCGACTCCTTTCCCGTTGAGCTGAACGGTCGTTCTCTCTCTCTCTTTTTTTTCTTTTTAAGCCCATACCACCCTGGGCAGCTCCTCTTTTATTTCTTAAAGAGACGTAAATGTTCCTACGTACATACATACACTTACTCCGAGAACCGAACTTCAGCTCCGACACATGCCTTCGATATACTCGTGCGTACACGTATGGCGTACATATGTGGAGAGAGCGCAGGCGCGAAACATCCTTCGTTCTCCTCGTGCGCGGTTCACCGGTACGAATAAATACCAAGGGAATGGTCTTATTTGTCCGGATAAATTAGTGAGGCTGGTAAGTAACGGGCGAGGCGATGCCACCGCCTGGTTAAAGGATACGCGTATATGTAACCTCTGCACACGTGGCTTTCAATGTACCGAGAGAATCTTTTGCACGGTGACTGTACTGTGACGTGGAGTAAAATACGTGCCTGTTGCAAGGCTTGATGTGTGGGATAGGGATGAATGTAGGGATACAACGTAAAAAAAAATTATATACCATCGATATTAAAGCGTACGCGTTGTTTTCAAAAATGGCAAAAATTAATAAGAAATATAAAAATATTACTATGGAATATCATAGATACGTAAAGTTATGATTACAATTTTTTTTATTAAAAATTTGCGCTAAATAATTTGGCTTTGTCAAAAGACCTCGGACCGGGTCCAGGTCTTCGAGAGAGACTGGGGAGAGATTTAAGGAAACCTTGGGTCTCCTTCGGTTCGTTGGCACGAGAAGCGTCGCGACGCCTGGAACCTACGCCGTCGTTCAAGACTGCCGTAACGACGTCGCTCCAGAAAACACACTAGTGGTAATAGTCGTGATGTTCCTCGTGGGTATGGCGACGGTGGCGACGACAGCGGTGGCTGGAGGAAGAGCACGAGCCTGCATACAATATTCATGCCGGTACCAGAGGCGGACTGGAACGAGGTGATATTAAAACGTCTCGGTTCACTCCCCACTCTACTTCCCCTTACCTCCCCCTCTTCCCCCTCCCTCTCCTTCTCTTTTGCGATATGATCTCTCAATATTAAATGTTTATAGTGCTTGCTGCCCGTAGACAATGGCGGCTCTTGGCCAGGTAACGCGGTCTGCTAGTCTCCTTCAGAGAAAGAGGCTCCTTTCGAGCGCACCGGCAAAGACGCAATGGAGAAGCGTCGATCTGATAATGTGACTGACTCTCCTTGGGGTGGATTTTATATAGGTATAGAGTGAGTGTGACTGGGTAATGTAAAGATGGCGGAATTTTTGAAAATGTGTTCACTTGTTTTTAAGTAGATAATATTTGTTATATGTGGGACATGTATATATTTTTTATAGTACACTGGGTTACGTTGCTTGTAATTTTGGAGGAATTTTGGAAATAATCGGTGGGAGTTTCAATGGGACGTGGGGGGGGGGGGGGGGGTGGTATTCGATGGATGAAAAATAAAGGATCCATCGACCAATGGGATTTCTAGGTGCCTATATGGGTATATAAAGGGATACAGGTGTGGGCGTTGGGAATCTGCCCTGTGGACCAGGTCGTACGTCTTCGTTTGTCCTAATGCAATTTCAGCTGGTTTTTGTACGGAGTGCGCCTGCGCAGATGAAAATGCATACAAATGCAATCTCCCACGGAATGCATTCGCGCTCGAGTGCATCTCGTCGGAACTTTCGAACAATGGGATAAATGTCTGAATAGTGGTTAGTAACGATCGCCTGGAGTAAATTGCCGAGGAAAATGGATTTGGTTTGAGAAAATTTGGGTGATTTTCGAATCTTGTTTGTGACTGTAATTTTTATCGATTGCCAGAAACTATTGGGATTTGACATTTTTATCCACTCTTTCGGCACTGTCAAAGGATTCGATTTCGATACACACCGGATGTACAGGGTGCGGCCACTAAATTTACTAGCGTGGGTGCAGTAATAGTGGATGATCTCTTAACGTGCTCGCTGCAACGAGATTCATCTGGTAAACTTGTCTGGGATGCTGATATGTTTATTCGCTGTACCTTTTCCAAATTTTAAAGAAAAAAGAATAAGCACAGTAACGACATGGTTTTCGATGTTTTCCAAAATTAAATCAGTTATCGTTATTATCGCCTGAAGAAAATTCACCTTATCTTCTCTCTCACGCGCACGTTAACCCTTTATAAATCTTATGGTAATCGCCCAAATAAGCAACTTTATCAAAGTTGACGTCATAATGGAGATACTTGTAAGATTAGTAGGTTTAAGACGTACGATGTGATTGATCAAGCGTAAGGAATTGACTACAGAGTTTGAATGAGAGAAGTGGTATGAAAATTTTTAAAAGATAATTTTTTTAAATAAAAAACGCAAACAGGCATTACGAAAATTACTCAGCCCCTATCTTCCGCTATAACATTTTCAAGTATTACCGTCTTGGTAGATAAGAGCGTCCGCGAATGCTTTTGAATGCACTTTAACCATTACCAATTACGCTTGGGACTTTGCTGCAGCAAATATAGGATTGCGGTAAACCAAGAAGGCATCAACCTCGCGGTGCCAAACTCGAGAGACACAGCCGTCCCGTTTTCCCATTTCTTCTCAGTCTCGCACGTATCACATCGTAATTACCTCTAATTGCATTTCTTGTTACGATAACGGCCTTGGAGTCCGTCATACGAGCCAGGAGAAAAGAGTGGTGGACAAGGCAAAAAAAATTATAAATCTTATTCCGTGATAAGAATACACATTAATTTTTCTTTCGATTCCCACTGTCCAAAAAATTCGAAAAAAAATCTCCATTTTTTTATCCACGTTAGACAAGCCCACAAGACTCCGATCTCAGCTTTCAAAATGTCATTGACACAGAGTTCATCGTATCATTACGCAAAGCACGAGATACATCTGGCACGTGTAATCAGTGCAGCCAAAAAAAATCCATCAAAGCTAAGGAAGAGGCACCCAGACATTAGCTTGTTCAAACAAAGAAAAGTGTCTTTTAACCTGTCATCGGTGTCTGTTCCAAGCCTGACGTAAGATCCAGTTAAAGCTAGATGGCGTTGAAGTCGAACAAAGGCCCGGTCTAAAAATACGTAATCGATGAAAAAAAAAGTTACCAAAAAATGGTATATATTAGAAAAAATTACTTCCTAAACGTCTATCTCACAACGCGATACCCAAGCGATCGTAGTTCATTTGGACGTAGCAAGTGGCGCAGTACGTATCCTTCGGGCTGATCCTGCGGCTGGAAAACCGGTTGGCCGTTCCCGTCGGCCGACAAATGGATAGCGGATGGAAACGAGGCTCAAAACGAGGCAAAAATTGATTCGGCAGGTGAAACCTCGGGCTCTGTTCTCTGTTGATTTAAGCAACGTACCCGGCGCTCTGCTCTATAATCATGCCGAGCAGTCCGTCATTACGTTGCCGTCAGTACCTATCTGCCTGCCCTCTTCGTTTCCCTCGCCTCCTCTTCGTTCTCTCTCATCTTCATCTTCTTACTCCCCTTTAAATCTTTCTTACTTCTCTTCCTCCTCCTCTCTTCATCATCTTTCAGGCTTGTCCTCGGCGCGTTCCTTAACTTCTTGACTAGTCAGTGCCGTCGGCACGTTCCTATATCTTCTTTTAGCTCA
Organism: Trachelus tabidus; assembly: GCA_030142655.1. NCBI lineage: Eukaryota > Metazoa > Arthropoda > Insecta > Hymenoptera > Cephidae > Trachelus > Trachelus tabidus. The sequence continues at coordinate 3,221,059 of JARQTI010000393.1, read as the reverse complement.
GCTACACCCTCGACCTCATCCTTAACGAGGATAACGAGGATCGCTTCCTGAATGGACGATTAATCGTCCTGAATATTCAACCTGGATACGTTAAACAAGATTGTAAACTTGACCACAGTTTATTTTTTATGGGAGTTTAAGAAATTTCTACGAGCATTCGCCATAGATTATTCCGTCGTTATGCAATCGTTATCGGTAAGATTATCGAGTATGACCGATAAGGGATGGCTTTGAAAAATCTGGGGAATTATTTTATATTTTTTTTCCTTTTTTCCACGCGAATCATGTAAACACTTACTCGAGACGTACGTAGAATAATGATCGATACTGGGAATACAGTTGTACCTATCTTCCTGCCTCTGCGTACATTATGTATGCTGTTGTTAGCCAAGTGATTTATACGATGCACTGTTCCATAATGGCAGCATTCCAAAATCTTAGATTGATATAGTGGATACATATATACACGCTGTAGAAAGATAGTGCACGGACTTGGCGCACCATTTTGTACGAACAACGATTTTTCACGACCGGTATAAGCGCTTTTAACGACTGAACCGTACAAAGAAATTATTAAAGCGTGAGAGAATGCAAAAAAGTCAAGTTGCATATTGCGCAATTTATAATATCCTAACAAAGTGTACATTGCGTCCGAAGAATTTTCTCATAGCTACCAACGTTAATCTTACAGTCGGGTCGGTAATGTTTGATTAAAAAATTAATATCTCGACAAGACCACCGTAGGGTATGGATGGTCCATATATAATTTGATCCAGATACTTTGAGTATCCCGTGAAAGGGTGAAGGATCGAGTTAGCCGTCTCGAATGAAATTTTCAGTAGAATTTAGAAAAATATTTTATATATGCACGTATGACGTCACGGATTCGTAAAATTAAGAGTACAAACGACTGGAGATAAAAAAATTTTTAATCAAACTTTTAACATCAAGAACTTCGTCCCGAGTCAAGTCCCGAGTCTTGACTCGTTCACGATGCATGTTGATCCACACACTCGCGTACCCACACATGACCGTGATAATTACGAGATGCGCCCATGACCGTCAAATAATTAACATATTCATCCAGCGTTCGAGGGCGGGCACAATAGACGCCCGCTAAATAGAGTGGTTATCGAGGAGCAGGATGCACCCGGTGCCCGAGCGCACTTTACTGTACATTTGACTATAGTGCGCTGTAGAGATAAATAGGATGACTTTGTGCAATATTCAATCGGTCGATCTATAGATCATCCGACGATCGAAGAAACCGGTGCTCGTTATTTGTGAATTAAAATTATAAGAAAAAAGGAAAAAATGGTACTTCCAAATTTACATGCTTTCCTAGTAGTACTTGTAGCATAGTTTTCCTGGACTCTATGTATATACATTTCTTTGACTTTACATAGTCTATGGTTTACCGCTGGTAGTTGACCTCAGAGGTGTGCCATGGATTCGTATGGTTCCCAGCACGTTGATGTTCGTACAAGACATACCAACTAGTTTAACCACTGTTTATAATGTACTGTACGTATCTGTTAAAACTTTCATTAGTTCGCCATGTGTGTTCTGTGATACTGTGCAATGAATATACTTTGCTTGTATTCTAATGGGGTCCCATGCTGTTGGTACGACTGGTACGTACGCAAGGGAATTTGAGGAATCGTCTTGGACATTGTTTCATGGTTTGGACTTATGGGAATCGTGTGAAAAAAATAGTGTGCATTGACTGTATTAGCATGGGTTACGAACGGTGTGTGTTTGGTTAGGGGGTTGTATATGGTTTTCTTCTTATCAATTTTTTTTTTATTTAGGACAACAATTTTCTTTGGAATTTTAGTGGGGACTTTAGAGGTTATTTTTTAAATCGTTCAATACGCTGATATTTGTGTGTGTATATTTATATAGTATGGTTTATATGTCAAAGACAGCAAAGAGATGGGATTACAAATGTTTTGTCATCTCAAAGGGACAGTACGAGTATTTCAGAAGTATTTCCAAAGGTTGCAAGATGAAACTGTAATATATATATAGAGCATTCGAGGAATAGTAAAGGAGTCGAACAAAGGATACAAGAGTCTCTCAGGCTGCCATTCGCCATTAGCATTCACTTTGGAATTCCGATTTTGCGGAAAGAACGAAGGAATGGAATGGACACAGGGAATTTAGACGTGAATAGTAAGACGCGAGGTGCAATTTCACGTGGAAAAAGAAAATTAGTATTCCATGCTTCGACCATGGTGAATCGTGCTCGTTTCCCATATACATCCACATGTGTATGTGTCCTTAGTATCTACATATCCACGTGTGAACACTGCCTGTCCCAGGTGACCATCCTCAAGACCATACGTTAAATAAGACTTTAGAGCAAATACAAATTTTACAGCGATCACATACGAGTGTTTCAAAAATTGAAAAAAATGTTTTCCAAAATTCCCTTAGAATTTCCTAGAATTCCCATAAAATTCTGCCTCACGTAAGAGAACGAGGGAATCCCAGAAAGAGGATTTTTAAAATAAAAGTAATTCAATTCCAGAAATACTAGAACCGAGCCGAACCGATTCGATCGGATCCTGGCTGGGTTAGCAGCCCGTTTAAGAAACAACGGCGTCCCGTGGGCGTCGCCAACACAGCTTGATGGTTTTATAAAAAGGTCAGGACATGTATCCAAGGCGTTACAAGTCCAGCCGGGATTGATTTTATTTACCGGTAAATTATACGTGGGACAATGAAACTGTCTTCGTTCATTGTCCAAAACTGTTTTCCACTTCGCGTAGAATTTTTTTAAAATTCAAAACCCAAGACGAGTCAATAAAAGTACGTACTTTACTTTCCGGGCATAAAGATAGTCCCAGGGCACTCCACGCACCTGGGTACGCACCTGAACGAGATATCAAGCACTCAGTTCCAGCAATATCCCAACAACTCACTCAAGGACTTCTGAAACGTCCAGACTCGACTACTCGGAGCCGTCTTGCGGTTTACGAGTGTTTCTTGCTGTGACGCGACAAAGAAAACCCAAAGCCATACCACGATCTTCGTACTCTATGAACAAGTAGATACGCTCCTGAGACCCCGGGCACTTGGGCGCCCTTTGTGAATCGCATCTGCATCTCCTCGTTTGCGGTAAGTCGGGCTGATTTTACTGCTTGAATGCTTGCGTAATGAGCGGCTGCGATAAGAGCGAGAGAAACGGAGATATGGACCGAGCTCCTCGCACTCTAAGGCGTACATACGTCACATCCGTTTCTACTTGGCCTAACAGCAGAGTCTGTTACAAAGCTTATAATAATTCAGTGCTGATACCTATATCCGGTTATGAAATTAATTGGATTTCCTCAAAGACAATTACATTAATGGACTCTTGGTTACTGTAACATTTTTTTTAAGAAAAAAAATTTCCTTATCTGTTTTATCTCCAAGTCCGACAGTATTTTTCCAAGTGGCTCTAGACCCTACCGTGACGTTAGTTCTTCGTATCTTACCACTATGTTTTTTAATTCTAACCTTCTGTTACCTCAGCTTACTTTACCTTTCGGTTTCTCACCCAAATGAAAATACGACTGGTGGCCAAGATGGGCTTTTCTTAAAAACTTTCAAATCTAAGATTCGACCGTTCACGAGTACCAGCTTCCATTAGGATCCCAAGTCCTGTAGACAGTCCGAGTATCAACGATGTCAGGATATTTGTCTATGTACCAGGTGTACACTCCCAGCAATAGTAATATTCCTCTACGGTCGCACGAATGGAATCGCGAGAATTTCTCAATGGCATTTCTCTAACTAGATAAACGTTATCCAAGTACTTCCTGACTTGTTCCTGCTGCAAGTACATATCGATCTCCCAAGCGGGTACGTATCTTAAAGAAGCAGATGCACATTTGGAAAATAAAAATGTCTAATGACCTACCAGGCACAGTAGCGCGCTAGCAATTTATCAAGTGACAAAGATTATGGCACTGGCCATTGTCGGGAACTTCGAGGGTCGGAATGCGATCTTGATCAAGAGAATTCCAGCGTATCGTGCTGTGCGAATTCGTCGTTATTTGCATTTCTTCGTCGCGAGAAAAAGAAGAGGGAAAGAATTTTCGCGAGATAATGAAAGGTGAAGGGTGAAAAAGAAATCGATGCCGGGGCATATGATACCGTGTGGGAAGTCGGTGAGAAATTCATAAGGAAGAGGCTGCATGGACCAAGTTGCGCGCAAGCCGGTTCACTGATATATGTGATTACATCTCTGGATGATGTACCAAAAGTACAAGGACTCTTTCTACCTCTCTCTCTCTCTCTCTCTCTCTTTATCTCGTTCAATCTCGGCGCTACGTGCCAAGGTGAGAAGGCAAGAGGTAAAAGGCCGGCTGAGCATTCGCTTACATTGATCTATGGTCCTGTTCAATTGCTGCTGACATCTTAACCGGTGATTTGCACAAGGCATATATATATTCAAGATCTTACCTTTTTGGACATACGTTATCCTTGAGATATCTTTTCGCCTCCTGGTGAATTCAGACAGAATTATGTGACTTTGAGAACACTTAAATAAATATGAACACTATATACACATATATAGCTGATTGAGCTTATTCGGTACGACTATACTGTACGTATCCGTATATATGTATTCATTGCGTAACACTAACACGTATAAAATATTCAAACAAATTTATATTTTTTTTTTCCAAATCTGTTATCTTAGATTCTAACATTAGCTGAGATAACGTGATCGGTGGTCCAGCAAATTGGATAGCTGGGTATCTGCCAAATAACGTTAGGGTGGAAAAAAGGGGGGTGACACGTATGTGCACGTATGTATATTTGTTCGATGGAAGGCTTAACTGTTTGGTCGAGATAAGGAGGGACTTATATGTGTGAATGAGAGAGAGAGATACTAAAAGTAAGGGTGGGGGAGGGAGGGAGGGAGGGGGGAGGGGGGTGAGACCATTTTAACGGCAACACAAATATCGTAGAGTCATGTGAGTCACGGCATGACAGTTTGACAGAACGAGGAACGTGACTGGCTCGAAGTTCCTCATACGTGTACTCGTATGAGCATACGTCACCATATGTGTATTCATTTACAAGTGGCGCGAACGCGTGTACGTAAATCACGATCGCTGATCAATATGCCACGGCGAAGATCAGTCCTTGAAGGGAATGTAGGGAATGTGCTGCCGTCTCCTGGGAACTTTCCGCGTCAGGTTTTAAGTACGGGTTAAGTGGCAGAAACATGACAGTCCTGGTGGTTAGGGGATTTAGTTGATTTTTTATTATTTAAAAAAATTATTATTATCAAAGCTCGTTCCGAATATTTACGCTCGGCGAGGAACTTGCAATTAATACGTCTTACCAGCGAGAGATGCTGGATGCTGCGGAACACCGAACAGCCAATAGTTCTTTGGGTTCTTAACCAATTAGTATAATTGGCATGAATAATTAGTTGGTATGCGAATATAATTTTCTTGTTGTAGACATGTCCTGTGGCTCTCTGATATTATTTCTACTGTAATCACAATATGGGGAGTCGATACGTTTGAAGTTAAGGATAAACTTTCTGGAAATTTGAATAAATCATAATTTTTTCCTTATTTCTGTAATACGAACAGGAAACTCGTACCGTTTGCTCTCTATGGTAAAGGGGGAAGGTAATAAAGTTTAAGGTAGGAGGAAAGTACGTAATAATTTTTCTTAGCGATATCACTGTTTCTGGTGTTTTTATTGGCAATAATGGTACTGGTATTTTATATAGATATATATTGCCATTTTATACTTGCACGTACCCAAGATTATTCTCAAGCACGCTTACCAATAATCGTTACCGAGATAATCATTAGTCCTTGTACTTGACTGTTCTATGGTATTAAAAACTGAGAAATGCCATATGCTATCCCATAGGAGCCTTAAATGCACCACTGTTAGGTACGGCCCTGTATTCGTTCAAGGGGGATACTACAGACATAAGCAATAGAAACCGCGTACTGGCAGATCGATCGTACCAATTTTTATTATGTTTTTCTTTTGTCTCTCGCAAGTCCAACTGTTTTCTTCCGATTGTTAAGTATCGCGAAATGATCTCTTGGATCGTCGTAGATCGACGTTTACCGAGCTAACGATCTACGATGATCCATCGTGGTAAATTATAAAAGAAAGAGAAACAGTTACGAGGCAGAGACTATGTGGTTTCTCGGGACCAATTCAGGGCCGTAGGCGATGCGCAGAGCACCCGGTACCACATTACAGTATATTCTGTTTACATTTGATCACATGCTTGGTTCATAGCGCCATTATGGTGCCGTTATGGGATTAGAAATGTTAGCCATGATCTCCCGAGCTCTTCGGCATGAATATTTATTCCCCCTTGCACATTCCGCAGAACTTTGGCTAAATCGATCCTCAGCAAGGGTTACACCGTGTAATGGATTTTATTCGGAGAACAATGAAACACGACTTGGCAACGGTGATCGATTTGAAAAATACGAAACGCTGAATAGTCTTTCGGTGAACTTGAATTTTGAGTTAAAAAAAATATTTCTGACTCCTGCAATTTTGCTTAAAAATTCGCTTGTACCTGTATCCGGTTCTAAAATTTAAGATCAGCACCAGAAATTCACCCTAAAAAGAGATGCCATACCACAGTATCGCCCAGAAACAACTTCCTTCCGCTGTCTCTTGTTCTTCTCAATTTCCTAGCTTTTTCTTTGCTGGTTTTTACAGCCTCCCGTACTGCGCCAGTCAGCGGACAAGTACATAGCCAATCATTTCGACACTCAAAAATCTTTGATAAAGTAAAGCTAAAAAAAAATAGAAAATAACCTACTTAAATTATTCCCAAAAAACTTTTTACGCTTTACAACCCTCATTAATTGAATAGGAAGCAACTATCAATTAGTACCAGTACCTGTAGGTACACCGTGATAATTATGTGTGAATTGCATCCACTATTCGATCTCATATTAATCACCCGCATGCACATTGAACTAGTCGAGCCCACATTACACAAATTCAATATGTTGCCCGCTTTAATTACCGTATCAAGAAAACGTGTAATTAATACTAATTTATGTTGGTAATGTCCACTTTGAAAGTAGATACAAAAACAAAGTACAGTAAGACGAGTATACGTTATTGGTAATGGAAGCAGCAATTGTGCCTGATTTATGTATTAGATACTTGTTACACACGTGGCCAGCCATTCCGGTAGTATCGTAATGAGATTTACGGTAGAAGGTGAGAGGTCTAGGCCTTGTACATATATATAAGCATATAGGCATATAAGAGTATCTTCCATTCGACGTCTTCTGCTTCCCTGGTACGGAGAACCCGGACATGCCTATATTTCAAAGTTATCTGTATCTATATATATTTCAAAGGTGAGAAAGAGCGTGCGCTATTGACGCGGAAAACTCTTTGAGCCCGAGAAAAGCAGCTGAGAGCTTTCGAAACGATCAAAGCTCCAGCATCGTTCTTTCTGACTAATTCTCATTCTCTGACTCATCCCAGCCCAGAGCAGCTCTCAAGCAGATTCCAGCATCTTTGCACACCTGATGTAAGGATCAAAGGGGATTGCTTTGTAAAGGACGAGAGGGGAGGGTTTCTTTGGATAGATTTTTTTTCTTCCTTTTCGCAAACGAAATTAGCTCGGTTCTTCTTGGCGCGATTGGCTAATTATAGCGAGTTGCAGAATCAGCAACTCTTTTGCATACGCGAGTCTCTACGGTCGAATTTTACGGATCGACAAAAGTTTAAAGGAAAAGTCGGAAAAGAATTTTCTAAAATTTTCAATGTCGTTCAATTACTTTTTGGTAAATGAAAATTTATTCAGGTTCGATAAAATCTGTACGATCTCAAAGGTTAGGGATAATTTTTCTCAGACTTTTTCTTCGTTTTCTCATGTGCTGCAGCGAGTTGAATAATCCGAGGACTGTGTCTGCCCTGTTCCGATAACCGAGGCCTCTAATCGTCGAGGAACTTGACACCGCGCTTAAGCGTGTTCTCGGGGAGGATTACCAGTCAATCCTGAGATCGAGTTCGCCCCTCGCAGTAAATGTCACGTGCCAGTGGAATGAGCGACTGGTTGTTTGTGTACGTTAATAGTGAATTACAGTCGCGATTTGCGAATCGAGCTTTACTCGAGCTTAGAGCAGTTCCGATGTAGTCTGTGGTTGATATTTAAGTAATGAATTATATACAAGATTCGTGATGGATATCCTATGTGAAACGAGGGTATTGGATACGTGTGAGATATATGTATATTTACAGTGGGTAATTTTTGAGAATTTTTTTGAGATACGGATCGGCCAAAATTATACTCAAAATGAGGTTCAACGGTTTTGAAACTACGATGGAAATTCTGGATCTTGTTCGTTTGCGAAATTCAGAGGATCGCTGGAGCACGTAACGGCGGTTGTAGCGAAGCAACGGTATACGAACCGCGGTTGGAAGGCTCACGTATACGGGCCAAGTTCAATTCCCATTAAATCGTAGTCGGCACTTGCAGTATCGTGGAATTGCCAAGTGCAATTGCGCTCTCGATCCCGTGTACGTATGCTTTGTGGAATCGGTGGCACTTCCGTGACTGGATGATTTCTAGGTGGCCTGTGAAGAAGACGATGGAAGATCATGAGAAGCGTGAAGAATGGGTGCAGCCAAAGGTGAGAGGTCAAGAGAATGAAAAAGTAAAAAAAAAATCTCAACTATGAATAAAAGGGACAATAACTTTTTTTATAAAAATTATATAATAAAATTACGTAAAATCGTCAAGAACAAAAGCCATATTCTAAATTCTATATAAACTAGTGTCAGGAATATCCTCTTGTTACATAATTTTTTAATATTCTCGATTCAATATGGCTGCCGCATTACGTCCGGAAATGTTCATGGAACCTAGAAGGGACTTGGAAGCGAAGGCATTTTACGTACTTACTACAGGCGCGCCATAGTTTATGGCCATCCGAAGAATTGTACTGAATCCCCAGGGAATTCAATGGAGCTCGGATAAGTTCGTAACTGGTACGAAAGTGGACGACAGTCGTGACCACCAACTCGTTTACCCTGCGAATCAAATTGACAGATCAAACAAGCTCCCTAATTGCCTTCGTATTCGTGGATCCTTGGCTTCTGGAGGGTTTTGATGCGTAGGGCCAATTTGTCGAATGAAGAAAAAAAGGACGTCGGGACGCCATTGAGTCTGGGCGTCTTTTTCAGTGGACATCTCAAAGATATAAATATTGTTAACGATAATAGAAGCTGAAGAACTTGATTATCTGCGATTCTTATCTTATTGTTTGAACTATCTTTTTTCAGCTTGTGTCTCATTCTAATAGATGGCACTTCTTTCTAAATTTATATGCGTTATGTATTGATGTAGGGATTCCGTAATCAAATTTTTATGCATTGCGAATATGCCCGACTTATAGTTATTACGAGTCTGGATCGATTTTTAAGAACTCGTAAACCGTCCTTTCGCGTTAAAGTACTTCAAGAATTGATAGACCGAACGGAATTACTTTTACGTATTATAGGATACGTCTGTCTCTCAGTGGATTGCGACATGATAATAAGGATTATTATCGAAGCAAGAGGATATATCGCAATAGGCAATTGCAAAAGGCAACGTGCAGTCTCGTAGCATTGGATAACTGGAAAAATATAAAAATCTGATATGATATCCTCGGAAAACTTATGCGTGTATTCTTACGCGATACACTTAACCTAAATTCCTTTGTATATTTATTTATCAACTTATGTGAGGCACCAATTGCGAAGCCCGATTACGCAAAGTGAATCAAATGACGAGCAACCATATGGAAACTAACCTCAAAATTTAGACAGCGTAAGTCGATTACATCATAATGGCATATAAAACGGTTATCGCAAAAATGCCTCATTCATTAATCAACACAGCAAACAATTCCCTGCGAACGAGGTATATATCAGATAATGCATACCAACCCACCGTACAAAACAATGCGAATCCACTAAATCCTTGACACAATCTCTAAAGAATGTTACTCCACTCAATAAACATAGTTAAGAAAAAAAAAAGAGATGAAGAAAAACATTTTTTTTCAAGAATCTACAATTTTCTTCAGCCTCCCAGCATCCTCTCTTTCTCAGCATAACCAAGCAGTTTCCAAGGCTGGACCCCCCCATTCCCAGGAGTGCTTCCATTATTCGTGGAATTCGCAGTGGATACCGCAGGCTTCTCGAGTGCACCGTGCTTAATAAAACTGCACTGGCTCCGGCACAGCCCGAGGAAGAGAGATGCAGGTTTTATAGGTTGAGTCTACAGGAGACCTACGTCTATTTTCTATATAGGAAATAGGTAGGCGATAGCTGCGCTACGGTGCTGCCACTAGCGGGAGAAACCCGCAGAGGAGACGCAAGCGAACGGCACGGTCAAGGGATACTGAATAGGGGCTGAAAGGATGTGCTACGCGAGTGTGTGATGGGCGCTCAACGTGGATTCTGTACTCTAAAGTGGAGTCAGCCTAGCGTGAGATGCATTACGTATGCATCGCGCTGTCACGACGGGAATCCGAGCCCCCGACATTCGCTGGCTTGGCTGGCTGGATGGCTGTCTGGTTGGTCGGTTGGTTTGCTTGTTCGCTCGTTCGGTCCCGCGCGATTTTCTCAGGCAGAAACAATCCCGTAATAAAACTATTAGCTGCACTTATTACGTCCCTAACTGCGTGGAACGTTCTCCGCTATGCGAACGTGACCTAACCTAACTAACTTAATCCGAGCGCGTCTAGCTGTTTCCGGAATTGGACCACTACCAAAACCTCCGACTGTACCGTATCTCTCTCTCTCTCTCTCTCTCTCTTACTACGTATACTCGATGCAGCGGTGCTGTAACGTTAGGCAGCTTTGATACTGGCATACTACTCGTTATCTGCTTTCCTAAACTCGAGAGTCCTCGAGTGCATCGCGAAACGAGCTGCTTTTTACCATGCGATATCCTAAGACCCCTTCTGTGTAGGCGAACAATCTTATCGTATGTTGGATTTTAGCATACTGGGATTTTATCATGCTTTTTTGGAATTCATAATAAAATTTCAACGAGGAGTATCTCTAAGTGCTATTGTTAATTGAGATACGAATCGGATGTGTTTTTAAGGTTATGTTTCAGGGAACTTTTTTTTTTCCTTTAACGTTTTAATTAAGTCTATTGGAAGGGGAGGTTAGTATTTTATGGTCGACTTGCATATAAGAGAAAATAACACTCGGACACTGACCCAATTAACATGGCTGACATCATTGCTTCAACGAGTGCTTACGACACGGTGCTATTTATAAGTATATTTAACCCGCTGGAATGTCTCGGGGACCAAGAGGCCCTTTGCGGACAAGGGCCTCTGGTATAACTCTGACAAATTGCTCGCTCGAATCACCCATGTGCTCTTGTATGATAAAATCGTTCGGGGGCGTTGTCGATGGTTTTAATTGTGGATGGAAATTTTTTTATTTTGGGAATTTATGGTGTACGTGGATAACAGTGATATTTAATAGGCAAGAATTCGAGTGGCTTGATCGATCGATGAAAATGGAGGTTTTTTAGATTTTCAACTGCTAGCAGGTTGGCTGATTTATTTTTTATGGATTTTAGAGCGTTTTACTTTTACTTGTAAATTTTAAAAATACCTCAAGTTAAATCCTTTACGGCAACTTTACATTTACCGAGCTGACTTACTTTTACCCGCAAGTTCGACCGCACAACGCCAAACCACTGGAGCGTCAGGGCGAACTACTCTCAAGGCAACGACTCCGCCTTTTTGGCCCTACGGTAATTAACCTTTAATTCAAGCAACTGTGCGTCGTCGTCCCAGCATAATTTTCCACGGAATGATCCCGTTCCTTTGATCGCATCCAACGGGTCTTCTGGATCTGAGTAGTTGGTCGCCCCAACTTCGACTTCGAGTATTGAGATTTTTCGCATTAATGCAGAAGCTGCAAAATTCAATAGCGTATATATGCGAATTTAATTTAAAAATGTGGATTTTTTAAAAATTATAACTTTTTTTTTCTTTTCCTCCAATGTCGATACGAATCGAAGATTTTGAATTTCATCTAATTTCTCGTAACTGTGGCCCATTGTTAATTTCCTTGAGTTTTTATAGCATCAGCACGGTTCACCAGTCGCCATGGTTTGGTGGGTACCTGGGTGCGCGTATTCTCCTAGACCGAAAAAAAAGTGAGGATCAAGAGTGTCTCCTGATTGATGGTAAAAGTGGCAAAATGAAGAACCACGAGGAGCAGTGGACCAACGAGGAATTTCTCAATCAGCCAGTCCCGGGCGCAATCAATCTTTCGGACACCAGAAGAAGTTGCAACGACTCGCAGGTAAGAATAAGGCAGATCGCGATTGGAGGAGAAAAACTTCAAGGGAATTCGTCAGGGATTGGAAAACGTTCGGTAGAGTTCAGCAATTTTACTTTGAAAAATTAAAAAAAAAAGGATCCTCTGTATCCTTGCCGTATCAATTCCAAGAAAGCAAGACGGTCACGATGTACCGAGGAGGTACAGATGATAAAGAAATAAATAATTCTTAACGTCCATAACGATGCGCAATGCCTTATCGATAATTCAAAAAGTAAGCTCGTTATCCGTCAACTTCTTCCTATTGGTATCCGGCCAATAATATATCCGATAAAATAAATGAGGTCAACTTTGTCTTACAGCTACGGTAGGGACAACCAGAGCAAAAGGAAGACATCGAACTGGTCGAAGATAATGAGGAATTTCTCAATCAGCCAGGGCCCCAACCATAATCGATCTACCACAAGTGAAGAAGCCTGAGCCTATCCTTCCCGTAGCAAGGCTACTATGGGTATAAAGGAGTAACCAAGCAGCGAGGCAAAGTCAAGTGAACCAGCGATGTAGGAAGTATGAGAAAAAGCCTAGCGAGCAGCAACCAAGGGCGTGCACCAGGACCCAGCGGGAAGCCGACGGATTCTTCATCCAAACTTTCATGCAGACTCCACCAGTCTCCTGGTTAACTAGATGCCAGGGAAGATTTCTTCGTGAAGGGTTGCTGTTATGGGAGTGATGACGACGAGGCCTCTTGCGAAACGTTAAGGCAAAGTCAAGCGAGTAGAAGAGGAGGAAGAAGAAGAAGAAGAAAAAGAAGAATAAAGATAGTGGAAAGATGGCCTCGGGGTGCCAGACCGGGTACAAGCGTGTCAGTGAATTTAAGCCAACCTAACGCAGATCCATAAGCAAGCATCGTAAATGCATAAGCACACGTGTGTACCTTGTTTCTGGCACTTTGCAACACACGCGTCAATTCTTTCGTGCGATACATGCGTTTCGAGCTTGCTTGCTAACCTTGGTCAAATAAGAAGACTATTTTTTAATTCGTTCATAGGGTAATTGCATATTTGTCGTAATCTCTTTAGGGATCTACGATAACGTTTTTTTGTAATTAACGAGAGGTGCCAACCTAACGCAGATCCATAAGCAAGCATCGTAAATGCATAAGCACACGTGTGTACCTTGTTTCTGGCACTTTGC
>JARQTI010000393.1:3142116-3198347 GCA_030142655.1 Trachelus tabidus | reverse complement strand
CCTCTGGATCCGGTTCTCGGCCTTCACGGATCAGCTGGACCAGCTCCGGTGAGTTCTCCCAATTTATTAATTGGTGACTATCGGTGTCGAGTTAAGTAAAAGAATTACGTTACAAACAACAGACATTACTTCATGTTACCTAAAACCATGGTATAAGCCATATTCAAAAATTTGCAAAAAATATCCACGATATAAGACGCCATACTAAACACAGTCGATTACTATAACACCATAGAGCAGAACATTTGCACGTTCTTCAGGATCCCATTATGTATTACGGTACATATCCACTTTACAATGGACTATTACAGTTATGCGTTCTAACACGTATATCTGTATATACCATTCATACATACAGTCCGCGCTAAAGCTTTCTAGGATGAGGTTAGGTTACACTTGCACGAGACCCAATGATTCCACGCAAGCGGAATCGAATAGAACGTACCAGTATCGGTGCAAACTGCTCGATTACCCAGTGACCGTGATCCTATTGTTATTAACCAGTTCACCTCGTGAAATTGCACATATGCTTATACGTTGATACACATATGCCAGGTACAGAGAATTCATACGTAATCCAGGCCCACGGTGCTGGACACGTTATTATCGTGCTCGGGAACAATTCAACGAGAATCGTAGTTCAAGTTTATTGGTACTGTACTGAAAAACAAAATGGCGTCTGTGCCATTACAAAATACGATTATGGTCATTACGATTGAGAAAGTTCGAGAGAAAAAATATATCTAGACAGGGAACATCGTGTATCCATATATGCATTAAAAATATCGTATTTCGATATTGGCTCGATTTTCGGAAAAGGGAATCGTGGAAATGGAGGGATTTAAGGAAAACTCCGATAAGCATCGGGATGGATGATAAAGGAAGATAAGGGATGTTTTTCAAAAAAGACTCGTACGGCCATACGTGATCGTTGTATTACACGCTCCAGTCTGCGTTATTCATGGCTTCACCATTGGTTCCTCATACGGTCTCTTGTCCTTGATGGTAAAACTGAAACGCGGAACAGGACCAAAGGGATATGATGGGCTGTGTGGCGAAGTTGTATCGACGAACTGTGATCCTCGCCGCGTAACGATGATAATACGCTACGTGCCCCGTGTCTGAAACGACGAGCTATCGACTCAGCACCCGCCCTGAATACACATACCCCTATAATCGTGTATTTCCTCGTATGGACCACCGATACCAGCTTCCCACTTCGTAGAGATCTTCGTGGTTATCCAGAACTGTTTAACTTTAAAAATGGTCCAGGCTGTACGTAGGGTTGTTATTGTAATTGATATTATTTATTAGCGAATAAAAAAAATTTTTAATCTAGATCCAGGGATTTTTATGGGTCTAGGGACTTTCGTGGGGACCCTTAATGGGGTTGGCATTACTTGGTATTTTTAACTGTTGATTTTTGTAAGGGAAACAAAAAATTTTTCGTAGTCATCGCTTTGGTAGTCACTTTTTGAATTTTCGAACAGCTGGCCTGTCTGCTATCTGGTGAGGATCTTCGGCAACCGTTAGATTAGCTTAAGGCTGGTTCACAGGGCTTCGAGTGAGCGCCGATAGTTTTCGTCGCGATCCTCTCCGTCTTTTGATGTCCGCCGGTACATGGGGATCCTCCCAAGTTGTTACGTAGCGAGATTTACGTACCCAGCGTCCTTTTTGACGAGGATGAAATATTCAAGGCAGTACCGCCAACGAGCTACAGTTGCATTGGATTTAATCGCGTTGGACAAACAGAGCCTAAATTCGGATGCGAAAGTAGTTTCGGAAAGTTAACACCCGGTGGCTTAAAGCAGGAAAACTTGGTTAATTGGAATTATTTAAATGACTCGTAAATTCCATTGAAAATTCCGCGCTTCATCCCCCCTTCGCCGTCAGCCACTCGTTAGTCCCTTTTCGAGGACCCTCCCAGTGCTGCCAACCAAGACGGCCCAACACTGAGAAGCATTAGGAAGACAAATTCTATCTTGACAGAATAAATAGGAGCGATCCCAATCGTTCTGGTCCAATCACAAATTCGATTAAACCTCCCTCAGGTAAGAGACCTAACCTATATTCATCTTACGTAAGCAGATTCGGAAGGCCGCGGACACTCGAGGGCCAAGTGTGGCAGGAAGAAAAAAAAACATTTTTTTACTTCAACAAGATCGATCTCTTATCACTGGGTGATAAAAATCCTCCCCTAGAGTTCCAGTCGAAACTTAACGTCGTTTAAATTTAACGACATCCGGGACAGTCCCGGTTTACTCGAAACGCCCTTGAAACTTGACAATAGCGGATAACGACGCATACCGACGCCGAACTAATCCTCTAGAACAACCGACGCCGTAAGTGGGGACGCGTGAGAAGCGTCCTGTACGCGTGCCGATCGTACCGTAGCGACTTCTTGGGTTTACGAGTAGGTTTCTACGTATTCAAGCACACATTGAAAAGTGGCTGCTGAATTTAGGTTTACTCTAGGTTGGTACCTACTGCTGCTGTCTACCGTTCTGGACTCCTCGAGACGTTGGCAACGTCGGTACGGGAGAGCCTGGGTGACGTATAGCGGGCATGTGTTCCAACGATGCGAGTTAATCCCCAGGGACAACTGGGAGCCACGCAGGAAGGTTCTGGTAGGGGCGATGGAGACCGTGAATATACTCCCTGCTCCTTGACGACGTTATTATTATGCTCCTTCCTACACATTATGTGCATAGTTTATGTTACTCTTTATGAATGTTTCATACGTTACGCGGGCGACGCTCCGCTATTAGATCGTTTCGCACGTGTCTCTATGGGAAAAGGGCGGCTATAATTCAAACAGATTCGCGCGACCTCTTACACGAATGTGCGGTCTTTAGATACGAGTGTAGAGACGTGCTTTACGTGTGGTGCACGCGTACAAAAAATTGTCATATTTTTTTTATAATTTTGAGAATTTTCCAATTTCACAGATTTCGATATTAAAAAAGGGTAAAGATTTCGTGTGGAATTGCAGGTTTTTTTTAGAAGAGAAAAATGCAGTGAAAATGTATACAATTAACGATTTAGCTTCGATAATTAAATTTACCTATTAAGCTCGTTATGCTGTCGACGTTTAAACGGTGTGGTAGGGGACGTCGCTTTTACCGGGACTTCCGTACGGCGAATATTTAAAGTTCACCGGTTGGTACCGACTCCGCTATGAATTTTAAGTATAGTTTCGAATGAGACATTCGTCTAGGGATAAATAGTAAGAGGGTTCAGGACGTACGCGTAACCCAGAAAATACTCGATTTATCGCGCGGACTCGATAATAGCTCGTATAACGGTCTAGGGACTTTTATCCGATAAGAAGTCTCCATAAAATTTCAGAAGGCACTAGAAAGATTCCGGAAGTGTCTCCTGAAGCAACGTTTGCGTAGGTTGGTAGTATGACAATATATGTATGAAGTTGGCAGTTTCTCAAAACCTCGAAAACTTTTGTCGTTAAACAGTAAAGTAGCTCTCGGTGAAAATATTAATTGCCGTTATACGAATAAGGAAGTGCGTTTAATTTAATTTGTCTCGTGGACAGGATTAAGCGGAGTTCACAACCCACGTCGAAACTTTTGACACGTGTTACTCAGCGAGGGTTATGATTTCGTCTAATTAAGAATATCACATCCCGTTACGTTCGCGTATATAAATCGGCTGAGTTTACGTGAAATCCCGCGCGAGTGCGCTGGCTCACGTTGACGCGATAATTTACTCCTGCGTTCGTAAAGTCTATGGGCCCGTTCGTAAAGTACCCTAAGACCGAATAATTACGCGGAGACATCTAAGAAACGGAAATTACGAGCGTGCCACGTAACTCAGGGATGAGTCGTATCGCGGGGTTGACTAATCGTTCTGAATTCTCTGATTTACGGCGGGATTTTCGAAATTGCATTCGAACTATTCTCACGTACCAAAGACATTTAAGTATCTTACTAACGAAGGGATCGATCCGAAAATACACGAACCGAATAATTATAATCAGCACGTAAATTGTGTATAATAAAAGAACCTACGAAAAATTATTATTAAAAAAATATATAAAATCAAAAAAATCAAATAAGTCTGTTCATACCGATTTAATTCCGCTGAGATTGCTCGTACGATAAAATATAGAAAAAAATTAAATCTTTGTATTAAGTTTATATATATCCTTTCTACCAAGAACGAAGGAGCGCGCACGATAGTGACGATTCCAATTTTGATTTTGGCCCTTGAGGCAGGTATCCGCCTGTATCCAAAAACCAGAGAACATTTGTTTGCCGTGGCGCGTAGAAATTTGAGTGTGCGCCCCGAGGCGGCAAACATTGCGCAATGCGCGCCGTAAAAGGAATATTGAGAAAAGAGAAAGAAAGAAGCGATAAGAGAGCTCGAGCTGAAACACAAGGCAGAACCGTTGAAGTGAACGCGCGGGGTCGTGTCTGTGAGATGAGCAAACTCCCTGCACAGATTGTTTAGCCATCGCCCTGGGCGATTTCTGATTGCTTCCCCATCCTCGCACCGGCGCGATATTATACCGAGCAATTGAATTTCTTTATTGTATTTCGCGACTGGTATTCCCGATAGATACGGTTCACGCGTGTCCCAGGAGTTTTCACGCCCATGAAACAAACAATGGCAGAGACGCCCGATCGTTAAGAAATAACGAGTAGACAAGTACCAGGAGCCACCGGGCTGCTCATGAACTCGGCTTAAGGTCAATTCGACGAATCAATTAAAAATTGATACTCGTTATCATCGCGTATCGCACCCTATCGCAACATTGATAACGCATTACCGTGCCTCTAAACATACTCGTGTATCAAGATCTTTAATTCTGGATACGTAAATAATCCCAAGCGTTGATCTACAGCTTGTTGTCACCGACGCGTAAAGGGCTGCTGACTCGTGAGTGAAACTGCATTATTCTCTGAGCCGGTAAATATAACGTCCCAACTGAGAGTTCAGCCCATTTAACCTCTTCGTCAGATATACGACTGTTTATGAATCCAAACCACGGCAGTCCTCTTTGGAACCGCCATCATTAATCAAACCGTCATCCATTAAGATCGACTCCCTTTGAGACGGCAACTACACGGCTCGACTCTTATGCTGGATTGGATGCTGCTATACCTACAACGTCGGCTACTACCCTTAGGACGACCCGAAGCTCTAACGATACAATTTGTCGTCGCGACACTCCTGCTACCATCGGGGGCCCATCCACCAAACTGTCTCCTATAAATACTCCGTCCCTGGTTACAGAAATATTTCACAGTAAAAAGTCACAGCCACCTACACTACTGTTTTACGGGCTAGACCCGTATAGTTGATCCTACTGAATGGTCTAGGATCGCGACACGATGTGCTTTGTACAATCTTTGTTTTTGTTGTTGGACTATTGTACTGTTTTTTTTTGTTATTTTTATAATAACAATAAGGCCGAAATTTATGGGCTGTGTCTGGGGATTTATCAGAGATATTGGTACAATTTTATTTTAAGCTAAAAAACAATGTTTTTTTTTTGTATACAAGAACAAAATCGAGAGATCGATAGTTCAGGCTCCTTTAAGGTTCATGTACACTGTGCTGTTGGTAATGTATACTGTGGGATTTTCTATGGGTAAAGCAACATCCATAAACAATTGGTCGTAAATGGTGGTTTTATCAGCTATTCGTTTTCTCTCTTGACTCTGAGAGATCCTATCGGGTTGATGGTCGTCAGTTCGGTCAAGTGTTCCTGATCTTTCGTCATGTAATTTGTAAGCCAGTCGAATGGAAAACTTCGCATGCTATTTCGCGGTGTAACGTGCAACCAATATGTCACGTGGTCGGTGTTTGATCTTGTTGCGTCATGGGGTCACGTGGATGCTGTCAATGGGATTCCTAGCGAGCTCTGGGGCTGTGGCCTAGCCCATTCTGTGATGACGATACCCAGGTCGAGTACAGCCTCTGTCACAGGACCGCGTGTGTCTGCATTGTTGCGGGGACGATCACCCTTGGGACAAAGTACTAAATTTCGTGGAATCTCTCATAGCTTTAACATTAAGCGCGATAACCGGTTAGGTATATCCGAATCAAAATCCAAAACTACATAATTTAATCGCACGCTAAATTTCCCTTACGACCATACATACTCTATTTACATTGAAAATTGGGTACATTAAAAATATGTTTCAGGTAAAAACAGCACTGGACATTAAATCCATTGCTGTAGACTGAACCAGTACTTGGTATTGGACTAAACCCAGTCTATTGATAAGGAACTGACATTGCTAATTACAAAAAATAATTTGATAATTTCGCACGGTAACAATAAGTCACTCGATACTACAAACTAATTCAATTCATCGTATATACAATTAAGTTTGTACACACCGGAAGCCGAGTAGAGCCAGCGCAGATAGGTTAGGTTCCATTTAAATAGAAATGGGACCGACTTGCCGGAGCTTTCCGAAGTCCTAGGTAAATACACTCCGACGTCCCAAGTATGCAGGGTGTTTCAAAAGACACGAGTAACGTCGTGTCCGCGTGACTATAGTTTAGTCATTAAAATGAATGACCGTGTATCTCGGCTATTTCCCTTTTCAGACTGTTACGCGGAAGCTGGGAGCAGAGATCTCTAAAAATAATCAAAGCTTAATACCCACCGGTAGCAGGAGCAATGAGCGGCAGCCAGCAACAACATGCTACAAGGCTCAGCCAACTTTTTCACGAGAGCTCCTGGCCTCCCTTCGCCTTCCTAGGCGCTGGATGACGTATGGCCGGTTGTTAGCCGCGTGGAAAAGCTAATTAAAGGACCGTAAAGGAAGTAACACATATAGAAGCACTCACGTGGAAATCGACTCTGCATTCCTGCGCGGATGCCACCGCTTACCAGAATAGAATTATCTCCGTCTGCTACGCCGGCCAGATACCACTGAGAACCACCACTCCCCTATGCACCCCTTCGGATCCAACTTAACTATACTCGACTCCCCCACCCTTCCAGTGAAAGCCACTCGATCGGTGCAACCCCTTTTATAATTACCACACATTCTACGAGGGTGCAAGCTAATCGAGTTGGAAACTAATTTGGAATCCTTGGTGCTTCCTACCCTTATTCTCGGTACCCTTGCAAGAGTCAACCCTTTGGACGATTTTGCTCGGAGATTCAAATCTGGGACTTACTCCTGCGGGGAGGAAAAATTTGAAAATTTTTTAGAACATTTTTTTGGAAAATTTTAAGGCTCATAAATTTGATTACATTTTTTAACCTAGGTTACCTAGGTTTTTTATGAACCGCACATTTTATTTGTACCCAGTCATGTTAATGACCTTGCTGCTAGTCAGGACGTAATCGAGACGAATGGTCCAGGGAGGAAGTCGCGTTGACGGAGATGGCTTTCGTCACGAGGGCTGGTCGGATGACAAATGAGTGCGGGTGGTTCACGCCATGGAGCCGCTAATTGGGTGCGCATTATTAATAAACGCTTCTCTCGCCCTTTCGACCACCCCTTGTACCAACCCCTATCTACAACCCCCGACCCTCCCCTGATCCTCGGTCTGCGTACCAAGATTGTCTCTCGTGCGAATCCCCCCCACAGCCAAGAAATTCCTGACGAGTTCCGCCAGGGACTCCCGAGGATTCCAGGATTTCAGGGACTCCCAAGCCGCTGGTCTATTTAGACGTTATCGTGATGAGATTGCGAGCGGGGTAAATAATAATGAAAATAATTATTAAACAATGCTTTGTTGGAAGCTTATACAAATTTTCATTGGCTTTGTTTTTCGAGGTTGATCCTTGAAAATTTTTCTTACTCATGTTTTTATTTACAGCCGCATTCTTATCTGCGCAGACCTTATCGGCTACATATGTTATACCTTGTCCTCAGATATTCCCCGATAATCATTTTGTCCCTTTGTTCTTGAAATTCCTTGGAACTTTGCGCGACTCCGCTAAATACATCATGGCGTATCAGTGAGAACGTAGCCAGTGCCCAAGACTAGCACTGGCTGCTGATAATATCTTTCCAAGGAAAACGTTAAACGACGCGTATAGGCCTTTGCGCGGGCTACGCGCGCGTATAGGATTCTTTGCTGCGAGGGAACGAAGCAATTTGTATGCACTTTTGGACGAGTGTAAAGAGAAGAAAGAAATAAAAAAAAAGTTGCTTAACCCTTTTTTCTCGCCGTACACGAAGGTCAACGCGTGTATTTTTCATCGCGCGAAACGAGCCGACGAAATTTTCTCCATAGAGATACGAAGATAAATTCTGTAAATTCCATGGGGTGAATATTTATCGTACCACCCGGCTATACGTTTTTTATCACAATTATCCGGCAGATCGGAAACAATGTTATAGAAATTGCTGCGATCGTGATACAACGGACATTATACTATGGTTTCCTATAGCGACTAGGTACCAACGTAAAATGAGCCTTTTGTTCACTTGACTATACTAGAATGGGTTTCTTCGCTATATTATAGTGGATATATATATATGATATAAGGAGGATAATATTCCTTTTTCCTCGATTCTCACAAAACAGATATAACGTGCAAATCGAGCGTTTCTCGCACCATAAAGGTTGATAGGAAAAAGTTCACGCGATATGGGACACGCTTGTGCTCTATGGTGTGTATGTGTCTTTGAGCTGTAAAAAGAAGTTGGAAAAGTCATGACACTCCTCGAGGAGTATAAAGAGTGGAAATAAGGTAAACCAGGAAGGATCTAGAGAATTATTAGAAATTCGTGGGTAGCGAACTTTACGTGAAAATATTGAACTTCAACATTTAAATGAATAATTCGTATTCCGATAGGAGCGATGCGGAGGGATATTTTTTTCCCCGTAAAAATTACATCTCTACACAATTTTTTTATTTTATATACAAATTCAAAATTCGCGATTCAATTCCTGGTTATTTCCAAACTTTTTTTGAATTTATCCTTACCATCGTCTATAGGGAAAAAATTTAATTTAACACTTAAAAAACATTGTTCCGAGTATATGCCCGTCGAGCACTGCCTGGATTGCAGGCTAAACTGGAAGAACTTTAAAGTTTGCACTTTGAACTTTGCATTGTAGAAAAATTGAACTTTCCGAGTGACCTGGTGCAGAGACGAAGTCCGTAATCGGTTCGAGGAATATTGTTTAGTCGCCATAGTCTGGCAGCGTAGCGACGTAAGGAAACGGACGGTATTGGATGAAATCCGTGACAATTTAATTTGAAAAATATTGACAGTCGATAAGGTAGAACATATTTTCAATTCCGGATCCGAGTGAAGAATCGAAAAAAAAAGTTATAATCAAAATTTTTATTTTCTCCGTATCACTGCAAGCACCGTATACCAACTTAATATTCTCGATAATTATTTTTAATAGACAACATAATAACATGTAGAGTATTACCTAAAAGACAAAATAGTGCATGTCTTTACTGCACAAGAGACAGGATGAGCATATATACATATATATACACCAAGTACAAACCAGATGTCGGCTACTGTACGTTTCACGCCTAATTAAAGGACCGTTCATCCGAACGTTTGCCCACGCATAAATATGTATTATGTTGAGGAAATCGTAAAGTCGTTGAATATGCAAGTCTGTATAATCACCATGCATATGCATATATATATATATATACTACATATACGTTCACAATTGGATATTACGAGTCAATAGTTTGTCAATGTTTTTTTCTTTCGCCTTTTTGTTGATCTGAAATATTAAATCAGGAGTTTCATTGCGCCGGCTATGGTGTTTGATGGGAATTCCGTTGGCAGCCCTGTTAACTTGACTGTGAAATGGCATACGAGTTTTTTGTTCGCTGCTGTAAAAGACTGACAAAATGTTAACAAGCTGCATAACGATAGTGAGGCGTTTCTGTCCAGTTAAGGAGGATATAATAAGAACTGTGGAAAAAAAAGGCAATTTTATATATGACGTTCGGGTATGATTTATAGATTTTATTTTTGTCTGTTATTCGACGCGAAGCTGTATCGTTTCTTTTTGATTATCATCGCGCATCGATTCCTTTAATAATTTTATGCAATATATTCAGCAGTGTAAAACCAATCGTAGTCACTGGTTTATATTCGCAATATCCTCAGGCTATCGTATTTGAATTTCTGTATTATCGATATTTTTCAGCGGGAATTATATTTCAGATTTTTTTGTTTCCTGTACGCGTACAGAATTTTTATTTTGAGTCAAAGGACATTAACACTGTTAACCAAAAAAAAAAGAAGAGTATTCGTCCTCATAAATATTTTAATTTCCAATTTAATTTCTAGCTGTAAAATTATTTTGATTCTCTTTTTCAATGGAATGCAATTTCACATTTTTGAGTACTCTCCCTCTCGATAATTTGTTTTAGGAATTTTTGTATTTTTTTTTTTTTTTAGGTACCTTGCTATCTTATTCACGTATATATATCTCGCGTGTGTTTATTCTCAAGTGTCACGCGCATGCGCAGGAAGTTGAACTTTCTTAACTGCACACATATGGTGGACGTTATTAATAAATCCATTGATTTTATCCCCCGCATCCAACCAAGACGTATGCATACGAAAGTCATTAGTAAGCTCGAAGCATCCAGCTATGATAATACAATTACGTTGAGCTAATATCCAATAAAGCTTTCACCGGCATGGCGGGAAAATTTAAAAAGAAATAAAAAATCGATGATAATTTCAATCCATTTGAAATCACTGAAGAATTTTTTAACAGCAATCCCACTAAACAATTTTCAAAATTAAATTCCAAATTGTACATGGCGATAGGAGCATTGAAATTTTTTTCAAATTTCCCCCTCATCCAATATCCATAAGCACAGTACGCATACTGAAATATTGTTTTTCTTAGTAAAATCGAAAAATCAATCGAGCGTCGCCATCTTTTTTTTTTAGCCCAACGATTTATGATATCCCAGACAAGGATTTCCAGCCTTGTCTGATCCCCGAAAATTCGATCCCAGCTCGAATCGAACTCGACTTTTCAATATGGAAAATTGTGATTGTAAAACGAAACTCATCCGTAAAAAGGATCCTTGTATTGCGTCAAATACAGAGGAAAGGATATTCGAAGGATTTGCCGTATGATTACGTGTACTCAGTGGTTCGATCCACGAACCGTCGCCCGCAATGGACAAGGGATAACCAAGGCTGAGGTAACCCAAAACAGCCTAGTCCAACCTAACCTAACCTAGTCCAAAGGAGAGTACAGAGGCTCTGATATTTTTCCAGGATTTACGCGATCCTCAATCCCTACGGCTAGACCGGATATGATTGAGTGAAAATTGCCGTAAGGATCAAACAAAAAAGGATGGCCTCCTTTGTCAATCGCGATTGGCCGGACCGGGATGATTCGTCGAGAAGTAGGAAAATTTTTTATTTTCTCCTTGAAATAATTTTTCAGCGAAAATTATTCGAAAAATTTTTTTCTTCCGTGATAATACATTTTTCGGATCTTGTCTTTCGAAATTAGGCTTATCCGACGGGAGAGATTGACATAAATTAACTGGGGGATTTGTTGTTAAAAGAAAAAACGCGGGGGCGGTTTAAGCTAGCATTTCGTTACTTAGCGTAGGTACAGTCCACGCAGACCTAATGATAATCTGACTAGTTAGATTATCCGGAACAATGGGCTTCCAATCAGCCGGGAATTACGAACTGTGCGTAACGCGATGATCCACTTGCGTCATGGTCCATTAACTATTTTAATACCTTAATTGTCGCCTCATACGACAACGTTACGATCGTCGTCCGTACGTTTTGAATATATAATTATTTTCGAGTTATCGTCAGAAATGCTGATTAAGAAATCTCGGTCGATAAGTAGAAACGATTATTAAGGTTTAAATAAGTTTTATTTTGTTTTTCCTAAATAGTATTGGTTCTCGATATTTTCGATAATAAAACCGATAACAATTAATATGTAAAATAGGAACGATAATCTTTCGTGATTTATAGATACCGATATTGCGGCAAATTAGTATCTTGGATTCTAAGCTGTTATCACCGTACGGAAGACTTTGTCGGAAGTTTTAGCTGAAGTAGCAAAAATTTTAATGCCCACCTTCCATTGATTAATTATGGAAACGTTTAAAGCCCCGTTATCGTAACGGGTTTGCCAGTAAAAAAAAGTATAATACAAAGTTACGGGTTTTAGGTGAGTTTGTCACGTGAGAAGATAGTGAGCAGCGTGGTCGGACGAAAGTTGGGGCGATAACAAAAACGTTAATGTGGCTACTATCAAAAATTAATATTTATTTCTCCAACAGTATCTAATAACAATTTTTTAGTATAACCGTCTATATGAATTTTAATAATTCGAAAAATATTCTTGAACAATCTCAAAATTAATTTTCAAAAATTTATCTCTGTCTTTTCGAATATCTCTCATCGCCCTCCCTCCTCCCCCCACTCCCTCCCATGTGGTCCTGGTCTCTGTACAAAATACACAAGGACGCTCAAATATTTGTTAGCTATGAAGAACATTCCATTAGTAGACAATAAATATTATCGAAAGACAAACAAATCTTGTAATTTGTACCTGAAATTCGGTGAGGGTGCCTGAAACAGTTGGTAAAGTTCAGGTACGAGGGAACACTTGGTCAGAACGGAACACCCGTTAGAGTCCTATGCAAATAAGGAAACCTCATCGTTTCAACTTAACCAATTTGCTCTTGATTCAGCGGTAGCCAGTGTTTTCGAAAGGTTACAAAGGCAAGTCAAAAATAAAAGAGGAAAACCGATACCGATACAAAACGAAACAAATTTTTAGGACCCATTCAAAATCCCATACAAAATAGAAGATCCAGCAAATAATTGGTAACGCGAAACCCGCTCTGACAATTGATTTCATTTCGTTCCACATTCCCATTGTTTCCTTTGTTCTAACCTATTCATAACAATCATGCGCACCAACCATACAAAAACTGGCCATTCATTGTCTCCGACGTTACAAAAAATATTGAAAAGTCCCTAAAAGAAATTGCATAAAAAAGCATGCATCTATAAAACCCCAAATATCGTAGAACGTCAATGAATCGTCGAAAAGATGATTTTTATGCGTCTCTCAAAATTTCAATTTCCTGTTTAAAATAAGTCCCGTAGAGTTATTTCACGGAATTTCAACGGAGAACAAATAACGTGGCAAAGTGCGCGTTTTAATATCGTTTCTTTTATTCATTTTTTACTTTGTTCTCGTTAGAGGACTCCCATCGATAACAATGCCGACCTGCTGGGGGTATATTAGCGCACGCGGCGTTGATAACGTGGCGTGTCCACACCTCGTTCTGAATATTTATCACTCGCCAGGGGCTCGCAATGCGTCCCGTGCGTTTAACCCTTAGCCGCTGCTCTACTTCCCCCTGTCTCTCATGAACCCCCAACCCCTGTCCACCATAGAGAATAATAAAGATAGTCAACGGCAGTTCTTGATCACATGGGAAAACTATGGTGTCCCATTGTCAGTGGCAGCGTTTAAGACGGACGTAGAAATGAGCATGAAAGAAATATTATCATTATCATTATTACTGCCAGTAAACCCATCAGTGGGTAGATAATGTATCCTTATCAACGCACAATAAGGTCTTGCGCTCGTATTATAATTTTGACACTGTGTATACAAAAAAAACGAGGGTTAATGAACGAAGATGAAGATTGAAGATCTCTTGATAAAACACTGATAATAAGGTATGACTTTTTTTCACTATTTTTAAGTCACTCTCGTTCCCTTCGATAGATCGTCATATACCGATAAGGAACTGTCAACTGTTATCTTTGACTGGGAATTTAATTTAACCCTTGCTCGGCGTTCGCTGATACCGATTTCGTTTCCAAATCGCGACGATTTTTTCGGTCGCTTCGCTCGGTTGAGAGCCGGCAATTTTATCAACCCCTGTGGGTTTCGCAGGGGTGCGGTGTGGCGACTAAAATGTCGCAGTATAGTAGGTCGCTTGGCAGGGGGGGTGGAAAAAGGAGTAAAGGAGGAAACAAGTTTGGTCGTACAGTGGAAACGTGCATTGAGGATCGGGTAAGGCTCCGCGACGAACCCGAGGGTCGCACTATCAGGACGGCACGCGAGTTTCGATTTATTTCCGTGGAAAGAAACACTCCCGGGCTCCGCGCTATTTTAAGTGAAACGCCCGAGTCCCTGAGTGAGAACTTTTTTTTTTACTCCGTCAGGTTCCACCCCCTGTCGACCTTCGGGCGTTTCCGCTTTCCAGGGTGACTGTACGTGAAATCTCGGTGTAACCTAATCGTACAGTTAATTGGCAGCCACCTGGACGCTGTGTATGGACCATGCGTTGTCGCTTATTAATCGTTCGATTGGGTCCGTTGGGACGTGTCTTGGGCCCTAAATATCGTTATTCCCATTCTAAGGAAAAAGCCACGTTCCATATTCATCATTTTGAACGCTTGATCGATCCCACGTCATGAATCATCAGGGGGATCATTATGGTACCCATCATCCACCTTATGGGGTGGGACGACGCGTGCTGTTACGGGAATATATGGGGGGATGGTTTTGTGTGTGTATGTATTGTCTAGCAGTCATAGGGGAATTGACAGATTTCAATTTTTCTACTTAACGCGATATATACAATTTGATATTTGCATTTTTAGCCCCAGGACATGGCTTTCTGCTTGGGGGTTGTTTCTCGTTGAGGTACTCGTATTCGGACAACTGTCGGTACTCGTGTCGAGTGTCCAATTAGCATTGGACTGCTTTGACGGAGGATTTGAGAAAATTATGTAAAATTAGGAAAAAAAATTTTGGAAAATGTTTTTTAACGATTTCATCTCGAGTCTTTACTTTCCGAAGAAGCCGCTGCCCATGTCGTTGGCTCTTTTTAATAATTCAGCGTGCTGCCGGGTACGTTAATATTCATCTCTACTTCCGGCAAAAGGTGCCGGGAATCTTTTTCATAAAGGGACTAAAATATCGCGTTGTCATTGATGACAACGTCGTGCACCAACTTAAAATGTCATAAATATTGCGCCCGCGCGCCCTTACGATTTATACCTTGATGTATATATGTATATGTTTATTCAGCTATAGATATACCGTGCCGGCTTTTACCACTTCGCTCCCCGCGTGGCTCGCGACATTCTAAATTTGCATATTTTTAAAGCCGCCAGTCGCAAAGGACCAGGCAGTCACAAAGGCGCCGCCTTTTGCTCCCATCCGAGTCTCTGTATACACCTGGAATCCCGTGACTGCAATTCTAATTCCTGAACGAGATTCAACGCGGAATCTTTAGTCGTGTTAAAACGATCGGCGGAATCTACGAGGCTCTTGAGAATTTTCAGAAGAAACGTGGCATTCTGGGAGACTTTTTTTTTGGAATTAGATTCTTATCAGTTTTTGACTTTTTTTTTTTACTTTCGCTTTTGACCGATTATTTTAGCCACTTTGGAAATTTTAATGACGCGTACTTATACGCGTCGACGTTTAATTTATGTGTATGATGCTGTGAACTATATGTATAGGAATTTAGGCTAGGTTCACGGAGTAAATATTTTCAAAAGGCTTTGATTAAAAGCTCAAGTTACTTAACGTCCCCGTTACGTAAAATAAGTTAGGCATTAAGTTCCTTAATTAATACGTGAATTGAGAGCGTTCAAAAGAAGAAGGCGAATCAGATGTTAAGAAATGTCGAGAAGAAAAGAGACGAGTGTGGAAATTAACACGTCAAAGAAGTAATTTTAACGTAAATTAAAAATAAAATTTCCAAACAAATTTCTTCTGAACGAATATTTGAAAAAAAATTTAATCAACATTTTCAAAAACATTTCGTGCCTCCGTCTAATCACTTACGCTTTTATTTTTAATTTTTAAATCAGCCCCATTTTACCGTGTAACACGGTATTTGTGTATTTTGCAAAAATTGAAATATTTCATATAGAAAATTTCGGTAAACGACAGAGAACGCTTAAATGATTATTAAAAATGACGTACTTGTGTAATTAGGGTATAATTAATTATAGTATTTCGAGATACTTGAAAATTGGAAAATACGTTGACGCAAGGGATACTTAGGAATATAGGATGATTCATTATTATGTTAGAATATACAAAATTTCCAATTTTGCAATCACGAGTAATGAGTATACATATATGTATACATCGATATGTTACACAGGGCCAGAAAGTCTTAGGTGACTATGCATATGTTAATGTTAAGATGTTTCCAGCATATTGGAAAATATTAATGAAAACGGGGAAAGTCATTTCTTCCTAAAACGGCCTTAGGCAGTTTTTTGGGATTCACTGAAAATGAGAAAATCCCAAAAACGAAACAACACGTTAACGACGGTACGTCACCATTGACGTATTAACAAATCTTAAAGACCGATCGTGTGGTGGGGATGCGACTGTATAAAAGAATAGAAAATTTTTCAAAAAATTATCAGTCCCACGACAACGATTTAACTGGAAGCAACGCGGTTCGTCGATAGAGTCACAATCAAGATGTTCAAGTATTTGATTTTCTTCGCTCTGCTGGCATTTGCCATTGGCATGCCTGAAGGTAATAAAATTTTATTTAAAATAAAATATTAAAATAAAATTTTTTTGGTTCTAAAATTCTTTAAAATTAATCTAATGACACTCGTACTTGCTATTCGACGATTCAAATTAGAATATTGAATTTTGGATGATCGATTTCGTAAAAAATAGTACAGTAATTTCAATACCGACTTTCTACTTTCTTTTATAGCCATTCGTAATCGTCGTTCACCATGGGGTAATTACGGTTACGGGGGTGGGAATTCTGGCTCGAACGCCGCAGCCAACAGTTTCTCCAGTGGATTCGGTGGTGGATACCCTGGAGGTTATGGAGGATTTGGAGGTGGTTTCAGTGGCGCCAGCGCCCAGGCGAATTCCTTCGGTCAAGGTTTCGGAGGTTATGGAAAATAGCGTCATCCCCCAAAAAAAGCACCTCGCGACAATCCCGACTCAAAAGGAAATAATCGATCGAAGTACTGTACGAGTAATAAAATAAAATAAAGAGCTGTCCATAAATCTGTCATTAAAACCATAATTTATTCACACCTCAACCCTGTACAATATCAATTATCGAATATACGGAGGATGTCTCACACAAAAATGTGACTGTCAAGAGATATGGAGTGGGTCGTAACGGTATAAAAAGACTGAAAAAGGCACCAAAAAAAAAAAGGGTGACTATCCCTTCTAACACCTGTATCATCCATGCGAGGACCATGGATCGAGCGAAGAATCCCTCGAAAGGTCTTTAAAAAATTAATACTATTATAAATCATCGGCGATAAGGGATCAGGACCCTAATGTGAGGACATCACCACTACCAGGTCGGTTTCGTGAAGCTGGTCCCACTGGTGTCACCCTAACCTCCGTGAGTACCTGTACCACCACAATCAACCAGGTTGTCTCAGCGTTCATCCCCACCAGAAGAATCAGTGGACCGTACCCCAGAAGTGCACCCTGAACTCCACCGGAGTGTCTCCTACGTCCAGGGCTATCCTCCCTGAAGATCAGATAAAAACACGAGAGGCTCCGTTTGGTTTGTCACCAGTGGGTTGGTACTGGTGCTGATGGTCGTAGGTAGCGAAGGATAAAGATAGCGCAAAGAAATGTGAAAGAGAAAGCCGGAGGAGAGGAGAGCCGTCCTGGAGGGGCAGACAGGATTTATAGGACTTGTCTGGGAGGGAATCAAGGCTTGGTGTTTCCCTCCTTCCACATCCCGCAGCATCCTGACTCTCGTGGAACCCAATTAATTTGGACGACAGTCCCAAAAGATTCCGCCTTTGGCTTCGCCACGGACCCTGGGCGCCTACGGCCTAACCTAACCTCACTTCGCGTTTCTTCCCAACACAAATTGGAGGATCTTACCGGAGACGCCTGATACAGGATGCCTCTCGATCAATCTGGTCCTTGGTCCAGAATATTCTTCTGACCTCTTAAAATATAAGGGTTTCGTCTGTTACACGTATTATTATTTTTTTTTGCATCCTCTGTCATCCCCAGCGATAATTCCTACGAGAGAAATGATTTTGTGTTTTTAATTTACCTTATCTCTTATCATTCCTTTTTATTCTGTGTAAGCTGGAATATCGATTGATTAGACCATTTTGGAATTTTGTAAGAGTTATCCTGGCGACGTTTCGTCCCTTTGAAATATAATACCCTATTCGTCTTCTTACGTTTCCACTTTTTTATCTTTTGTCTCCCTCCCACCCTCCCTTCTCCTCCTCCCACCCACATCTCTCTCTCTCTCTCTCTCAATCTCTTCGACCCTCTTGGAAATTCTTGAAGCAAAGTACAAAATCTCCGCACGATCCTCCCACGAAAATTGGTACGATCTCCTAAAGCGATATACCGCATGCAGTGGTACCCCAGCTGAGAAGCACCGATCAATTTTGACAGCTGTCAAACTACCCCTTTGTCATCTGGAACACAGTTGGCGGGTGTTGGATCGAAGGAATTTTTATAAAAATATTTATACTGTCATTAATATTACAATCGATTGACATATTTCTTATGTTTCGACGCCTCTGATAAAACAAGTCGCAAATGTCATCACGGCTTCGAGCGTCCGTAAAGCCATTAAAAATAAGTTAAATTCTTTTTCCCCATTATGACGCAACGTTGAACCAACTTTTTTCAACCAGCTGGAACAGACATACCAAGTATCGTACATACCACTTCAGCCTTAAGAGCGTACAAGTTGAATTTATTTATTCTCTCAGTGTTGCCATCTTGATTATAACGTACAGTCATACCCAATTAACATTAAGTCACGCAGCTGGCTCTTCGCACCTAAGTCATAGACATCAGCCAACTGCCAACTGCGTAATACAAAGTAGGCGAGTAGGTACGGGTTAGCTTTAGTTAGTTGGTAGCTTTGAAACTCTGACGAAAGTCGAATTTCCTATTAGACCCAAAAGTACAAAGGGATGATAATAATGTGAAAAGGACGAAATTATATAGAGCTCCTCGTACTCTGAGGTTGCTCGCCAGCTTCCCCTTCACCTAACCCTAATTTACCATAAACTTGACGACGTGCGATGTGCGTGTCTTTTTTGCATGCGATACGAAGGAAAAACCCTTTTCCAGCAGCTGACCCAATTTCGGCAGCTATAGTAAAATTGGGAACCACCCCCTAAATTTAATCAAATTTCCCTAAATTTACTCGAAATAAAAATGTCAACTTGTCAGCCCACCACCTGTTACCGTAACTGTGTATAAACGAATGCCATGGGGGTTGCCACCCCATGCTCAATAATGTAAAATTTCAAGCTACCATCTAGAAAGCATAACCAGTCAGCAGTTACATACTGGGTGGGTTTATATAATTTCGAGTCGGTGGCGGTTCTTTAGAAAATTTAACCCTTTTGTATCACCCTCGTAAACAGATCGAAAATTTCTCGCTCGCGCGTTAGTCACGTTTTATAATGTACGATATATATATATATATAATTTATAATTTACAATTTACTTGCTAAGAATTTCAGAATCCCAGCCGAGTGTAATTCTTATCTATAGAGCATCGATACCAGATTCGTCCGTCGATAACGGCGCATGCGCACGGCGCGTAAAGTTCTTAGGGACGGTTGATAGTTTGAAAAAAAATTTGAATTTCAAATTGACCGTCAACCGAGAAGCTATTCGATTTCGTAGTAACAATTCGATGGGAAATTTTTCGAGATAAAATATATATTTCGCGTCCAAATGATTATATATCGCGAATAAGCCGTGACCTTTTTTTTGGTTCCGAACAATTTTTCTTGTTTACGAAAAAAATGGAGGTCGGATCGTTTGCTCCAATTTTCCCGCGTCCAATTGGATTGTCAACCGTTATTTGTTTATTTCCTTTCCCTTTTTTTTTTCGCCACCCTTCGTTCTTTTAACGCCATCGTCGTCTACCTTTATTACGGGTTGCCAGTCTCGTCGTCGGGACGCGGTTTTCCTGTCTCACCGTGTATAATAAAAACTCCCGGAATATCGTTAGGAGACAATACTGTCCTATTAGAATCGTTTAGTGGCTTCCGAGTCAAACGTCCATAATGGATTGTAACGATAAGTCACGTCTCTTTAACGAGCAATATATATAAAAGAACAATAATGTGATAGCCCCGACGATAAAACCAATTGCAGAGTCGAAAAGGGTAAGGACATTAAGGAATTTTATCGTGCGAGACTGTTGCCAACTTAATAAAATAAAATTCGACCGTTCCTCCACAGTTAAGTGAAATTCCAGTTCCAGCTGTGCGTCTTAAATATTTTTATTAATAAATAAATTTCAATTGGTCGTCAACATTGAAATTACCAATTCCCTGTCGAACCAATTTTTGTCCCCATGTATTTAATATCCAGTTGGCTAACTGGTATAACCACGTTTTCACGATATATCGTACCCTATAGATATACTGCCGATACTTTTATTATCCAGTTGGCTAAATATATTAGGTAGCTCAACGTAATAAGCACGTCTGTAATAGGTTCATATTCTCGGGTACGTGCAAGAAACGCAAACGAACTCACGCAAGCTAAATACGAGACGTCTCGAGTTACCAATTGTTTTTTACCAGTCGCTCGCGAGGAATCCACGATGTAAAAAGAAGAAAAATAAAATGCGACCTGCTGCCGCCGGGGTGCGGCCTCGGATAAAAGAAATGCGTTTATATTACAATCGCAAGAATGTAATTAAAGAACGAAAAATAAAGGTTCGTTTATGAGCGCTTCGATAAGAAATTAAATATATCTTCCTTTTTCCCCCTTTTAATGCACCGTGGTCACATTTTCCTGCAATAAATCCAAAAGGCTTATCGATATCGTACACGTCCCTTAAACTCACCGTACTACGAATACCAAAATATTCCCACGTTGTCCGACAAATTGCGTAACGTCCAATCGCGAAGACGAATCATAATAAAAAAAAATCTCATGAATCTACTAATTTACAGTTTCGTCCGCTATCCACCCGCGATAACACCTAACGACTAATCAACTCGGCAATTTCGAACGGACAAGCTTTAATTACCAAAATAAAATTTTATCATTCCAATTAAGATTTAATCTACCGTTTCCACGAAATGCAAAGAATATACGATCACTTGCATTCGTTTCCAATAATTTTCCCTCTCGAAAGAAAATTCTCTAATTTTACTCCATCGTTCAAAAAAAAACAGTCGAATCTTCCCTGTACTCTTGTAACCACCGTGCGTTTACGAGTATCGTCCCTTGTATTATTGGGAGCTCATAAACACGAGGAACGACAAGAATGGCGCAAGCACCGGCAGATAAGTCCCAGTCCCATGATATTTATGGGGAGCAATTAAAGAGAGCGTATAAACGCAAGGATGAGGACGTGAATACGCCATAGGCGTCCATGTACGAAGATATACAAACTGTATATATATATATACCTATACACAATACGTATACCTACCTATCGATGCGACGATAGGAAACACTTTGGTGGCGAGAAGAAGGTTACTCGACATAGGGGTTCGGAAAATACATGGGAAAGCATGCAGATAGAAATCACCATGCCATAAATAGAAGCGGTAATTGGGGAATCGTTCGAAAACATAAAACTTAACAGGGTCCGATGCTCCCCACGCCCTTCGTTTCGTAGCTTCTTTGCAGACAACGGCTACCGTCCCGTCTGTCTGCCGAGTCTCGTTCGCGCCCTCATGTAAACGCCACCCATTTAATTTCCAGTAATCTCCGATCCCACTGAAATAATGCCCGGTACCAATTCCATTCCTGACCCGGGTCCGATCAGCCATTTTTCTTCGTTCCTCCGGCCCTGGCAACCCCATCGGAAAAATATTCTAACCCTATTATCGCACGTGTCCCGATGCCCATGGTCCAGGAGCGTCCATATCCTCATTTATTTCCTTGCTGTCGCTACTTGAGAAATTCCTTACACGAAAACACAGCCAGTGCATTCTTTACCGTATGCACTGCATCGGGAGTCTCGATGCTCAATATAATGCAGCCGCATACCGGCTTGATAGTCGTACAATAAATATGACGAAATTGAAAGAAAAAAAAAATTTATACACGGCACGTAATGCGACCATTACGAATTTTTTTTGTCCCGACCTAATCAACGGGATAATTTTATCGTTGCAAAATCGTCAGTGCGGTCGGGTTAGTATATTTGCCGCAGGTGCAGGTGCCTTAAGTGCAGGTTATCGTTTGGCAATGGGCGTAGCGAACGTAAAGGGTTTCATGGGCAGCCAAAAGTATTTACTAAATTATTATCTAGAGCCGTCCCCAGCTTTGGCTGTGCTGATTTGCTGGGTCGCTCGGGGGGGAGGAGGTCGACGGCAGTCGCGTTTTGTAAACCCGCACAGTAGTGTAACCAGTAGTTATTGACCGGCGGCAGGCCCCCCCCCCCCCGACTTCTATGTTCACCAACGAAATCCCCCCCATTCCACTGGATCAGGTATTAATATACCGTCCCTGCCTATGAACACGACCATATGGTACGACATGTGCATTCCCTGCAATCCTCGCCATGTGGCCCTATGCACTTTTTCCCCATATTCGGATTTCTGCATAAAAACACGAGACGCAGCATCGCCCGTTGGGTTGGCAATAGCTACTCGCTTAGCAAATTATGCGTAACCGAATCCCGCGGACTATTCATATGTAACTCGCGCATCGATGTGGCACGCGTCATTAATGGATGATCCCGTAATGCCAAATTGGATCGTATCACGGTTACGGGCGTTATCAATGTTTTTTTTAATTAATTTATAAGGAAACACCTGTCGAATTACCGAAAATGATATTCTGGATACGATCTGTATATTGAGATCCAAAAGTAGTCGTAGGGTCCATGTTGGTAATGAAAAATTATGTGGGGTGATGTAAGGCGTTACGTCATATTAGTAAATTACGTAATACGCGGATACGTGTAAATGAAAAAATGCAGATAAGCCTTATCCGTGAAAGCGAGCTTGGTTGGGTCGGTAGCTTTCAGGATAATTATGGTCACACGTGGAATTTTGGTACGAAAGGTCGGTTGGGAAAAAAAATATGGTTTGCCGTGAGGCAGGTTTGAAAAGAATGCAGATCGCTCTGCGTTAAAAAGTTGCTTTGCGTAAACGGTTCGAGGCGTTTGCGAAAACGCGAGAGACAAAGGGAATAAGGAGGAGGGAGTGAGGATATGGTCGAACCGGTTGTAATAATAAAATGCCACTCGCTTTATACCGTGACATTCTCTATTTTCCTAATTCCGAGACGGGACTCTAACGTCGGCGCAAAACATGGTCGGCCGGGTCGTACGATCGGGAATATAAAGTCTCGACAGGACGAAAAGTGGACGGCGAGTGTCGCGCTAAAGAAAATGTTGAATGAGTCGGAATGCGGTGGGTTACGCTTTGCCTCGTTGACGCCCGTTGGATGGAGGAGGACGCGAGATGAGAGAGGGTGGATGGTGGGAGAGAGATGAAAATAAAGGAGGAAGATACTCGGTTGGCTTATAAGCGACGAAATAAAATATGTCGTCGGGCTGGCTCCTTGATTTATGATGGCAGATGGTGCGGCTACCTATGGGACTTATAATAGACGGTATATTTAGTAATCCTACACCATATATGCATACGTGGGACTGGTCGCATCGCAGGTGCCACATGATCGTACGATCCCAACAAGAGCAATCTACATTATTGTTGTTCGATCCTTATACCTTGCTCCTTGGAATTAAGGAGATTTCTCAAGACAGTGTCAGTTTCGGGATAGCCGGAGATACCTCAGGATTTAAGATGCTGGATGATAAACGGAATGCAGCTTATTGGTGCATCTCTTATTGGGGATGTGTACGTATAGGCTTCTTGGCAGGATCGAAATGATAACCTGAAAGTGTTAAGAGCAATAAAGTTATCGAAATAAATCTTCTTGCGCGTTCATTGGCTTTTACTAACTTTATTTACTGGATGATACCGAGACGTTCTTGGTATCCCTCTGGGAAGTTTGTAAGATACTTGAAATTAGGAGAACCTGGAGAACTCGAATCACTGGGGAAGAAGGAATTTCTTGGTAAATGATAAGGGATGTCTTGGGAATGGTTTTTGATATGTCAAATTTATTTATTATTGTGTCGGTATTCATTGATTTTAATAAAGTGCACGAGCGTTGTTATTTAACGGGGTTCGACATGAATTTTCTGGGGAAGGACAGACAAGTCGATGAATAAATTTGAAAGTTGAACTTCTCTATGGGATGATGCGTATTTTAGGTAAGAACAGAAGCCAGCAGACAATGAATGAGAGGGTCAAAAAGTGTAAGGGAGTGTTGTTATATGAATGTCTGAGGGTGAAAGAGAAAGAGCGTTTAGGGTTCCTTCTGAGAAAACATTGGAAACGGCAACTGTGGAAATTCTTGCTTCTGGGAATCCGTCCCGTCGGTATTTACTTACGTCCAGATAGCCAGTATTTGCTGAACGCATTTATTCAGGTGCCATTTCGATCCATTATCAGCAGATCGCTAATTGCTTGAAACGACTAGCTCGTCCAGCCACTGTGCACTCACGTTCCTTTGTCTATTACCGTCACAGTTCCATTCCGTTCCGTTCCCTTTCCTTTTCCGTTATTGATGTTGTCTAGAAAAACATCCCGGGAAGCGTATGACCAGACAAACAGATCAGAAAGAACAGCGGAGTACGCGTCATGTACCGCTGTACCAAATATACGTATATTCTGATGAAATTCAGCGTCGATAAAGCAAGATCGAACGTTTGTACGATAGTTCATTTAAATTCCCACGCGTAGCGCAGCGCTCTCTAGGCGCGCCGGTTGGAACTACGCGAAACTGCGCTGAAAAGAATTACGTGAAAGGGACTCAGTAGAAACAAGATGGCCGCCGTCCACGTGCCGCGAGAACATGCCCATTCATAATACCGGCGTCGCGATGAATGTTTGATACGTCGATTTTTCGGCGTGGACGTTTCGTCGTCGTGCAACGTAGACGTCGTCGCGACGGCATGCGCCGCTCCTTGAATGCCGACCGTGGTAATAATTAATGGGGAAAGTGAGTGAGCCGCTTCTTGGAGGAAGCATTGTGCCAGGACTGAATTAAACATTGACTCTCGACAGTGAAGCTGTGAGCCTCTTGGCGATGTCGTGACTAGGAACTATAGAGGTTAGGACACAGGCTGCAGAAAGGCTGGATGCTAGGTAGGTGGTAGCGACGTTAAGGGGGTGAGTGGTTCGAGGAGAGCTTCGTATATGAGTTACAAGACTGTTAAGGGATGGAGTTCGCTTGTTGGCAAGACTTGCCACTGTACAAACTGCTGTATTCGTGAGCATTGAATTATGTAACCTTCAAGACGTATGAGGCTTGGGAGTTAATTCTGTCTGGCATTCGTTATTGTGTATATACAGAATGCACAGAAAGTAGTCTTCGGAATACCTCATACCTGTCTCCGAAGATAAACAGAAACGAAAATATGTCACGAGATAAAGGACAGAAAGTTATGTCTGAATTTATTTATGACAGCTGTGGCATAGCATGGTCTTTAAAGAGATACAAGTGACAGTGCTTTATTCTCTGCTGCGAATATTTTCATGTGAATGCCCGAAAGTCCAGGAGTTCTCAGGGAACCTGAATGGCATACTTTGTCCATGGTAAAGGCGATCGAGGAAGGCACGCGACTGGCTATTAGTCAATCATGACGGTGAAGCCAGCGTCAGTCTGTGGTCCTGCGTAAAAAAGGTCTGGGGAATCTTAAAGACCGAAAAAAGACGGAAAAAGGCCGTAAGATAAATTCGGGACCTGCGCGGTAAATGGCGACGGGTGCCGATTACAGTAAAGCCGAGAGTGATGACCATTTGGATCAGAGAGACCGACAACGATGGTACCATTGGTACCTACTTACGTATATAATACCTGTACCTATGTGCAGGCATGTCGGTTCGTCTGGTTTCCATCCAGAAATTTCTCATTCGTTGAATTCGCTCCTCTTTTTTTTGGCTAATCCATTTTTTCACTCCACGGTACATTGACTTTTTTTAATTCTCTTATTCGACCGGTTTTATTACTTTCAACTACGGTAGTGTTGTAGATGGGACGTTTCTAGCTTGGTGAAAAGAATCCGCTATTTTTTTTTACAAAATATTTTTGCGGCAGTAATAACGGTCCTGTGAGGTTTGATGATCAAATAGGAAATGGTGGTACGTTTTTCTACAAACTTTCTGTGACTGGCCAACGTGGCATTTTTATTAAAGTTTTCGTTTGCCATAGATTCCTTTGGTGTTTTTTCTTTCAAGTCATTTCTCTCCCTTTCCGCAAAGCTTTTTTGCGCTCTTTCACATCTCCCCCGTGAATGCAGTAATTTCGCTAATTAACCGCCATAGTCACAGTGGCCACGGTAGATACGATTAGCCCGTGATAAAATTCCGTGAAAACGAGTGGCGAAATATATTTTTATTCTCGGTACAGTTACGCCCAATGTCTTTATAAACGACGTACGCACGCTCATACAATTTTAAATTACCCGACTAGCGCAGACTCAGTTAAAATGCGATAAATTGTCTTGAATTTCCATTAAAAAAATTTTATCCCGCCCTCATTTCCATCCTTTACAATTTTTTCGTCTAACGTCCTCTAATCCGACAATCACATAAAATCAAATTTCCCACGGTAAATTTCCGCGCTTGGCAATAACTTGCAAAGTAGAAAAAAAAGAGGAAGTAAAAAAATAAAAACAATTTCACCCAATCCCACTCGACCAGCAGAATTGAAAGCGTGTAGCAAACCGATTCGTTACGCCTTCGACACGGTCGAATCGTTCACGTCGCAGGCTATTTAGTTCGATAATAAAAGATTATAATCCCAATCCTCGCAATAAAACCGTACGGACGTAGGACGTTCCGTAATTCCGTGTGAATGATCGTCCCAACGAAAATTCAACCGAAAACCGAAGCCGGTTGCAGTATTTCACGATCAGACGTAACAAGTTTCCAAACTACTCCGTTGGCGGCGCGCGCGATGCATTAGGACACAAAGGTATAAACACTTCGCTTACACTTTCCTACTCAGGCCCAGCCACGAATGTGGGTACAACGCGACATACTTGTAGGTCCCCGTAAAACGGGGCCATATATCAGAAACAGACTACGATCCATCAGCGTGAAACGTTTATATGTTCCCCTCTCCTTTTTTCCCTTTTTTTCCTACTCTCCTCGCTTCCACCAATGACAATGCTATTTTTTATTGACTATCGTGGGACTTCGTTATTTTTAGAGAGGAAAGAACGAAGAAGCGGAAAGAAAAAGAAACAACAGATAATCATCCTTACCCGCCTACGCGTGCTGTGCATTTTTTTTGTTCTATCCTACCAATACTACGGTAGCAATGGATGTCTATGCTGTTGTTGTTGTACCGTTTGAAGTAGCACAATGACGAAGAGTGAAGAGGTGGTAAATTATATATATATTTTTTAAAGAAAATACTTCAACAGACAGTTACGTTATTCATCGACGTTTGTATTTTTCTTTTTTCTCTTTTTAAGGTAGACGCGTGTTCGATGCACGTATAGCCTGGCAATTCCGTGACTATGCAGGGATCGACGAGTCGGATGTGATTTTCTCCCAAATTGGTAGGACGCTATAAATTAATGTCGCAGATCCTACCAAGGCATACATGGGAACACGGCACTATGGTCTTCGAAGATGCCGCCGGACTCCATTGTCTATTTAAAATAGTTTTCATTCCTGCGCGCCGCGACGACTGGTTCTCGAAAATAAAACGATCCTACAACCACGGCGCGTTCCAGTCAATAAAGTTAATCCGAACTGGCCGGTTGTTTATTGTTAATGAGGCAATTAATTTTTATGAACTCACACCGCGCTACGCCATTGCGATAAATTCGCGGAAATAACACGCAGGCTAATGCACCCTCGTTCTCTATTTATAAAGATAAATTGATATCGAAGTGTACGTCTGCTTATCGCACAGCCAATTATACATACTAACGCTGATCGTTAAAGCTGTAACAAAATATCATAAATAAGAATGACGTTATTATTTTCATTATTCCAGTAATATTGGATTTAATTGAACGTCAATTAATAATTGCTTATTCGCAGAGTGCACGGTGGATAAATTAATATAACAGTTTTATTATTTGTATTATACAAGTTATCTCGTTTTTCGTGCTTTACCCGGAGACTATAATAATGTATTTTTTTTTATTCATAAGTGACAATCTACCTGACCATTCATATTCTACTTCCTGTCGTTCTTCGGTCTCTTCGTCATTTTTGAACAGTCTAACCACGAAATGGTCTAGATGACGAGGGCGAACGCGGAGGGTCTGCTGAAATAATATTTGAGGAATTCGATTTCGAGGAAGCTAAAGGAAAAGAAGGAAGCGGTCACCGAACAAATGGCTACAAATATGCGTACAAGTCACTTTACCCGTGTCTTTAGTTCAGCAGCTGCTCCCGGCCCATCGTTCCCCGTTTACACTAAACCATTTTCCATACCTGACACGGGTCACAAAGAAGTGGAGCGATGGTATAAAAGTGGCCAAAAAAAATTTGCATAAATCATTAACCAAAGAAAGGCCCCAAAATCGATATCGATTTACTCCTTTTTTTTTTACCTCGTAAAATTCAATCCGTCGGTACTAAGGATTCCTAATATCTCTCACAGTCGAAAGATTTTCAAGGCACGCGCCGTAGTCGCACCTGGGAATTCTTATGCGCGGTTGCTGCATTTTACGGCGAAGTAAATTATGAAGAAAAAAAAGAAGATACGAAAAAAAAAAATCAAACGGTGACCATAAGTGGTTTCAATTTACCTGAAACGCGCAATGCCAACGGGTGCCACTTTGTTATCCGCGATGCATTCCAAAAGGACAGCTGCATCAAGCATGTGCCAGTTTCCATATCATCGTACGGCGACCCACTTGACACCATATAGAACAACAGTACCGTAAGTACCGCCCTAGGAACCCGTGTCTTCCAACACCCAATACATTACTTGTTAACAGTCTAGCCACAGTGACAGTTTTTTTATCTCCCGGTTCCGGCCCACAAAGCAAACTCCAAATTTCAAGAATCACTCTCACATAATCCCCATATCCACCGTTAATGAAAATACATGTGTAACTGATTTTGAAAATCTATACATCTTTCGAATCCCGTATAAAGTAAAAAAACCCCATAAGAGTCACATGAACATGAATATACCCATAGGAATATTCATTTTAATGATTTCTAATGAATACCATAATATAAAAAAAAAACCGTGTCTAATTTCGGTATTGCGTCTAACAGATAATTTCTAATTACAGGAGAGAAGTCATTGGACCGTGATAAATGCCGTCCTAATTACCAATAATGTCCACACACGCTACAGCGGGTTCCATAGAAGTTTCGAGAATTCTATGTGTACCCATGATCACCATGGTCCTTTGATATTATATCCATGGTAAGCCATCTCAATAAGGGACATGTAATTCAGCAAACAATACAAGGTAATTGGTAACCGTTGCTCGTTGATTACCTTAATTTTCTTTTGCGGTGTTTTCAGAAAGTTAATGTATAAGAATCGTAGTACTGGTGGTGGATGAAGAAAGGGATGAAAAAAAAAGTTCACTGAGTGCCAAGAAGAAAATGGACAAAAAATGACGACGAGCTTGAAGAAAATGGGATCCATGTCCAGGAGCATCGCGAGCCGCGTTTTCCAGATGTCGTTGAAAAGAGTGTCTGCTAACTGTCATCGTATTCTCAAACCAGTACTATGTACTTATGTATACCTATATATACACATATAAGGGATGATAAATACACCCCCTCTTTTGCAGGACTACACTGCCCGGCCATTACGTGGAGCAAGTCTCGTTTACCAAATTCCCAGTTAAAAACTCGCAAACAAGGAGCAGAAGGACATAAGGGTTTTCCTAGGCTAAGGACTTTGACTATTGAAACTTTTTGGAACTCCTTGTAGATTTCGAAATTGCGGGTTTTGCGTATCTATTGTCCGCTTGAGGGGTTCGTGAAAAATTGTCGTTAGGAGTTGAATAACATTTTGAAAATATTTTAGGCCATGAAACTTTGAACGTTATCAAGCTCCAGTTTGTTGGGCTGTATATTACAATTATTGGCTTAATTACTGCTGTGTTAAAGTACTAATTTAAGGGGCACTGGGATAACGATTCGTAGAGTATCTGATGCACGGTATATAATCAATAGTAATTGTATATAACGAACCGTAACGATGACAGCCATGACACTAAATCATATTTAATGTATATCCCGAACGTATCGGATCTTTCGGAATTAAAAGGATTTCCAAATGAGTACCTGCCTTTTTTTCTTGTCTTTCTCTTCCTTGCGGGGCAGAAGGAACAACAAAAAATGGTATAGTATAATCCTAGGGAGGAAGCGTGACGATTTAAGTGTGCCGCTCCTGTCTTCTTCCTTGACTTAACGAGTCCTTCAGGATCACGAAGGAAGCGCCGACACGAGCTACAAACGAGAAGCATGCCGTGTGGATTATGAATTCCTTACGCAGTGCCTTCGACCCTGAGCCAACCCTCGGTTAAGCGTTGTTAGGTTAGGTTAGTAGTTTTCATGTTTTTTTTTGCAACCATTTTCAAACGCTGATTTATTACGAGAGGATGTGAGGTGCCTGGAGCCACCCTTGTGTTCCTATTCCGACATCCGGTTTTGTTTCTTCATCAAGTTTCTTCTTCTTCTTCGGCCACGGTTGTCTTCTTCGCAGGCTTTTGGTCTGGACAGTGTCAGGGTCCGGTTGGTCAGGATGGTTCGAATTGCAGCATTGGTGGATGAGACATGTATTTTGGATGATTATGCGTTTCCTGTGGGATTTGAAAAAAATAATTCTTTAAATCAATCTTCTTCTGTGTACAGATTTTAGTTTTGAACA
This sequence comes from Trachelus tabidus, assembly GCA_030142655.1. Taxonomy (NCBI): domain Eukaryota; kingdom Metazoa; phylum Arthropoda; class Insecta; order Hymenoptera; family Cephidae; genus Trachelus; species Trachelus tabidus. The sequence continues at coordinate 3,167,468 of JARQTI010000393.1, read as the reverse complement.
AGCGTAGTAGCTGGTTGTGATTTTGATTTTTTAATTCGTGGAAAAAGATTTCTGGGTCATGACCTTGTCGGTGTACAACGGTTGTAAATTTTCAAAGTGAAAGTGTCCAGCCAATTAGATACAAGGAGGAAGAGAAAGGACCATAGAAAAATATTCGATGTCAGATAAGCAGAGTTTATAAATTTTCTTGGACACGGAATTAAGATTCCGATTGCACGGAATATATATAAAATCTAAAAAAAATTACAAAACGGTTCGAAGCAAATTGAGTTGTTTCGTAAGAGTGCGTATTTTCCATATCGTGCGTTACGTCGACGTACTAAATAAAAAAAATTGTCGATAACATTGAAAATTATTGAAAGGCAAAGTTGCCGGGTGGTCGAGCGATGTCGCCATTGTTAAAAACGAGGGAAGTGAAAAAAAATGATTCAAGTATTGTCAAGTTTACCAGCCTTTTGTGATTTCGGAGTAAATTTTTCAAAATTACTTTTCGCAGCAGCTGCCCGCAACAGTGCAGTACCCTGAAGGATGCAGAACCAGCCGCAAAACGGAGTCATAAATAATCCAGCGGCAAACAATAGCCAAGAAATCTTCTTCGTATCTCCAGTGTGGCATCATCCAGCGCACCCCAAATATTTACACTAGTCCGGTGGCAAACGGCAAAGTAATAGATTCAAGATGACTTTGCGCTTAAAGTCTGCAACAATGCCCTGGACCATTTGCCTTCACTGACACGGCTCCCGCCTCCTGCTGTTTGTGCCTTCGGCCGCTGGACAATTCGTAACTTTCATAATGCGCGCCACCCTATATTCTTTTCTGGCCAACAATCGAACGATCTGGATCCATTTATCAGATAAAACGCTAATTGTAATGGGATCTTCATACAGGGCAGATGGTCACTATCAATGCACCACCCCTCGCCCAATGAACCCTCACTCACTTGTCTATGGGCCATAAACAGTTAATAACCAAAGAAATAAATTCGTACAATTTAATTGTAGCGATATAAAAATATATTATCACAGACAGACAGATACTCGAAATGTTATCTGTGCCAGCCATGACTAAAAACATGTCACGCCTTTCTACAGTGTATTTCACATATGACGTGGACATGCATGAAATCGGAAACGAACAGTGTGAAAATCAGTGACGTTTGAAAAATTCCAGTCTTCGCTGCTGTTAACGGCTGTCCTTTCACTGGACACACCGCAGGGGTGGTTTCACGCGCAGGGGCGTATTGTGCCCGCACAGGCACCCTGTACCAGGGTGTGAGAGGGTGTGACAATTTCCGGTCAGTCAAGAGCCACGCGTCCCACACTGGATGTGAGAACGGCTGCGAAACCTTTTCTGAAGTAATACAACAATATATGACCTATGGTAGTCCTGTCCAAATGTCCCTGCTGTAACCACCAACCGGTACGGTTGGTCATCCTGCTTTGGAACAACAGGGCTGCCGGACATTATCGATGACATCCTGAAACTTCCCAACCGACTGGCGACTGTCATCTCGTTATTTATAGTTTGGTTTTAGCTTTTGTTTTAACTCGGCTATTCGACAGCTTCGTTACTTCTGTATGTCTGCTTTGTTCATAGTGTTTCAACGTTTTGCATATGTTCGTTGTTTTCGATTAATTAATATTGGATGCTGTATGGATTTTTATAAACAATTGTACAGGTGTTGCCATCCCCATGTTTTTTCTTTAATTTATAAGTCTTGGTTAACACCTTTATTGGATACATTGGTAACTCATATCTGGTAACCTGTGGATGACTCTTCAAAATTTTGTATATTATCTCTCGGTGGTCGCTCTGGGTCACTCGTGACCAGAGCGAAATTTTATTTCTGAATTTTTTGCAAACGGAAAAACGCTCCCCCCCAAACTTAGGATAGGTAAGGTTCCACAACCGAAGTTTGGTCGTTCTCTGCCAATTAGTGTATAATCTGCGAAACAGTGAACATCAAAATCGGCCGTGAGTGACCCAGTGCGACCGGCGTGTAAGTGAAAAGTGTTTTTGAGGAATTCTTCGTTTTTCGGTCCAAGGCCCAGATCAAGGTATGTAAATTAATATTATAATCTTCTGAATCTTTTTTAAAAAAAACGCAAAAAAATTTGCGAAGAGCATCGTCCATGCATCTGCATACCTTGTATGGAGGCAACATAATTTTTTTTCTACATTCAATGTTTCTTCTAATAAAAAAAATATTCTTTTGTAATAAAAATGATATTTTATTTGTTTCTTTAAATAAAAGTAATATTTTTTTGTAACAAAAATGATAATTTATTTGGTTTTCAAAAAATCATCGATCTTCCTCTCTTTGAAATCGTCCGTTTTCAGGTGACTGAATAATTATACTTTTGTTTCACCAGAAATGATCATAGCCCGATTTTTCTTAAACATTAGGATGTCCATGACGATAGTCCATGGTAATTTTTTGTTTCCTATGGAACTCTTTTTTTTTATTGGCATTTGAGCAAAAACACGTTTTTCGAACGTTTTCACTCAGATATCTATTTATAGCATAAAAAATAAAAACTTTTGGCCTTCAATAAACATACAATTTGCATTCTAAAACTATTTAGGAGTATTCACGATTTTTTTTTTTTTTGAAACGAGGTTTTTTTTTTATCAATTATTAATATTGCTCGTTGCTTTTCTAATGAGATATAATTTAGCCACGTGATTTTCGCTGCTGGACGGATAACGAAAGGATCGTTGAAAAAAATATCTGCAGACTTGGGTCTGATTGTATTCGGAGAGTCGTATTTATATTTCGATCAATTAATAGATGGCTCCTGGATAAGTCGCCATTGGAAATCACTTGAATCGCGAAGAATAATTCTATTCGGGACGCGCATCGTTAGGAATTCTCAATGGCTTACAATGGCTATTCTTTCTTTCTGTTCATACTCTGTTCGTCGTCGTATTTTTTAAATACAATAACGCTCAGAGACTGTGACACAGTCTTTAAAAATTATTTTCAGTATTTTTGTTAAAATCTTTAATTACCGTAATTACATATGAATAAAGAACAAACTATTTTACGTAAAATCATTATGTAAAGTCACTTCATCCAGAGTGAAATACTATCTTTTTTTTCAAAATAATTACAGATGCATTTTGAAAATCCTATCTGAACCCGATAACAGACATACATATATATTGTATATACACCCGTGTATTTCCTCCGTTGAAATGATACTTGTCTTTGAAAAGCCAATAATCCATAAAATCCTCAAGATAATATTTTAACAGTATAAAGATTCATCCACAGTGAATTATTTATCGTATCGCCAAATAGAAACGACCACTGTTTATTTTTCGTATTTTCGCATGAAAAGTCTATCGATATATTCATGTATCCTGTATAAACAATAATTTCGGCGTATCCTAAAACTCGTGCCGATATCTGTAAAAATCATTATTATCAAATGAAAAAAAAGTTTGATCAACGAATTAATTAATTCGATTACCGAATGATAGTATGTTTTAATATAGTGCACATATGTATTTATATACTCTATGCAATCTCTATATATAGTTATTACTTAATTTCAAACATAGGCACGTTATAGCTCTATTATTAGTTACAGGATAAAATCCAATATTACTTTACCGCAGGCTGCTCCTAGGCCTCTCCCGTATTGGCAACTGGTTCAACGAGTAAATGACTAATTACACGACAATGCCAGGGGTCATTGATATTATCATTACCGACTATAGCAGTCAGTTCGCTCGTGCATAATGCCGAGCCAGTAGGCAGAGCAAGCCGAGTAGGTAATGATTGCGTTTTCGAACGGCAGATGGGAAAATGATTTGGTTGTGGATCCAAACGATATTCTCTGATTAATTGTAATTCTCGGTCTTTGAGCCGATTAATTATTTCGAACAGGGGATATCGACGAATCGGTACGCATTACGGATTTATGAAAGCTAATAAGTGGGTGGATAGATAAACCCATTAAAGCATTAGTTATTTCTGTATTCTGATAAAAAAAACAAATTATTGGATAATTGACACGTTCAACGTGCAATATGGGCGGATAGACTTTTTTTTTGAGAAAATATAGCGTGCACGAGTGCCCTAGAGTGGTTCTACAAATTTTTCACCTAAAATTGAAATGGAATTTGTCGGGGGAAAAAATCGTGATTTTTTATGGAATACGTGGATCATAGGCGTTATTGATTTTTTATATTTTTTTCCAGTCGGCATTTTTTTACCTGTTTTCTAGAACAGCTTGGTGAAAAATGGTTTAATTGGTATCAATTCACCTTGCACGTTGGTACTGTCGAAGTATGTGCTCAATGACTCGTTACTAATTGATCGTTTGAAAACAATTACGTGTACCTGTAATGCAAAAATTTTTACTCACGTTGCTTAACAATTTTCCAGGCTGTAAGACTGATGCAGACTTCATCGTTGATGCGGATCAAAGTACTGGACCAACGCAGGATGCCGAACGGTTGGGATAAGGATACCTCAACAGTGAAAGCTAGTCCTGTGAGTTGATTTAAATTATTTTGAAAAAGAATTCTAAAAAATTCACAAGCCGCGATCCTAAACCAGTCATCTCAAATTTCGCACAATCGTCTAGGCCCTGGTCCAAGTTAGCTTTTCAACCTGTATAAAAAAAATCCCCAAAAAATTTAATGCCAATCACAATCGATCCCACGACCATCTCGTCGTGGTCAGACTATACGGCAGAAGGTTAGTGGTGCCATACTACACGGTTCTGTGCACGATGTTCTACCAAAGCAAGAAGCCAGTGGGTGGTCCAACTCTTTCACAAGGAAAGCGAGAGAGCTGTGTCTCCAGCGGCAAACGTGGCGACCACGATGCTCTATTAATTCTCACCTGATTTACCATCACTCATTCGGTAGGTTTACGCCAAGAGCGAGAGAGCAGAGAAAAAATAGAGGAATTTAAAAAAAAATAGAAAATCATTTATATTCCCAACTTTGGCCGATCTAATCTTATTTGGGAGTGTCCAGTGTCGAGGAGTGAAAAACAAAAATTCAAAAGTTATTTCCAAATTTTAAAATCACTATCGTTTGGCTCGTCGGTCGTAAAGAAAATTTTCAACCAATTGTTAACTCCGAATGAAAATTTATTTCCCGTCGTTTCTACGGAACCCTTTTCGCCGGCTGATCGTTCCATAACGATAAAGTCTCACCCTCGGGATACGTTTTGTTGTAGTTCTAGGCTAACCTCAATGAGCTGTTACACCGTAGCAATCAATTTAATCCCCTTTAATCGAAGACACGCTCCCAATGGAATCGGATATCATTTCCCATTAGGCTCTTTTTATTTTCCTCGTGACTGGCCCACTGTCTAACGCCTTTTATGTTAACGCATTTAATTCCCTTTTATCTTTGATACCCACTCATGCCACCTTGGGTAACGTTCACGTAACGGTACGTAACGCACGACTCGGATTAGTCGAGAAAATTTTCCGTAACTCATTCACGCTTCGATTTCCGTGGAATTGTCATTTTTACCTGAATTACCTAATTTTTCATTACCCCGATAAATACTTCACCTGCCGATACGTATGTCGTTCTATCGCACGTCGCACACCTTGTCTGACTTTTTATTCGCACTAAATCATAGAACACGTAAAATAACCCTTTTTTTTGAAATTTCACAACACTTATACGCAACTATTTTTACACTCGGTATATACAATTCTGGGTATTATCTCGATATACATATTTTAATATTGACATTTAATACACACGTAGAAGCTGCTCAGTCGATGGTCGACGTACTATGATTTTATTTTTGAAAATGTTTAACGCAATTTACCTGTATTTTGCGGTAATTAACGCACGACCTGGTAAATACGCTTCAGTGGAAATTCGGTTGCGTAACATATACATTACGAGTATATTCAATATTCGTATGCATAGACTTTTAAGTGTACGGCAAATATACATATAATTTGTCATTGGCCATTGATTTTTTTCTTTTATTTTGAAATTCATTTCTTCGGGCTATCGAAATAAACGTTTGATCCAGTTGAATGTTTTAAGTGCGAGTACAAATTTTTTTTTTCCCAGTAGCGAGAAAGCGGAAAGCTCGTAGAGTTATACCATGAATAATGGCTTCATCCCATAAAGTTAATTGGAGGAACTAAGCATCGGCCGACAATTGAATTAACTATGCGATAAGTTCATTAACTCCCGATCGTAATACGCGCCCGCTCTCATTCTGTAATTCCTTTCACATTGCGCCAACGTTTCAGCTCCACTTCCAATGAATTTCTGACCTCGGGTTATCGTTCAAGGATCATTCAATTACTCGATGCATCCGGCTCTTTGATAACGTGTATTATATATATATATATATATGCATATAGATAAAACGTACGTACACGTAGAGTACAATAGAGAATACGAGAATCGAAATGGGAAATTGATATTAAATACTAATAAATTAAAAGGGAATGAAAAAATTAATTTTATTAATATTAATTCGCAGTGGAATCGATGATCGACGTTTTAATGCTTCGATTAAATTTGATGCGGAATCACTTATGTCTCGTTAGAGAAGCACTGTGTCTTTGCGATGTACAATTTGATAAATGTCAAAAATATTTTAATCAGCGCCAAGATTGATTAAATATAATACTAGATAGGTAGTATCTGCCGCTCAACTAGCTTTACGAGTCTTATACACAATATATCAAGTACAACTTTGATACATCGATATATTAATAAGGTAACTCGAATGGCAACTGTTGAAAGTAGTGGGGATAATTAATAGCCATATATAGCGAATCGAGATAGCCGGTTTACATTGGATACTTAAGTTAATGTATATATATATAGTGGGATGAGAATTAATTTGTTACCAATTAATTAGATTGCATAGCTGAATTAATTTGAATTTAACGTCGATTCAGACATTTTTTTTTATTTTCCAATCGAATTCAATTGATTCAAGTATCAACTAGGCTGATAAATATTTGAATCGGAAGCTGGTCATCTCCCGGAGGCTGGACCGAGATAAAGTTTTTATCGGACTTTGGAAAAAAAAAATTTTTTTTTCTGTAGTTGCGAAATACATCATCCCCAAGTCTGGGTACACAGCCGTTACGTAGGTAAGGACTCAGAGGGATGTAAAGCCCGGTGATTACCCTGGAGCCCTCTGCAAACAGCTGGAGTAATTAAAAGAGCGGACAACTACTCGAGATCTTCCAGGGAGAGTTGAATGCTGAATCGTCGAGTTCCTCCCACGACGGACGATGCATACGAAATACTCACCGTCCCTGACTTTTACCTCTTCTTCTTTTTTTCCTCGCTTCGTTTCTCCTCGTCCTCTTTTTCTTTCGCTCTTTCACCCCCCCCGCTGCTCTCTGACCTCTTCAGCCCTCTTCAGCCCTCTTCAAAGCTCATAAGCATTTTCGGTTCCCCTACAACTCGTTCCCCTCCCCACTCCAACCCCTCCTGACTAAAGTCACGTCCACGCGCCGGCATTCAGACTACTCACAAAATGGATACCTATTTCGAGAAACAAATAATTTTCGTAAAGAGGTTCTCATGCGGGAAAATATATTGAAAATTTTGTTTTAATACAAAAAATGATATGATTTTCCAAAAGTAAATTATTTGCGTAAAATCAGAATTTTCGTCGTTTATAGCATTTGAAAGAACGGGTTATTATAGATTTTGAAGCATTTTAGTGAGCGTAACCCGAAAAAAAAAACAAGCTGCGAGAAGGGTAGGGTTGGTAATAGTTTAAAAATTTTCAAAGTCCTTCACGTGCTCCCGCGAGTATCTACTGTATCCTGTAATGTTCCGACCATTGGAATACGACTTAAAGAGGACATTTCGTTTAATGCGAATTTTCGCGAGAGGAATCGGTCTGTGTAGAGCTATCGCGGGAGTAATTTCGCAAGGTTATACAGCGCCGGACGACGGTCTTATAGGAAGTCGGAACCATCGAGTTCGCGATACACGGAATGCAGAGAGTGAACTGTGCCAGCCTTTGGTATCACTGGGTGATTAGAACCCTCGAGTCCTCGAAACGGAAGGGTTACGGAGTCCATAACAACCGTTGGTAGGCCGACTGGGGATGGTCTGCTTTGTATGGCTGATTGGCCATAGTTGACCCAGTTGCGTTATCATTCTCTTTATATATATATATATATATATGTATAAAATATATATATACGTACACACGTAAACATTAAGGTACACAGCCAGAGGAAGGAGCAGATCCATTTTCTAAAAGACTGAAAGAAAAGCAATGGAATGCAAGTATATGCACAGTATATCTATATGTCTTATGGATACTCACAGATAACGCTGGCCGAGTGAAATATGACGTAGAAATAAATTGTGGAGAAATTCAAAATTTTCTCAAACCAGTCCATATCTCCCTGGCGCTTTGGCAAGTGCGCGAGGCTCTTTTCGAATCCATCTGGGTTGGGAAATTTCAAAGTTTTCATAACAGCGCCGAGCTGTTCAACGATTATTAACTACTTCAATTATGCGGTCGGTTGTAGATACGAATCCGCGTACCTTACGTAGCCCCTGTTTCTGCTCCTCGTTTTCTTCTTCCAAGTCCAGTCCCGCTGCCGCCCCCCGCAGCATCCATTTGCCAAGCGCCGACTAAATTAATTAGTTTAAGACATTTTCATCTGGCGTCGCTAACTTCAGTGATTCAAGATTTATCGTCGTTCGCCACGGCACCCGCTAACCTGCCGCTTCAAACTTCCCGCGCTCTAACAGCCAACTTCACGCTACTCTCCGAGGCTTTAACCAAGCCGGAAATGACGCGCTTCCTTCAGAGCCAATCGGCGTTACGCGATACGTCCTTACGACGCGTCATATTGCGTCTGTAATCTTACGTCATAGTACCGTCAAGTTCGAAATAAATTTTTGTATGGATGTCACACAAAAATTATACTGTCCAAAGTACAAAGTTTTCTTACAAAAATTTCTTTATCATCGTCCCCAAACAGTTCGAGATATCGCGGGATGATCGGGGTCTACCAGACTTGGCTTATCAGTCGTGAAATCGATCGAGGCGAAACCAGCAGGTCGGTCGGAAGTCGTCGGAACTTTCGTGCATGAGGTTGGCAATACTAGTCTTGGTTGGCCAAGTAAGTCAAACTTGAAGATACGTACCTTTACCTACGGTTAGTTGGCTGAAGATGCCTCCAGGCACGAATCTACTGTGTTAGTATATTTTTGTACCGAGCAGACGTATTCGGGTACAGCAACGCTGTACCACAGCATCTCTCTCGTATTCTCATCCCGGTGTTTGCACAGGATCCACCTCTTACACAGCTATCGCTAATGGCTTAAACGTAGCAGCGTGCAGCCACTGTGAACAACCACTAACAATGAGACGTCAGTTGTGCCACGTCAAAAGCGTTAACCAACGATAACAATAACGCGGTTTTCCTAAACCGTCTTCGCACTCATCCTCGGGCGACGCAGCATCTTTTGATCCTGTTAAAATTGCGTTTGCCACGGCCGTCCTAACATGTGGATCCGATACAATTGCACTACCCTTATGATCCTTGTGTCAGAGGTTAAGGGACACTTGCCTAGGGATATTGACACATCCTTATCCTGCGGCTAGGGCAGGTGAACCCTGCTTTAATTTTCTTCTTCGGTTCGGTCCATTTTTTTTAGGTTAGAAACGGGCAAGCAGATGCAATTGGACAGCTGATAGGGTTGAGAGATTTCGCTGGAATTTAGTAACGGAGATTCGCTACGTCCGTGATAAATTTTCAGGGGTGGTTATTATCGCGTAATCGATGAACGATGAAATTGATTTTTTTTTTGTAAAAAAATTTGGAAAAAATTACACGTTGAATTTATGTCTCCTTTTTTTTGAGTATTATTTGATGGGCGATCGATTATTTGCAACTACGTCACGTGGCAATTTATGTAATCAGAAAGAAATTACTTAATCAACGTTACGGGGCTCTGTGTGCCGATGTAGAAATCTGATTTGACGATACAAAGCTTCCCCTTGCGATAAAAACACCCTTTGCGTCACTTCTGTATCCTCCTAACGATAGACCCTTGTCGTGTCTTCGAATATTGTTTTCGCAATTGGCAGCTTCCGAGCAGACCCCTAATTTGCATAACAAATATCATGCAATTGTTCCGTCGTATATTAACGGGGATTATTCAAACCTAATTTATTTTCTTCGCGGCCACGTTCCGGTTGTAGGGTCTGGGGGCTTGTGCAGAAATCGGGGATTCCCGCAAGGATATGCCGTTCAGACCCTAAACAAAAAAAGCTACCCTAGTTGCTCGCCACGCTACGAGATACAACCCTTGAATTCTAATGCACCCCTTGCACGCTGCGGGATACCATCGGGATAAAAATATCCGAGCGGGAAAATCGGCCTGATTCAAATTTTACGCTTGGCAAATTTACTATGCGATTTGACGTGTCCTTTCTTTTTGCATCTACTAATTACGTCGTACAGTGCTTACTGTACGAAATCTCTACAGTGACCGTCGTTAATTATCTCCTAATAAAAGTTTCAGTATGATTTTTCTCATTCATCTGAACTCCTCCGGATCGATAGCCGACCCTATTGCAAGCTGATCTTGCATATTCGATATAGAGATAAATCTGCGATTTTTAGTTCTATACACTTTCAAAAATTTTTATGTATCGATTATCGATTTCCAATTCACCCCTTTGGCGTATTTGCCACAGGGTTGACTGTGGTACCCAAATTAATATCACGAAGAGGGTATAGCTCATCTGAAGAAATGGGGAAGATAGATAACACAAAAAAAGAGAGAGAAGTTGAGCTGGAGTAAAAGAGCCAGACAGGGAGGACGCACAGGGCCCCACACGACCAGGTGAACGGGTCTGGCAAGAATGAAAGCTCCGAGCCGATACATTCCCCGTATACCAGGGGGTTCCCCCACTTACGGGTACTGAGCGCTGCCTTCGGGAATCATCGTCAATGTTCGGCATTCGGTCGTGCTTACAGTAGGCGTTCGTATTGGTGGTCATTGAAATATTATTTATTATACATTTTGTTCATTCTTATATTATACATATATTCTTCGGTAACTATTATACTATGTGCTAGATCTGTATGGTCATGCGGCTATTTAGTTATAGAATAGTATATATTTGTAATTTACTGTACTTTTTTTTTCATGGTTAGTTTTATATTCAATTTTGAAATGACGTTCGACTCGATTGTATCACTTGAATATTGCCATGTAACATTGCTTTACATTTTTTTATTGCTATATAGGGATAAATTATTACTAGGTCACGTGACAGGTTGTATATATATGATAGTCAGGTGAAACACAGCATCCCTATGCTGGGTCGCTAGTACCTGGGTACTTGCCTGCGTATGCACACGTGTTTAGGCATACGAGCGTAGAGATACGATACGAGTGTGTGCACACATGAAGATGCGCAATGTCGTCGCTGCACAAGTACGTACCTGAGTACTCGAAGCTGTAGGTACAGGACAATTCAAAAAGCTATGAATAGAGGGAACAATGTATTTTACCAACCCGAACGGTTTTCATTACGTGGCATACGAAGATTGTTCAACGCTCTCTCCCCTTAGCCGTGGGTGAAGAATTTTTTTACAGAAAGAACAAATTTTTTTTTCTAAATCGTTGTCTGAGTTTTTACGATGAAACTGTGAAATACGCGAAAAAATATTTCATGGAAACGGCCTCGGTAGAGTTTCGTTACGAAAGTTTGCATTTGTTTTCTTCTTTTTAGTCCTGATTACGGTACCTCCTTTGACAGACGAACGTAATTTTGCGCTTCCACTAATTAGTATACCGAGGACCTTCCGAATTATGGTGGCTTACAACGAACTTTCCATAAACACGGTACCTTAATTTTTTCAAAAATTTCGTACTTTTACCACAATACAAAAGATACTGAGTGTACAGTAAAAAATATTCAATGACAAACCATAGACAGATTCTAATTAGGATAGCTACTTTTTTTTCATAGCTATTAAAAAAAGTACACGCAAAAAAGTAAGAAAAATGAAAATTTCGCGACACTCGTCAAATACAGCAAACTTATAATCTCAAGTGCGAAAATCCAAGGTCCCCGTATTTTCCGATAATGGAATGGCGAGGCTCTCGAAATACGGAAAAGAATTACGTTAATTATTCAGAATTGTTATTATTGCAGAGTCGGCGTCTTGATACCCTGGGGCTTGCAAGAGAGTCGCCATAAATGGTAGCGCCAAGGTATAAGATAAAGTAGGAGGACGGTATAGCAGTAGCAAAGAAGCTGAGCGAGAGAGAGAGAGAGAGTGGTGGGGGGCGGGAGGCGGAGGGGGGGCGGAATGGGGGACAATCTACTTGAATGAAAATTGGCTTAATTAACTAAGACTCTCCTACTGGATTCCCCAGGGGTGCTTCAGAGTCCCCTCACCCATCCCCCTCCCCCTTCACCCACCCCCTCCATATACAATGCATATAATACGTTCATTATTAGCCATAACATCACCAGAAAACCTAGTAAGCTTCTTTGGTTATAATGGTTACAGTCTATTCGGTTGAAAGGAACCACTGCAGACCCTCTTAGGTCCTATTGTGTTTTTTTTTCTTTTTTTTTTTTTTCCACCACATAGCAGCCGTTAAAGTACATTGGGAGTGGCCTAGCAGAATCCTTGCTAAGATGTACAGTGGACGCAGAACTCTTTTGATAAGATTTGAGAAAATCATGTGTATGGCAGGACGAGTACGTAGTAAAAGGATTTGGTGCATACACGGGGGAACAAAAAAAAATATTGTTTTTCGTAAAAGGACTTTTGTTAATTTTATATAATAATTTTGTTGCGGACAAAAGCCAAGTGAGTAGGGAATGATTTTGCATTTCGTTGTACAGGCGCGTGCGAGATAAATTATCGTTGTATTTTCGTTTAATACCCTTTTTTTTGTTATCGTAATAAGGGTGACCTTTTTTTACGTGGTTTTTTTTTATATTGTTTTCATTAAAATGAAAAATTCACTGTACTCTTTCGGCTAAAGTTTTAATGGGATTTAAAGATATAGATACACAGTGGTACCAACTTTATTTCTTTTTTGTTTTTTTTCTCGCCTCTTCCTTTTTCATACTCTTCAGATTGTACGTACGACGATAATATTTCAAAGGTTGCGCGTCGGCGGGACATAATAGCTGGCAAATGGGATTCGTTATTTCGCATAACGTACCGCGAGGAAAGGTTGAGTAATTACTTTGGCAAAGTCGCTATATGTATGTGGCAGTGACAGGGAGAGGTCGTCGGGAAGTTCATTCGAGTGCGAAGTCATTTCGTAGTAGGAGAGGAATATGAAAAAGGAAAAAAAAAAGAATTATCGCGAACTGTCAGAACGTTAAAAAAAATTGCGATAATTGTCTCAATTTATATTATCTTCGTGTTATCCGTGATAAACGAATTTAATGAGGATGATCACGTATATCGTTACTTGCATAAGAGAACGAGTCCAATGAGCACTTTGCAAGTAGGAAAGGATTTTGAGTGAAAAAAAAATAAATTTTAACGTATTCTCGTTGCATCGGCCTGTAGTGTTTTGGGTAAATAAGACAAAGAAATTTTGGGTTATCTTATCGAATTTTTTTTCCACCTCCGATTACGTCTTTTTTTTCCCTGCGTAATGTTAGGGCAGAAGGATAGTACGATCGAGAGCAAAGTAGAGCGGCGGGATGAGCGAGGAGTAAAATAATAAAAATGTAAAAGCTGAGAAACTGTAACGGTAAACCAGAATGAAATTCTCTGTTTACCAAACAATGGAGAAAGGCTGGAATTACTTTAGCCAATACCGTAAAGTGTAACGTTATTTCAATCAATTTGGAATACCGAGCAAAGCTCCACGCTAATTCGTTGGAAACAGTGAAGTGCCTTCTTCTTAGTTCCTGTTCTATGACCGTGTATTCCCTCACCCCCGTACCACTCACGACGGGAACCCTTGACCTCGGGCGCACGCGAGTTTCTCTTGGATCTTTAACGTTTTGAGAAATGTACAGATAAAAAATAAATTTGAATGTTCAAAAAAAAGTATATTCAATCGGCGACTATTTACAAATTCTCATGTTAATTATTCATTATTAATACGTTACGCAAGTGTCGGTGTCCTTTGAGTTATTTCATGCGCCGTATCTACTCTGTCAAATATCCTTGCACAAAGGACTCGCCGTATCAGTCGATAATCTAGAAATACATAAATTGAAGAAATTTTTGATTTACAATCTCGATCACGTGGTGGATATGTACAGTCGCTGCCGGCACGAAAGATATGCATGGATTGTATGATCAAATCGATAAAAAAGAAAAATTTTGTTTCGAATTTCAAAAAAATCTTACGTAGGTCACTGCTTGAACGAATTTAATGACGTACACATTGTATAGTAACGGTATAAGTGTCGAGGTACAATAGAAACGTTGTTGCCTGTCTGTACAATGCATTGTACAGTCGTAATAAAAATTAATAAAACGCTAAAAAAGTATGCCGGCACCGGTTCGTACGAGGAAGAGAAAAGTGTCTGCTGTATATTTTAAAACAATGGTTTCGAAAGGGAGAGAAAAAAAGTGAGTCAGTTGCATACGAGATGCGAAGAAGGTTGCGATTTGTAAACGGACGTTACAATGCATGCAGAAAGGAAATTGTACCTACCGGTATTGCACTGTAGGATATAGCAATATATTCACCTCTTTCTCAAGGATGGACAATGCAGTTGCGTGTGCGATACAGATATCCATCCAGGACTGTACTATAAACTGTGGCCTAACGATGCTGGGTAGTTGACCTGAAAGCAAACAAAAGCTTTTGGTGAGGTTGGTATACCTGTACAAAGTGTAGACGAATGGTGGGATTAACGTAGTGCACGTAGACGGGTTGGTACGCCTTGGTCTGCTTCATCTTAAGAATAATATTACGTCACGCTTCGCACCAATTTTTTAATCTCTCAATAGAGGGGGGTCGTGTACCCTGGGGGGGCGGGCAAAACGATCGGATCGATAGGAGAGAAACGGAGCGAATTTGATAAAGAAAAATTTTTTACCTATTTTTTCCCCAAATTAGTCATCTTACGTAACTCAACTGTTTATGGTCGCGGGTCAAGTCGGGTTACAATTTAATTCATAGGACTGTGACGTCACGGGAGTAAAAATTCATGCTGCGACGCATGACGGATGAATCATCGTCGTACCGATGACATTTCGCAGAGGGCGGGCCAGACGCGTGCTGCACTATGCGGGAAGGGTTTAGGTTGGTAATTACATTAGCATTCGTCAAATTATTGGAAGGTTGGTATCGCACCCTCCCTATAGGCTGTTTAGCGTCCCTGTCGATGGTTCCTGCTAATCGTCAGGTCTATTCGCGTGTAGTGACGATCTTTAATCAAATTTATTCCACGCTCTGATGAATCCTTCGAGCCGTCGTTATCAGTAGTGCAATCGAACCGTAAGTGCGTAAGATAAAATCGTTTGTTTTCATTTGATACAGATTTGACTCTTATCTCAGGAGAAAAATTAAAAAAAATCGTTCCTTGTTGAGTATTGTACTTTGAAAAATCTTTATTATTGATATCCAGGGTTCGTTAGGGATTCTACGTTATGTTTGATCATTAGTGTCAATATAATTGGCTAATTGCTCGAAGAACGTGTTCAGGGCCGTATGTGATATTGGCGAACCCGTATCACACGCTAGGCGGAGTGCAGTAACGAAAATAGATTGGGCTGTAACTAACCTGATCGCCGGTTATGCCGTTACCTGTCCGCGTGTACGCAGGTATAACGGGTGTGCGATTTGTGTGGGGTATAACCTGACAGTGGGCTAACCTGAATTGACAGAGATTTAATAGATAATATGAATCAGACACGTGACCTGTATCAGGCCTCATCGATACGAGAATAAATTAATTCCCTAATGCACGATCATAAATATTAAATTCTGATATGAGGTCAATCAAATATTTACTGTTGACAGAAATTTATCGGTCCTGGTACTTACGTATAGCGTAACGATACTCACATTCGAGTAACGATGTCAAAAGTGATTTTTGTAAAAATAATTTTTTGGATAAAAATGAATTTTTCCGTCGAAAAAAGATACGACGAATAGGTCACGACATGTGATTCATATCATATGTTATACGTGGAAAAATAATATTGACGTATGGGAAATGAATAAAAATGTCGAATCATAACTGAATCGTTTCATTATTCAATTGAGGCCGTTTATCTGCCGGCAAGTTGCAAAGATAGGAAGGTACGCATGTATATAAAACAGAATAGTCCCTGTGCGGAATATATATGTATATATACGAGCATATATAGTCACATATATGGGGTGTCCCGCAACGACACTGCAGAGATTTCCAGTCGCTCCGCATTCACCCCGGAACCTCCATTCCGATGAATAAATAATCGTGGCTTCCTAGGGAGAGCTTTGCAATTTCGCGATTGCATCATCCAGTAGCCATTGTTAAAATTGGCTTTAAAAATTTTCTGAAGATCTGAAAGTTTATTCAAAAATTTGTATCACGCAAAACAATGATACAGGGAAGGTTACGACGCAGGAAGGGAAGAGTTAAGAAATTTAATTATAATTTCGAAAAACCGCTAAATTTTTTTAAATTAACAATACGCAGTTTGGACCAAGGGGATGCTGCAGCAGCCCCAAGGGATTATTCTATCTGTTCATCCGAAAGTATACCGAAGGAATAGTCCCTTTTGATGTGGACCGATTAACCACAGCCACCCGTTAGACAGTGCCAATATGCATTTGTCGTAGACATCCAGTTACTCCAGAGAAGTTTATACAGGGTTGTTTGAAATAACACCCTCAGGCTGAACTGTAAGAAGGAACCCCGGGTACCTTCAGCCATAGATACGTCCCTTACTCTCGATTGTTCCTCTCTTTCAGAATCCATTCGAGCATTTCCTCTTTGTCTACTGATAATAGAGAATTAGTGTTTACATTGTGTTTCGATGTATCGATCGAGCCAAGAGATCGGACAAAAGTAACAGAACAAATGAGAAAGAAAACCCCGAGGCTGTTACCAGTCCGAGTGATTCTTATTACGCTTTCATCTGTCAACCGAAAAATTTTGAGAGCGACGCCATTTTATTTCTAAAAAAAAAATGATCATCCCCGAACCCATAAAATCTTATCCGTCCACATTTCGTGTAACACGGGCGCCTGCCAGGATGCAAAAATAAAAATAAAAAATTTATACTTACCCTCTAAACCCACATTAATTAAGTTAGGTTAGGTTCGATTTGATTCTTTATTTATCGCCAGTACCCATACCGTCCCTATTAACCGTATATCTATCCCGTTTCCACCCTTTCAAAAGTCCAGTACCGTATTCACAGGACGCGTCCTCAAAGTGGTCTCGCTCAATTTTGCTTGGGAACCCTTCAATTATGCTAGCAACACCGTTTCGAAATCGCCCGTGGACCAAGAACGTAAATCCAGCCTCGCTCAAGCCCCGAGTAAATTGTGAGCCGCGCCGAAGGATTCAGGATATTGCATTCAGAAGTAATAGGGCAGTTATCCTGAATACTTTAGCACACAGGAAGTGAAAGTATCCGGAAGAAATTTCTGACCTTATCGAAAATATTTTATTTGCATCGCCAAATTTTCATTTTAGCCCACCCGTAATACGAGTCGCAGGAGGCGAATGAGAAGACGAAAAAGTATTGCCGATCGGATTAGGCCGGATAAAATAAAATTGATTTACGTCACTTCCGGCCGTATCTACTTGTCAATCCACGTTCATCCAAGTGACGCTTAACTCTTGGAGCTTACTGGCTTCTCGTCTCTGCCTTTGTCTTTTGTTTTCTATTTGTCTCCTAACTTCTTATCCTGTACCAAGAGATGCTCGTGTCCTGGGGGATGTCTTTAGCGGAATCCTTTACGAATCTTCTTCAAGGGATTACATTGTGCATATATACATAACTGGGTATATGTTCCGAGTCTGAACGTGACAATCCGAAACAATAAGAGTACCTTTAAAATAATTTATATATGTGTATATATATATACTGAGCAGTACGGTGTCGACCGAATTACCATGGAGGAAAGGACACGTTAAAAAAAAATTTATACGAATTAATTCCATACCTGATATAATAATCCTGTTAGGATTTCTCATCTCGAGCCTGACGCAGTGGTCCGTTTTGAATAATCCTAAAAAAAAGTGTGGACGAGAGACAAGATAATTAAAAAAAATTTTTTTTTCAAAATCACAACCCATTTGGGTTTCGTTGTACCAAATGCTGATTTATTTTTCGCCGTAACTCAGTCCCTGGCTGTAGAGTACTTCCGGCGAGCGTTAAAGAGTCTCGATCTGAAATTACTTGGAAATCGTAACGTCGCCGTTAATCACGATGTCGTTACGTGACGGCAACGTTAACTCGCTGAAAGAGCAAACTGCCTCGTAAGTAAACTCATATTTCTCGACTATTCCAGGCGCATAAATCAATATGGTAGCCAACGATGGCGTGACTTCGGACCCTGACATGTCACACGAGCTCGCAAAGCTGGCCTTTCTCTTACTCTACTTTTTTTTTCTTCTTTTCACTTCTTACCGTCCTTCTCTCCTACGCCCATGCTACTTCGCGATACCGATATGGCTATTATCGTGAACTAAGTATGGCTTATGTAAGCCGAGCGTGAGATTTACCACTGAGACTTTTTTTAACTCTAATGGATTATAGACAGTTACGTTGAATCGGTACGAATCGAAGGATGACGAGGTTCTACGAAGTATCGGTTTCGAATATTTTTTAATTTTTTTTTTCACCACATCAAACATATGGCAATGTATCATTTTTTACATATGCTAATTTATCGCGTCACACGTTATATAGACTCTTCGTGTTCTTCGCACCAGAGTTCTCGTTATAGGATACGTGGTAATTTACTAAATACCTGAGCAATGGGTGGATTTGTTTTTGGATACGAATTTCTTTTGGAATTTTTTATTCGTGCTTTTAAAGCTTGACAAAATTTCATTGCCAACGGTATGATCAGCGATAAGGGATGCTGTTTGATTTTTGTTTTATTTCCAAAAATTCCCAATGGATAACTTGGAAAAATGCCGGATACAGTAGGTCAATGAGGCTTTCGAACGAAAAATAAAAGGAAACTGAAAAGGACAAGCTGCAACCTCACGATGCATCCGTGGCGCATCCGGTCTGTTTCCTGTATAAAAATGCATCCCCTGGGAATCCCAGTCCCGTACGCACCGGTTCCTCCGACTTCTCTCCTCTCTCCAGCAAGCCGTAAAACGATTGAAAATTCAGAATGACGTCGTTTACGGAGAAAATGAAATTTTCGTTCATTAAAATCCAGAATTTCTAAAAATTTTCATCGGCCCTGACTCTTCGTATAATCACAAAATTTTCAACCCGACGAACATTGATTTTAATTAAAAAATTTTTTAATGAAATATTGATTTCCTTTTATCCACAAAATACCCAATCATTCATCTCGTCCTATAAGAAATTCCTATAAGGGAGGTTAATATGTGCATTGATTCTGCAGAAGCCGACCTTAATACTTGGCTAATCTCTCTAAGCCAGCTCAGCAAGAACAATCCCAGCGCCATTGTTGCACTCCGCGAGCAATTTACGTGCTTCGCCATTTATTAACTTCTGCATTTTGTGCAACGACGTAAAAACATTCTGAAGCTGCACGTCAGACATTTTAAAGTGCATGCAAAAATATTCTCTATAGAAATTACCATTGAAAAAAAATTATCAACCTCCCCCTCATCCACACAAGACTATGTAACCTCAATTGGATAGTCCTTCAATTTTTTTTTTCTTACCCTAAATCATCCCTTCTTCTCACCACCCTGCCAATTTACCCCCAGGTATCTCGGATGTCTCTTCATACCTGTAATTAATTGAGAATGGTCATGTACCATGAGAAGTAATGGAGGCTTCGTGGCAGGAAATAAATGGATGCTCGTCCAAGTCAAAAGGTCGATTATATTAAGGGTAGTAGGTAAGTGCGGGGTGGAATTTGATCAAGGAAGAATCTCAAGCCTAATCAGTAAACGGGGCTGTAACAGGGTGCCACTGAAGTAGTATTACCCAACCACCATTGTTCGTATAGCGTAAAGGGCACTTAAGTAGAAGGAGGGTGTTATCCCTTGTCTAGTCCCTATATGCTCTTAGTCCTGAGGGA
Source organism: Trachelus tabidus (assembly GCA_030142655.1). Lineage (NCBI taxonomy): Eukaryota > Metazoa > Arthropoda > Insecta > Hymenoptera > Cephidae > Trachelus > Trachelus tabidus. The sequence goes on along the minus strand of JARQTI010000393.1, from coordinate 3,147,284 downwards.
ACATCCTGGAGTATACATCCCAATATTCTCAGTAACAATGACGAATCGCTACCAGTCAAATCTTCCCAAACAGTACCGAGAATACGTACGTATTAACGTAATGTGTCCACATACGATCCCATGTTACTCCTTAGGGTGATACCAACAGCGAATATCGTGATGCGATGTTGTCGGACGTCACAGGGCTTAATTTTCTTAAATACGATTGTTATCACAGATAACGACACTTGTACGGAATTGCGAAAGATAGAGATAAATATATTTTTCAATAAAGATCCAAGTCGGTTTATCGTGACAGAAACGTCATGGGATACTTGGGAATTTTGAAAATTTTTAATATAAAAATTGCCATTATCTTAACGGGTATCGAAAAGTTGCAAGGACGCGTGTGAAAGATAGGAAAAAATTAATTACTTATTTTTTTGCGGAATCTGTTACACGTGTATTTGGCAGAGGTACCGGCGAGGAAACAAGAACCGTTCATATTTATGGATGAACTGACGCAATGTATCAGTGCACGAATTACATTCGCGACAACCAATTAGTGCGGGTGGACTGGTACCTATCTGTACACATATATTATATATATATAATAATAGCGATTCGACCAAGAGCAAAGCGAACCAGTAACATAGCTCACTGCGTCCTATTAATAAATTCGCTTCCCATGCGGCATCCTATGAATCATTCGATCGGTGGCAGGGGGGATTCTATTAGACTGATTAGTTTATGCCTCTGTGGCCCCGGAGTTCTATCGATACGAGGAGCCGCCATTTCGACACGATCTAAACGATATTTATATGGGGAAAAATATAGGCACTTTTCATTAGCTTTATTTATGTGTAAAGGAGCAATTGGGGTTGGTGGAGCAATTAACATTTTTTGGAAAATTTTATTTTTGAAATTTCTTACGCCGCGCGATATCGATTGCCAGGTATATACGGAAATATTTTTGTTTAGTGGTCTACTGCTGTACGTATACGGCTTGCTCATGGAATGTATAGGGTGTCCATAGTTATATGAATCTTCGTTTCATTTGCCGAAAGTTTAATTCTCCTCTGCTTAAATTACGATACTCGCCGTGGCAGCAACCTCATAAATTGATAAGTTAATGTATGCACAAGTCTTGTGGAACTTTTAGAAGGCCGAAGCTCATCGTTATATTTGAACAGTAAATCACTTTTCTCGAACCATGGGAAAAGTTACCCCCGTACCCCTTGAATGATTTATTTTCGGTATAGATAGGTATAGCCTCTAGTTAGGAGTCTTACTTGGTCGTTAATATTTTGAAAAATTTTAATTGATTCGGGGTGATATGATTTTTTAATTTAGGTTTTGTGTTTTTTTTTATTCATGATAATTATATATACGACATTTTTACTGGGTCCAGCCGTCTACATTGTGTTTCTGGATTCTTGAAATCCGCCCGAGTGAAATTCGATTTATTCCAGGCTGGCTGATTTATTGCTTTTTTCGAAACTGTCGCGAGTTATCTGCAGACTTCACGAGAGGGAAAAGGATTTCGTGTGGGCACGTTGGCGATAGCTCCTAAGGGTGATAAATTGTCTTACCTGTCTACACCTATAGTAGCCACTAGAAACCACCCCCCTCATTCCTTAGTTCCATTGCTGCGACACATGTTTTATGTATTATGATCAACTAGACACCCTTAGCGGAAGAAGAAAATTTGCCCTACCTGATGTAAATTGCCGTTCGATATATGACGTGTGTCCATTAAAAAAAAAATCCACCGATACTTTGAAAATTCATCAAAAAAATTCCCCATCGACCGTTACCAAAAATAGTCAAAATGAAATTCCTACGAAATCGATTTTGAGAATCGCGTGACTTTTATGATTTATTAAAGAAAAATTTGGGCTATCACGGAAACTGATAGCAATATATTCATCAGGCACTGACTGTTATTAACGGTGATTGGCACATTTCAAAAAAATTCCAAAAATCCGTCAACCCTATACTATTTATTTTAATAAAAAAATTTTGATTATTGACATCACATGTACATATATTTGTATTTATCGCTACGTTCCGCCGAAGCTTTAATGCAATTCAAGATTTTCCAGTGGTTGAGACTGTATAGGGAGGGTTACTTCTTGAAGTGATATCCTACGTTTAGGGTAATCCCGATTATTTGCATTCGGCAAGATACGAAGTAAAACGAAGATAGCCGAAGGCTCACGCATCGGCGACCCATCATGTTTAACGCCAGTAAGCTCAGTCGAGATCCGGCAGGCTGGTGGACCACATCCGCGTAGCACTAAATCATACTCGGCCTGGATGGGATTAGCTCCCCTAATTTATTGGACTCTATTCCAACGAGGACGGGGTCCAAGAGAAGGGAAACTAGTATGGTAACACGATCCCCGCTATGGTGGGGTAGTTTTCATCTACGAGGAAGACACCCCTACCTTTATGAAACTGGGCGCGAGCCTACCCCATGAAAAAGAAACACGCAACCCTCAAAGAACAGAAAGCTGATAGCTACTCGTTAGCCAAAAAATTGGGTAATTTTATGACAAATAAAAAAATTTTTAAAAGGGGTAAAAACTAAGAAATTTTATTTCTTACATTTTTCAATTACATTACTTAACTCATTGTTGCGATAAATATAAAATCGACTGCGGTAGGTCATCGAGCAGAAATTACTTAACGCATTCCAACCAATTGCTATAAAATAAACTTCCCAAGATAATCGTGATTAGTCAAGGAACAGCAATCCTATCGGAATTGTTAATTCGAATGGCCTCCGGCGGCAAACGAGAGTCACGAATCTGATTTAACCAGTATAAACGTCTGGGCTGTTTACTGCGATACCGCTGTAAAGGAAAATGAAGAACTTTTTATGGATATCAGTGTTATACACTTATCCATTTAAGGTACACAGAGCTATTTCGAATAATTTTCCATAGGTTAAAAATAATGTTCACGTATGCACAATAGTGTTGGGCTCATATATAAAATTAGTCACGTAATTTTATTTCAGAAACTGAAAGAGACGTGAAAATTTAAATGCCCAAAATGAAAACTCGCCGTTATCGACTCACGTGGCTACGTTCGTGGCTTACTTCGGAAACTAGGTGGGACAGGCTAACTCGCCAACTTCAGTGCACCGAGAACGAAACCGCGAACGAAGTGATAATTATGAACTGGCGGATGGGAGAGAGAGGAGAGATGGGGAATGAGCGGGAGAGAGAGGTGGAAAAGGAAGATAAAAGACGTGAGTACAGAGCCAACCCTCTTACTTCATTTTCAGACAGCGGGCAGACCAACAGGATTAAAATGTTATGAATTTTAAGAAGGAATCCTTGACAGGGAGGAGAATACGAAAGAGAAATTAAAAAGGTAAAAAGTTGAAGTAAAAGGAAGAAAAGTGAATTGGATCGAGAGGGCCTTGGGAGCGTCTGCAAAATTGAACGAGTGTATCTCGTGTACTGTGTAGTTTGGGTCCTCGAAGAGGATTTTATGATCTTGCACTATAATTTTATTACCGCCAATTAAATAAAGCTAATTCGTTATTAGGCAGTAAAATAGTTAGAGACGTATAATCGTCATGATCGTACAATCGGACCTTATAAATTCGTAAAATAAAATGGGATTAATTGTGTTAATTCATCGAGAGACGAGATACCTTCGAGTGACAATGATTTTCCCGAATATCAGTTTACGCTTGATGGGATCAACTGAGAAAAATGAACGGAGGAACATTTTTGATAATATTATTCGGTTGGATTTAATAAAAATTATTATCATTAGCAAACAAAGTAAGGATCGGTGAATAAATTTACATGTACTCCGAATCATCGATTTTGTCTACCCGGTATACATGAATTTACTTAAAGATTGATAATCCCGAGATGAGTTCTAAAACGTGTGGATGGAAGAGTGCCAAAGAGATTGTGAAAAACTTACGAAAAAAAGGAGCAATACTCAAAAATTAATGGAAAATGTGGAAAAAATCAAGAAAGTGGAATTAGAAGGAAGAAAAGAAATTTAGATCACGAGTATACTAATCTTTTTTTTTCACATTTTCCGACGCGAAATCACGACCCCTCTGGACCACTGGCGTCGCTTCTCAGCTTTCACATCAGCTTTGAGAAACTTTGCGTAATTAAATTTCTCCGACGCTCGTGACCAGCTTACTGCAATTCGCCGTTGTGGGGCGATAGTCGAGTCGATATCCACCGTCATCAGATACAGAGATGATTAGGGAGATGCACAACGCTACGGTTTTAGACGATACCAAAATCATGGCGCTAAATCATAGCGACGAGCCTGGACGTACCAATTTGTGATCATCGCCTGCGTCGAGAATACGAATCCCGCCGTGTCCGAGCTAAACGTGAACACGAATGCGTAGCTTGACGGGCAGAGGTTCTCCGCCACTCACCGCTGGTTCCCAAAGCAACCCTTAGAAGGAGACCGGGACCTATAGAACTTCACAAGAACTTTCGAAAAAGTGTATTGTTGAAACATTTTTAAGACAATTTTAAGAAAGTGCGGTGCCAACATGACACCTGTGTAGCACCTCATTTTTAAAAAATGTTTCATCACTTGAGAGCATAAAGCCAAAAAGGAATAAGAAGAAGGAAGAGAGAAGAAGAAAAAAGTTAGTTGCACAGAAATATTGAAAATTGGATACATTTGATAAAGCTTTCCGAATACTACTTAATGTTATTGAATCTTGATTTACTTTTAAAGTATATTCAGAAAATAAAATTGAGGCTAAATCTAAAACTCGCATTCTTTTACCCTCTGCGAATATCCCAGAGTACGAAAGAGTTCTGTCTCTCTCTTACTCTTCTCCGTCCTACCATTAGTTTAGTTCCGTATATCAACGATAGGGGGCGCTTCAAAATGCCGATTTCCCCACAAAATTTTACAAATTTTAGTTCCGTATATCAACGATAGGGGGCGCTCCAAAATGCCGATTTTCCCAGAAAATTCTACTAATTTTAGTTCCGTATATCAACGATAGGGGGCGCTTCAAAATGCCGATTTTCTCAGAAAATTTACAAAGTTTAGTTCCGTATATCAACGATAGGGGGCGCTTCAAAATGCCGATTTCCCCAGAAAATTTTACAAATTTTAGTTCCGTATATCAACGATAGGGGGCGCTCCAAAATGCCGATTTTCCCAGAAAATTCTAC
>JARQTI010000393.1:3077622-3138840 GCA_030142655.1 Trachelus tabidus | reverse complement strand
AAGGTTGGAAATGAATAACAGAGGTGGATTCCAAGAGACCAGTATAGGAGACCGGCTCGAGGAAGAATGAGCGCTCCTAGTCCGGGCACTGGCTCGAGCGCTCCCCCCACCATCCGCCTCCTCCCACTCGCCGAGTCCTGCGCGACGAATTTGCGCGCACACAATTTTGGGCAGCTTCCAGTACTTCTAAATCTGCTTGGCCAGAATGTCCGATTTCTAAGTGTTAATATTTTATTTTATTGATTGAATTAATTACTTTAATGTTCCAAACACCTAATTTATTAATATTTCACTTTGAATGTAATTCTTTTTCGATATTCTACAATTTCAATTCAATTTTTATCTACTCCCTATATTCTGCAAGATTTTGATTTAGCCTCAATTTTACATTTTGAATAAGTTTTGAAAGTAAGTCAAGATTCATTGATATTTAGTAGTGTTTGGAAATCTTTATTAAATATTTCGAAATTTCAATATTTCTGTGCAACTAACTTTTTTCTTCTTCTTCTCTCTTCCTTCTTCTTCTTATTCCCTTTTGGTTTATGCCCTCCAGTGATGAAACATTTTTCAAAAATGAGGTACTACACGTATGTCAAGTTGGCACCGCACTTTCTTAAAGATACCTTTAAAATGTTTTAACAATACGCTTTTTCGAAAGTTCCTGTGAAGTTCTATAAGTCCCGGTCTCTTTCTAAGAGTTGCTTTTGGAACCAGCGATGAGTAGTGGAGAACCTCTGCCTGTCAAGCTACGCATTCGCCTTCACGTTTATCTCGGACACGACGGGATTCGCATTGTCGACGGAGGCGATGATAAAAAAATCCTACTTCGAGACTTGTTGCTACGATTTAGCGCCATGACTTGGGTATCGCCTAAAACCTTAGCGTTGTGCATTTCCCTACTCATATCTGTCCGATATATAAGTTTCCAAGTATTTGCTAAGGAATTAGTGCTTGGCCGTGCACCTAGTAGAGCAGCAACAAACCACGCCGCGCAATCTGTATGATAACATAGTTGCAAATCCGCAAGGCGCCCTCTTTAATAATACAGCTTCGAGAATTTATGTAGATTGGTTACGTAAACGGCTTCAGGCCTTGGCAGCATTCTAACCTGACTAGTTAATACATTTGTTTCTGGTACACGAAAGTCCGAAACGTCAGGAACTTCCTTGCTTGTTTCAAATAACATCCCTTGTAGAATACCTTTATTCATAATATATGTATATTTCTATATGCACTATACTTATACCCTTTACACAACTGACCAACCAATTGCATGACAGCGTAGCAAGGTATGGATACAATTTTTTTAAATATTGATTAATTATCAGTTTTTTTTACTTTGTTCATTGGAATTTTTTGTGATACAATTTTAATGTGATACATAGATTTTTTCTTTCGTTCACTAGTCTTCGATTTAAGGACTTTCTCACGCGAAGATGAGAAAGATTTATCGATGTCAGGTTCGAAAAGATTAATCCACGTGCGGGCTTATGATTGTAATCTGTACAGTTTCTTTGTGATTTGGGGAAAGTCCATTCGACGGTTTGGGTTTTTGAGTTATTTCCATAAATGGGAGTTATTTTGATTTCTCTATTTAATATTTATGTATGAATATATATGTGCAGATATAGCATCCTATAATTATGGATATCAGTACTATATAGTCATTTAAAGAAAAAGGGTTATATCTACGTTGTGTATCAGATTGATGTTCTGATATATTAACGCTATATATATATATAGTTATGTTGTCATTGATATATTATAGTGTGTACAGAATTTCCTGGTAATTCTGCATTTATGTAACCTCTGTCGGGATCGCTTATCGACACAGTCTTTGCACGTTTACTCCTGAAACAACGAAATAATAATTTTTTGTAGATTGAGAAATATTAATTTTTTGAAAACTCAAAAGAATGGTAATTACAAAAAACAATTGTCTTTCTGTATATGGAATATTGTATACTCACTTGTTGTAGAGCACAATGACTGTTTCATTGTTTGGAGTCGTAACGGACAGAGACTTTACGCGTCTACTGGAGGTGATGTCAATTCTTATGGAATTAGGTGGAATAAATTTACTAAAATGAGCCAACGCGTAGTACATTGGCTGCTTGTAAAATTCATCATTTTCGGCATTGACTATTATCGGTGAATCAACATAATTTTTAATCCAGTTTGGACCACCCTGCTCATTAAGTGCAAGATTCCAATCGACCCATCCGGTAACCCAATGAGATAAATTCTGAAAAAAAAAACGAGCGCCTCATAAGAAAGACCGTTATTATCACTATTTATATTATAGATCGTACAGAGAATACAAAAATTTGAGAAATTAATATGAATTATTAAATATTAAGCGATTTTTATATTTCTTATCAAATATACGACGTACTTCAATTATGTTGGATACGTATTCTTCCCCGCGTGACCAAGATCCTATTTTTACTCTAGCACCGTCGAGGGGAGAAGAACCTGGTAAAAAAAATATTATTGATTACCCAAGAAAAAAATTTGTTATAAATATTAATACTGACCTATACATGCTTCCGTCATAATAAGGAATTTATTAGGGAATTTATTGTGTGTGATGTCAAGGACCTTGGCGGGGATGTATTTGTCGACGTACCAATGAAATGCAATTGCATCGGTGTAATTTTTAACAGTTTCATCACGAAAGATTTTCTCAGGAAACCATGGTAACGCCCACCGCTGATCTTCAACAACCATAATTTTTGTAGCGTTAAATTCCGAAGCCCGTAATGTTGGTCCTAAATTTTTGGCAATCCAGTTCCTCAACGTATTAACGATCCAACCGCTATTGGATATAGAGCTGAAGTAAAATGCATTCAATGGTTCGTTTCCGGTTGATATACCCCACATTTCCAAACCATGTTTTTTGTACTCCTTTAAGAATTTTATCAAATAATCCACATACGTTTGATAATGTTCCGTTTTAAGAAATCCTATACAAAAAATTTTTTCGCGTTAGATTCCAATAAATTGATAAAATTATTCGATCAAATTATTTTTACCAAATCTATTATATTTGTCGTTCGTTTTCATCCATCGCGGAGCTGTCCAAGAAGCTGCGAGAAGTCGCAAATTTGGATTTAACTCGAGTGCTTTTTGTATTAGAGGAATTTTGTAAAGAAGATCTTCCTGGGTTAAGGAAAAATTCGAAAGTGTCGTATCGCCTGGCACATCGTCGTATGAGTAACCATGTGTGGAAAAATCGGTCCCAGCAATCGGTACTCTACCGAAGCTGTATTTGCTGCCATTGGTACTGAAGTAAGATCTGTAAAAGAAAATGATTAATAATAAAAATGTATTATCTTTGATAACGATTATAAAAATTTAATTACTACTCACTCCATCAATTTATCCTGAGCTCTCACACTCAATTTCTTTATATTTATTCCAGCTGAGTCCGTAAATGCTCCGCCGAATCCATGTATGGCTTGGTACGTGATAGTTCGATTTAAAATTAATTTCACTTTGCCGATACTTTGATTGCTAAATTTTTCTTCAATCAGTTTCAATCTTAGACCATTTTTGCTGGAGACATATCGCAAAAGATTTCCTCTTTTTGGCAAAATTCGATCCGGCGTGATATCGCAATACGTGGAATTGCAAACACACACAGTACCTCCGTTCCCAAAATCCCGTGGGACGCAGTCCTGTGCGTTCACTAAAAAAAATTTTTTTTTCATTTTTCATCGTCAACTACTGTACATTATTAATTACGTAACAATTGAGAACTTGCCAATTAACAAAACGGACGTGAATATTCCAAACAGCATACACAACTCCATGTTGACAAATCAGAATAAATTTTCTAATTTTAAGTAACTGAAAAGAAATTTTTCAACTTTTATTATACATACACAAAAAATCAGACTTCTTGTTCGAGTTAACAAACGAAACATAGAATAAATTTGTTCAAAGATATTGTTCTTACCTGATTGACTAGTCTGATTTTTCGTTAATAAAAATTCGTCAGGTCGAATTACTGAACAAAGCCCCAAGACCAGTATCGGTAGCTCAAGTGGATCTTCACAGAGTGGTTATACAAAAATTTTCGCACTCGTCCATTTACCACAGATCATATGTAGAAACAATGACATTCACGAAATACCTAAAACACATATGTTCGAAATTCTTTTTATTTTGTTCGTAACGCTCTGAAATTCAGTATTGGGGTGGGGGTACTGTAAGGTCACAGGCCTGCCGAAATTCGTTAATTGATTTTCAAATGGCAAACAATAAACATCTGCCAATGACATCAATCATCCAAGCGTACGGTTTAGGTATGGAGAACTTTACTTTTGAAAAGTAAATAAGAGGAAAAAATATTATTTCTTTCGGTCCAAAGGTAACGAAAAGTTACCTGCTCTTATTGTACAAATGAAAAAACGGATATGCCAAGATCCCAGAATCACGTGCTGCCGCGATTGCTGTTGAAATATTTAATTGTATCACGCTGACTGAAATTTGAATATTTTTGGACTTACTTACGAAGTTATTCATTAAAACCAATTTATCCATCATTGTGACAATTTAATTCTTTCAAAATCTTTAATAAACATATTCTATTCTATTCTATTCTAAATAATTTTTCTTAAACAACACGACGTCTCCGCCATTAATTTTTCATTCGATTTCAATCGACTGTCTCTAATTAAAAAACAAAGTTTATCTTTCGAACATCCTTGAACGTCAGGTAATTAATTTCCAATACATCAAAAAATCGGTAACACAATAAAATTATTATTTCCGTATGTCATCCGACACAAGTCTTCTCCGATGTTGTCACAGATAAGAAAAATATTGGTTTAATCTGGCGAGGCAGTCTCTCCACGTGATAACCCCATTTTTACGATTATGCCTTCGTGGCAAAAGGGACGTAAGAACAGCCATAAAGAATGCTAATGATTAAGAGTCGAGGTCCTGGGCCTCCCTAGCTGCTGACTGGAAAAACACGTGTTGAGGATGTGGATAAGAGATGGGTAGAGAAGGGAAGAAAAAAAAAAGAGAAAAAAAATCGTTATAAAGAGACCGGAGTGATAACAGGATGGTGACTATTCAAGAATATTAATGACAACACGACAGTTCCCGATATCCTTTCACTTTTATCCTAGTGAAATGATTCTAAATGACACAACTCAATGACCACCCAGGTCGCATATTATTCCAGCAATAAATAAGTACATATATATTCACACTCATAAAAAATACTCTACAATACATACTAAAAAGAAACTAATATTCGTAGCAAAATATTTTACAACCGTATCAGCATATCTATACAGAAAAAATAATTTTCATCTAAACTTTGGAAAAATTTTCTCAAAGCGGAAGGATAATTCTCGCACCGTCTATGCAATTCCCGTGGCACGTGAGCCTCCGTTGAAAACAAGGCCATCAATCGAGAGTATAGTGAGAGAAGCACAGCCGCATCTCCAAAAGGTTGAACGATCATATAGAGGGCGCGCAGATGTCACACGTGGCTGCCATAATTCACCGTTCGTAGGTAATCCCAAGCCGTGCTTCTCCCAGTAGCTACCAGCCATACAGAATCGTTCCAGTTTCGTCCTCCGGGCCATACCAGTCAGGGATAGTGGTGGTGGAAACAGTAATGACAACAGCAGCAGCAGCTTCTCGCCCCATAGTCGGTCCACACGTTTCCCACTAGTTCTCTTCGCAGGATGCGTATACATAATGCAGTATCGCCTCGAGCCAGGCTACGTCAATCCGTCTATTCGTACGTGCTACATATTTATTGTCGATGATATCTGTCTCTCTGCGACCGCTGTGGAGAGAAGCCGAACTGGCGGCGCGGAGTTGCCCACCTGAGTTTGAGCAAACGTCCGCTAGGGGCGTAGAAGGCGTTGTAGATTATTACGTGTGCTCGTTGTATATATACATATATACGGATTGAGGTCTCAGCATATACGTATACCTCTTCGTCGGAACAAAAAAGGAGCATATATATAAGACTGCTGGACAACGCTGAGAAATGGATGGAAGCCGAAACCCAGAAGGAGAATGAGAGGAGTCGAGAAGCTCGAACGGGGATGACGGGTCAGTGATGCGTAAGTTGATTGCCAGGACGCCGCCACCGCGGCGCGCGCCTTCGTCCTTACCAGTCCTGTCCGTACCGTTCGTACTGCTTCGGCTTGATCTCGAGGAGAATAACTCATCCCTCTCGAAATATTCTACCTTTCTCGGAGATACTGGACCACTGTCGTTGAGATTGCGTTATTCGTGATGCGTCGGTGGGCATTTTTTTTAAATACCTTCTTGACACTGGGACGACGTGTTTAAGAATGAGAGGCTGGAAATTGAATGATTGGATTTTGAATAAATCTTTTTTTTAATTTATGCGTACTTTCGATCATCGGTCCTGGTCACTTTGTATAGGGTGTTTCTCTTTTTGGAATGGATTTTATCCTTTTATTTTTATTACTCGGAGCTTATCTCTTTCGGCATCTTTAATAGATCAGACTGCGTGCGTTTGGTCGCAGCATCCGTAGACGCCACTGACTGCGCGATCGGTCCATTCCCTGGATCTTTGAGATCCTGTCGGGCTCGACTCTCGTCGCCTTTCCGTAACGTCATACGACGCGGTGGATCTTTGTAAAGGGCCTAAACAAATCGATTACTAGCTTTGCCGATCTCTATGCCGAAATTATTTATTCCGACCGGTGCATCCCTTATGGATGTGGGTCGGTACCAATTACTCCCGACGTTACCGACGGATCATTTTTCTTCTTATAAGATTCCCACATTGGATTTCTCGAAGCTCCGTGACGAGTATCGATAAAATCTGACGTGCGAATCGACCTCTCGCGAATGGAAAGGTCGACTCTGAAATCATTGGATGGTCCATTGTGAATGGAGTTGGATGAAACGTCTTTTTTTTTAATATTACTTTTCTTATTTGATCACGAGTCAGACGTATAAAATATACGGATGAAATTTTTATCACCGTAAATAAATTAACTGGTTATGAAGAATATATATTTTTTTCCTTAAAGTCTCATTTTTTTTAATTACACGCCACTTGCTCGGGTACCTGTTGATCTTGAAGTTTATACATGGCGCGACGTTGCATCTGAAAATATATGTATTTTTTTTATATTTTTTTTTTGTAAGTACAGTTGCTAACTCTTTCCTTCCATTCATCTCCCCTCCACCTTATCACACCCCGTTTACCCACAGTGAAAGCTGTAAAGTTTTTAATGCATACCAAGTACGCATATGAATAACGAACTGGAAATATACTCGGAGTGCGAGTTCGAGTCGGGCATTTTGCATAAATCAGAGATAAGGTATACAGAGACTGGAATTGCAAAGAGAATTGCGAAGTGGATAGATAAGAGGAAACGATGAAAAAAAATTATTGCAATCTGTAAAAACAACCGTATGGATCGACCTTGAGCGGATGAATAATATAAGTCTACATAAATTATCTTATCTCTTCAGTCGAACGAGCACGATAAGCATTTTGATGAGAACAATTACAAAAATAAAAGTTCATCAATGACGATTATACGCGCTAAGTCCATATCCTTAACAAAATACCCAGAGTTGATCATGATAAATCTATTGGGCATTCGTAAAACTCGAAATACAAAATAAACTCAGAGCGACCCGACGTCCCTCCCAGCTCAAGACGTCGGGACGCTCTCTCGCGCGTCCTGTAGATCCTAATCTCAGCAATCCACAAGCGTCCATTGGATTATGAGAGGAGGGACGTACATACCGGGTGTCTCGTTGGGAACTAACGACAAACAGGACTAATACCTGGTAATTAGATGAATCGCTTGACCTAGTTTACGAGCCTTTGACAAAACTAGTTAATTGGATATGCGGATTATTCTGTCTGAGATTGTGCTGTAGATATCGGAATTACGGATTACTGATTTTGATATCAAAGAGAAGTTTTGCTACTCAAATACAAACTGCATACTCGTGATGATTAAACAGCATTAAAAGTGGCTGAAAGTGATTTATTTTAATATAAAATTTTTATTAAATAATTCGACCGAATTTTCCGACACCCGTTATACTGTCGAAAAACTTATAGTATACCCTAACAGTGTATAGTGTCTGAAGCTAGTTAACCCGTTTGACTGACGCATACCAGTCAGCGGGCAGTATCCTTCTAGGTTGGTCTCTTGGTTCTATGGGATATTCCGTGAGAGGAGGACTTCACCTTGGTGACCTTTTCTGGCCCGCATTTCTACGCTACACTAATATTTACACCTATCTAACGTTCGCTGCCGTACGATATATAGTGTCGTACCCAAAAGTTCAGTCAACGCGATAGATTTCGTATCGCGTTTCGTATTAGCTTACAGGACATCAATTATCGAGCCAAGAAAATATTTCTTGCATCCCAGTCGCGGACTGATTAACTGCGTGGAATTTTGAGTTTGGTACGTAGGTTGATTAAAAAAAAAAACTGCGAAGAAATACCTCCTGCATAAAAAGATACAAAAATCATTCCTATCCTGAATATCAAGATTTAGTAAGTTAACAAGTCAAATCCGCATAATCCAAATAAATCTGTATAAATTTTATGCTGTCTCGGATAGAAGTCAGAATCATGATTTTTCTAATTAAATGTCAATGTCAAAAAAATAATTTCAAGCGTCGCGACGCTAATCGCTCACTGAATCGTACGTTAACGTAAATCGAGTAGCGGCGCCCAGCGGACTTATCCCCATGAAAAATCAATTTCCCGTGAAGAAATCCTGATTGGCCAGATCTGCCTTACTGGTCCTTAGAAACGAAATTACATAATTTCTCATGTAATTGAACTGGACAGCATTTGATCATCTACCACGGGAGGGGGTGTCGATCCTATCAGCAGGGGTGCAATCATGGACAGCAGGGGTTCACACCGTCCTGTCAGTGCTTCAACAGCATAAAACCCAGCGCAGACAAAACAATGAAATTCAACCCTTAAACACCCACAATTCAATTAATCCCTCGACCAAACCCAAAAAAAATTTGCATTTTCCAAATTTTACAATAAATCAACAATCTGTATCCTTTTTCTCTACGATGAACTTTTTTCCCCACCCTATGAACTTAATACCAAACTATGAAAATTCTCCAAGTCGATAATTCGTCCGGCAAGAAAAGCAACGCTCGATTCGTAAACCTGGTTCGTGTCGCCGGTCACAAGGTGTTAAGCTGAAAAAGCTCTCGAGTGTCCGGGACATTTCTCTTTCGCTTGTCCGCGTGTCAGGTACGTCCGGAAGATGGATCGATGGAACTATGGACAGAAAGGATCGGAGTACGGGCGAGGAGCGTACTTGAGCGGTGAGCGAGCGTACGGAGCGTCGGTGAGGAGGAGTCCGCTCCTTTGCTTTACCGACACAGAGTGACCGCTCACTGCATCTTACCCAGTTCCTAATGTATGCGCATGCCTTAACATTCTAATGGTGCTCTACTTTCCTGCCGAGGTATATACCAGACCGTACGTCACCTTTCTACAATGAAACATAATCGGAACTAAATGTTTCCTACGTGTCCTTTAGGACTGGATAAGACGTCGAGTCCGACGTTGTGCGTCACCGTCAATCTGAAAGACGCCATAAAGTAAATCTAACCGTACGTACGTAGGTTAGCCATTGTCTTCTTCGTTCCTTTATGACTCTTGATGGAATCTCATTCGTCTTCCTCGACGAAGCAGTGTGGCCAATCCAAAAAAAAAAAAAATATTCCTGATACGTTACCGAGTGTGTTATATAATTTTTGAAAAATTTTTCAACACATTTTTTACACGTTTTTTAATTCGTTTTTTGGAAACATTTTTTTATACTTTTTTCCTTCGTGAATCATCGTATTCGAATAACTGGTCGAGAGAGTTCGTGATAGTCGGGTATTCAAATGTCTCTGGCTCGAAGTCCCCTTTCGTGTCTTTCACCGGGACTTCTTGACTCTTCATAGAAGACGCCTGTGGATTAACTTCTAATGCTCTCACAACGTTTGAGTATCGAAAGACTACCGACAGCGGAGAAAAGGACGAGCTGAGGAATTAATATTACGTGGAACTGGTGGCTGAGTGTGATGGATACCTTTTCGGTAGGCTTATGGAGTGTCGATCCTACGCTGGAAATTATCTGTCTATTAGAGTCGTGATAGACACTCTTGTATATTACGTCAAGTATAATTTAAGTCGTTCGTATTTAATGCCGATGGGTTGTAGTTCTGGGAATGTTCTTTCGATATCGTTCAATTACATTAGCGAGAGGAAAATTTTTATGAAATTTTTATTTTTTCAGGCAATAACTAAAGTTGGTCGAATTTTTATTTTTGGCTTTTTTTTTCATACGTCACGGTACGTCAACGTGAGGCGGACACGTGCGTTTTATTATAAATGGCCCGTGGACGGGGCCGTTTAGTAACAAGGTACTCGGAAAAACGTGCTTCGAGTTAGCTAAATGTGTTTTGCTAGACTAGCAGCGTCCCGTTTCGAAGTGCACAGGAAGTATATTAGTTACTGTCTCTACCGTGAGTGTCTCGCAACTACAAAAGCCACGGACGTGCGCGTGGATTTCAAAAATTTTTTTTCGGATATTTTTAAACTCAGACGGAATCCTCATTTTTTGGGAAATAGGGAAACAAAAAGTTAATGGCAACTGGATCGCACTTGATTATGATTTTTTGAAAAAATTTTAAGACCTTGTTTTCCTTATATTAGTTTAAGGGAAGAAAATGGAGTTTCGTAAAATTATAGCATTGCTTCATTATTTTTTTTTAACGTTAACGGGCCATGTTATTTAAGTTGATTTATGTATTAAAAAAATACTATTACATTAATAAATGTAATATTTCATAATCGTAAACCGGACCTACCCCAACTGCCAGCGAAACATTCCTGACCTGCCTCACTGTCTGGCACGCCTAATAAATATACTAGAACACGGAAATAACTGACAGATGTTCTGCTACAGTGAACCAATAATTACTACGTTCGAAGATAATAAATGTTCATCCATTTCGTTAACGAATAACATATACTGTATTTAATTACTCTCTTTTCAAAATTGAGGCATGAAAATTACGATAGTTTCCAGGATATTAAATACACAGTCAATGATCAATTTACTGTTACTTGTTTCTTCTCAATTTTGTAAAAAAAATATAACTTTTAACATACCGATTCCACCAAAGAAAAGTGATCTCATTTCGAAAACTCACATCACGTAACACACATGGGATCGAAAATGAAATTCACGTAGCACAAAAGCCCTAATTTTTAATTTTTTTTTTAAAGTCGACGAGTACCCTTTCCCAGCAACCATAAAAATGTCTAAAAAAATATTCACTCGGTAGAACCGTATCGAACGAGGAGAAAAACTGTCTACCGAACAAAAGAGAGCAGGACAAGAATCACGTGCAAATCAAGAGTGAAAGTCGAGCACAAAGTGAAATTCGTCACGGGCAGTCCCAGAATGTAAAATAAATTTCCCATTTTTCGTAAAGGATGAGCCAATAGAGAGGGAGAGACAAGCCTATAGAGACGCATATAGAGATGCACTATTTACACAAATGCAACTTATCCCCAGCGCGCAGTGCATCGCAATGGACCACCTACAACACTTCGTTCCTTATACTTGGGCTTCCATATTCAGATAGCCCAGCAATGTCCACCGTCCATAAATATTTATGCGCATTCAATGTAGTCGCTCGAGTGGAATTCAGGCTGTCAGGAGTATGAAGGGGGCGTGAGTTATGTGAAGTCGTGTTGACCGCTATTGTCTTGGCCGTTTGCAGGCCACATATACATATATACAACAAATGCAGACAAAGTTCGTAACAAGTATTAGATAGGTACAGACTGACGTACACAATCGAAAAATTACGTAAATATCAAAATAATAAATACAAAAATACAAAAACCCGTATGACACGTTACGAATAAAATTTAAAAAAAAGGCAAGATGATCAAGTGAATTTTGTAAAGTATTCACTCCCATACCCTTCGCGATCACTGGAGCCTATCCACGTATCGCATGGACTTTATGTATATACGATGGCAATAAACTCATCGAAGCAAATAGTCAATGACGTTAAATTGACAAGCATCGTGGAAGACGGCAGCCGAATTATAGCAGGTAATCGTGACGTAGTCATATATTAATATCACGCATCATTAAAGGGAATAATGAGTGACGAACTGGTCGCTCGAGTTGTGTGTATATATATATATATCGGTGGCAAGTTTTCCTTATCCAATGCGTGGCAACCGGAAGCGCCTGGTTACCACCGTGTAATGATACCTTTCCACTGGCCGGCGATATTCCGTGAATCGAGTGCGTAATTGGCCAGACTCGACTGTGCTTCGCGAAGGAAATATCGAGTTTGAATGGTCGGCCATATTGGACCTGAGAAAACGTTTAACTGTTGTACCTTAGGGTGTGAACTCTTGATCGTCGTGAAACGCATGGTAATCGGGTTCCGCTTGGTGTTCGTATAATTATGGTAGAATTTCTATGTAATTACGTCTTACGCGTTTCCTTTATTGAGTTGCCACGGCGTACGTAAAATATACAAGAACTGTTTCAGCTGCTGGTATCGGGTATAGGTTAAGTGTGGGTTAAGTAGACAGTCAGTGCGAGAAGTTTGTTTTCGTTTCTTGATTAGACGAGGTTAGGTTGGGTACACTGATCTTTGTAGTGAATCAAACTTTGATTGAGATACGGTACGCTTGTCAATAATATAACGGGTATGCATCAAGTAATGACAGAATTAACAATTGATTGATTAACAGAGCTCGATGGATTATTGATCTTTTTTTTATGAATTGATTGATTTCTTTTAATCGATGATCGATCACCATTGACGAATCGCGAGAACAGGTACTCGTTGCGGGATTCGAAGAAACGGAGTGGCTGCGAAGAATGTTGAATACACCCGTGTAATTTTCAAATTTTTTTTCTCGGTGCATTCTCAAACTTTTTTTTATCCATTTAATAAATTATCTCCGTCTACCCGGCTCCGCGTGTTAATCCAATTGTTTTATCTGATACCGAGCTTGTACTAAAAAAAAACATTAAAGGCACCACTATCTCTTGACTGTAATCGTACGATGAGAATCGCCGATTTAAATAGCGTGCGGGGTACGTATGCGTAGGGCGATGCGTGATGCATGCACCGGCCCTGCATTATGTCGTGCATTTATGTTTCGTGTGCATACCTATATGCTTGTAATATTCATTTCATCCCCCACGCAGTGGCAACCCGCTGTCTTCGCCGTAGTCACGTGCACGAGGAACTGACACCCACGCGTAAATACTGAAATCGTAACAGGAAATTTAACATGTGGAACTGTCAGAAATAATCGATGTGTTATATTTTTTTCGAAAAAGAGAGCGATCGAAAATTTGACTTTTTTAAACAAAATTTTCAAACACCCAAGAATTCTGTTGCCGCCTTGACCACAGGCAAGTACGTAATCGCAAGATGGTAGAGCTGTTCGGGATAAATTATTAACCAGGAATTCTAACCTTTCTCCGAAAACCGTTTAAATCTCCACGGATACAGATTTCACTCGCAGATGAAAATGCTTCGAGTACAACTGCAGTACGAAGCTATTGCATTGTGTTCCACGAGTACCGGTGTTTACGGAACGAGAAGAAAAATCATTGCAGTCTGTTTCACAAGCAGCAACTCTCAAGCACTGTATAGTTATTACGTACGTTTGAGTATACCTCAGCGCAGAGTGCAGAGTTATCACTGAACAGCTTCCGGCTGGTTGCGGACTGGTTTCTATGAGCGGTTGGTACCAACGTCAGAAACGTACGATTATCGTGTCAGCATAGCCGAAGAAAAAAGTCCTTCGTGTAAACTTGAACGCGACCGTGTGATAGTCATCAGGCACCAATTCGTTATCACTTCCGTTTATCATTGAATTAACAGTTCGTAGAATGCGAAAATATCATCGTTATCAAATGAATTTTCCAGTTCGATCGAGTTCTCACGTCGCTGCACTTCGATCGTGCAACACTTTTACAAAGGAGCACAAAGGATCCGAGCAGCAGTCAGCTTGTCTGCCAACTGGCTGAATGATAACGTATAGACACGTTGATATCGAGTATCCTCGAGCGTTATCAAAGGTTGCGTCAATCTGTAAACGCGGAAAGATACACTGGATGGACCAGGACGTTGATGCTGGAAACAGCTCGACGTCCCTTTGTTCCGCGATGGGAACGAATGCAGCAGTCGCTGACACGTTATTTCGATGTAAATGCCAGAGCCGAACTCAACCGACAATTTAACCGATTTTTTTGTCCAAATTGGGAATTCGCAAAGCCGAACGATTTCGCAAAGACGGGACCTGCGGATAATAACAGACAACGAAGCCACTATCAGCAGAGTCGGACTTAATAGAAAAATCTCGAGCACTAATGATGGAGTTCAACTTGGGGCTGGTTGGGTCTCTGTATTTTTCTTCGGTATCTACGTTGAAAATAGCCCGAGGCCAGTGCCGAGTGCTGGGATACCAACCTTGACCTGAGATAATGTAGGTAGAGGTAAAGTTGGTTTTGTTACAGGAATTGCGCGGCTTCCGTGGCTACGCCAATTTTCATTTATGACTTTCGGTCGGTTTGGCTTTTAATACTCTGGTAGACAAGCGCGCGTTGGCTGCGGCGAGATTCGCAGGAATTGGATGGACGGGATATCCGGTATGCGAGAGATCCAAGATGGGAGAAATATTTTTTGGATTTATTTTTAAAATCCGAATCAAAAGCTACGGCCAAGAAACTAAGAGCCGTTTCTTTCATTTTCCTTGGCAATCTTCCCACCGGTATATGTCCCGTTGCGGGACTTCGCAGGACGTATCAGAGTCATTCTTGGGGCCAAGTACGTTTTCCTTCGGACGACGGGAATTGAAAAAGGAATTAATTCTTGGCACGTCGGCTTCTTCTGTCTTGACACTTTTAAGTCTCTGACCAGCAAGAAACGCGAACTTTTGACGCATCGCGATTAACTTCAAGTTTGGATGATCCGTCCCTACGGAATCATATTTCTTGGCTGGGTGCTTGTGCTTCAGGAGTAATGCCGTAGATGGCGCCACGGAAGATAAACTATATAATTAAAATAATTCTCGGAAAAAAGTTTTATCATTAATCTGCTTATCGCCTATTTTTGGCGGACTGTTAAGTAGAAGAGAAAATCACATTTGAAAATTTAATAGTTTATATATTTAGCGAAAATCTACTCGTATGACACATACGTGGTACTTGAGATATTGAAATAAAATAAATCATGTGTGTAAAGATACTTAAATATTACGATCTGGCAATAACTGGTATAGATATACTGCGTGTATATATATATACATACATACACACCTCATATACAAGGTGTAAATTGGGCTTGAGATGATTTAAATCGCTGCAGCGAGCCAATTCGTTTTACGACGTTGAAAGGTGTGCGCTTGTAACACGTGTGGATGGACACGTGGGTGTCGCGTGGGAAGTATCATCATCCAGCAGTCAATTGTGCGGGTTAATTCAAAATGAAATTAAGTCGATAAAAGCACTGTGCTTCGAAGTCTTAGAGAAAGCGTCGAATCACTCGTGACGTCAATAAATTGCCTTAAGAAAAAAAAATTGAAAACATTCTTTAATACTTTTTTTTTCGCCTCCTTGTATCAATCGGACATTAATAAGTCACGTTCGACGAAATTGTCCCGATGACGTTTCATTCGAAAATCTCCGAGAGTCACGCAAAAACTATTTCGATGATCAAACTGACATTCGTCACAATAGAAAAAGGATTCATCCCTGTTACGGTATACCGGCAAAGACTTTTGTACTTGCTATTGTTATGGAAACAATGTGAAAACGAAGTTAAGATAGCGACAATGCATACTGCAACAGTCATCGTAATACTCAACGCATAGTCAAGTGTTTCAATGTGGAATGCAAGCATTTTGTCATGCATTCCTTGCGCAGTTCGTATACGTGGAACCAAGTGGAGTTCTTCCATTTCGTAAGAGATTTGTTCCGGTTAAAGAGTCGAATGCTTAAATAGCACTACGTTGAGGTTCGCCTATAGAAAATATAACAATAACTTCTTATACAGAGTCAGTGTTACACGGTGTAGAATAGTGAAAAGAATCATCTATATAAATTACGAGGAATTTTTTACGATTGGTCGTTATTAGTAAGAAAAAATAATTTATTAATATTATTTCGAAAAATAATATTCAAAATTACGACGGTACGTAAAATTTGAGAATTTCATAAATTTTTATAAATTCTTTACTCTCCTTCGGTAGCTGTCTGTATTCTCTCGATGCTCGAGAATATTGTTAATCGTTGTACATCCCGCTTGAATCTTAAGCAATTAAAATTAATTAAAATGCCATAATTATACGATAAGATTTAATCCATGGAACATATGTGTATATATGTATAGTGTACTATGCCTCGAATACCGGATGCCGGAGTAATTATTACGGGTAAGATGAAATTATCGTATGGATTAATTATTCCTGGAAAACATTTATGTCCGTAATGTAACCTGCCATAGTGAAAATTAATTTTAATTCAAAAAAGTCTAAACAAATTCGAAAACGCTAAAGAGAAATTTCGCTAAGCGATCGAGGCCTATTCGAAGCTTTAACCTCGTGACCCAAAATGCATGAGTGCATTGAACGACTTGAGAGCCACTGAGAGGTCCATTAAAAAAAAAGGGGCGTTCACACCAGAGTCAAAACTTTCAAGAGCTGTCCGTCATTACCCAATATGCCCAAAGTCGATGTACGCGTATCAAAAAACGCTATCAGTATACCTATACAGTATTCTCTATATATATCCAAATGGAAGTCACCAGCCATTTATAATGTATACAGAACTAAAAATAGAACAGCACGTACTTTGATGTTCTCCTTAATATGCAGCATTTAGGTTCTTGTTTCCGGCTCCTTTCGAGAACGATTTACGTGGTCATTATTGAAATAGTCTATGTGATCTATGAGATCCGTACGCTGGTTTCTTTAGCTGCTGGAAAAAAAAAACTTACATCTAGCATAGCGAATCACGTTACCAGGTTTAGTTATAACCCAGAGGGTGTCTTTGCTGGCAACCCCTAAAACCGGAAAGGGCGGTCAGTGCCTTCGAGAGTTTTTGCAGCTTGTAGCGTTCGTATTCATCAATGTGAAATTATCCTGGACTGTACATAGTACGTAGTCCCGTCCGGCTCCTCGTTCATTCATATAGCCAAAGTAATCACATATAATTACGCATCTTTAATTACAGGGCAGCCAATGTTAAAACAAACAGTGCTCCAGCGTGGTTATTATCCTAAGGCAGTTGCCTGGAGCCAGCAGTACCCCCATGAGGAAAACGGTGGCATCCATGGGTTGGGATTCAAGTTTCGCCCTTGTTAGACCCTCAAGGTCATTTATGGGAGATCAGGGCAAACCCACCAATCGAGACTAATTATCTGTTAATTATGGTATTTCGTCTTTATGGCGGAGGAGTTGCTGCCGTGACCGATACAGAGTTAGGATTTCGCTATTGTGTCGAGTTTTCTTTGAAATTCTAGGTAACCTCCGACAATTGCGTCATCAATCTCATTCAATGTGATTTTAATTAACGTCACATTTCTTACGATCGTCTTTCGTATTTCATTAATTCGATAAATGTCAAAGGTCGAATTTTGAATTATTAGATCCGTAACGTATCTCGCTGCCACGTTATCTGAATTAGGTGCGCGTCCAATTAGTAGAAACAGGCCTGTTTAGGGCCCGTAAATAGGGGCGGCAGCGAGATAAAAGATAAATACGTCGAGGCATATTTAGTTTCGATGACAGGCGGCTACGAACTGGTGTAGACATTTTTGATAAGAAATATGTCACGTGATAGACGTTGTGGGTCAACTATAGTAACTTTGAGGTCCCTTAGCCACCGACTCATAACCTACAATAAATGTTGGCTCTTATAAATATTGTAATGGGGGTTTTATCCCTGGGGACTACTATTTTTTATAATATATTGTACGACACATACAGATATACAGGTACTTAGCAGAGTTGCCACGAGCGATTCGTTATTCATAACGTTATACGACTGAGACATGTATTTTAAATTAAGTTTGTATAAAAATTTCGAGGCTGTTTAAAAGCGTCTAGAGTGGCACTGCCGATCGATCCTGGGACGGTTAGGAAAGAAATAAAATAAAAAGACTGGTTTCAGGCCTGCAAGGGATTAACTCCGTAAGGGACTGATATTCTTGAGAAGATTTTTTACCCATGATCCAGACTCTCCCACCGAACAGGATACGTTTGAATAAGGAGTTAAAAAGAATCCGTAGCTCCGGCGAAACAGTCGTTCAAATTAATTCCGCAAAGATCCGTAAGCTTGACTCTCTGCTTTGTTGATGAGGACTTATCACCTTCGCCAAGTAACCTGTTAAGTGTTTGATATACCCAAGGTAGCCGTTGGTCGTGGTTATAACTAAGTGATTCCTTTCTCTTAAAGTTTATGAACGTGCGTGATAAAGACGTGAAGTTAATGAAGGCGTATAAGTCACGTCGGACCTGAGGTTACGAAGAAGAACGCGATGACGTAGCTCGTGTGAGTAAGTTGGCGAGCATTGCTCTGAAGTTTATTATATTTTACGTATCTTCGTATAATATTTATCTTTAGTTTCTATGGAATTCGCTCCAGCCAATTTTTCTTTCCCTATAATTATATTTTTCGCGTACGCCCGGAGACGTGACATTTTCCTTCGCGAATTTGGTCCTGGTGTAATGAGAGAAAAAGGGGGAAAAAATGAAGGAAACTCTCGGGGTCTGCCTTGCACAACCTGCTCATGTTTCTCATATCTCACAAAAAAAAAGATAAGGAATTGAATTAACGCAGCAATGCTGGGGCCCGCCCCGAGGGGCCCCGACATGGAAGAGGTCGAACGAGTAGAATGTGGCAGTCCCGGCTGTATACTTCACAAGTCCCAGTCGAATAGTCATTCTTTCAGTTACTTTGGCACTGTTGAAAATTTCAAAACGTACCTGTAGCGGCAGAAACTTTTTTTTAGTCTATCAAAACTGTTTCAGGAAGATACAATTTTGGATTAAGTTTAAGAATTTTTACGTTTAATACGTAACGAGCTGCTTCCATCGAATAATAGTTGACGTGTAATCCAGATAGCTTGGTGGAGACGTTATCAATATTTTTCAAGACAATTTTATCCGTGAATCTTTCAGAATGAGGATTGACAACTTTTACGGGGCGAGAATAAAAGATTTCTTGGGTACAACTGATATTTACAAAGACCTTGCGTGCAAATATGAATCCGGAGAGATGCTCTTTGCGTAATTGAATCGACGGAGAACATTCTAGAAGCTTCTGTGGCGCCATCTCTCCGTAATAGAGTGTACTACGTTCTAGAGGATAGCTCTGCAATTTTTATACGAAATCGTATCTTTCTCGTGAATTACGTAAAATCTGTTAGACCAAAATGGCACCTCGTTAATTCTCTTAATTGATAAACAATTTCGTATAAATATATACATATATATACCCACGAAAAATTGTATAGCTCTAACAAGATAATTGGAAAGGCTCATTGTCCTTTT
Source organism: Trachelus tabidus (assembly GCA_030142655.1). Lineage (NCBI taxonomy): Eukaryota > Metazoa > Arthropoda > Insecta > Hymenoptera > Cephidae > Trachelus > Trachelus tabidus. The sequence goes on along the minus strand of JARQTI010000393.1, from coordinate 3,119,228 downwards.
GTTTGTTCCACCACAATTTTCTAGTCTTCCTTTTATTCGTTCACTCTTTAACACTGCAAATAAGCGGTTACTGTCATAAATTAGTTTCGACGTAGCCTACCTTGTGATTGCATGCGCCCCGGCCGACGCTCTTCCCACTGTAGATTTATTGCGAGTCAAACGTAATTTTTTATTCGCCGCGAAAGTCATGCAGATTAATGGCCTGGATTTTGCGGTCCTCATTAATCTACCAACTTCTGAGCTTCATGCTCCTGTTTCCCGCTTGCTTAGTGTCAGCCAAACGTCCGAAAGTTCCGCACCGGGACGAACTACTTTCCCATCCCGACTCCAGGAGATGGAGCCACTATTAATTCGAGAAGGTATAGCCAAACTTTGGAAACCCGAGGCAAGTGCACGTTTATGGTGTACGCTATTTGCAAAAATAAAAAACAACAATAAAGGCTCATCTTCATATATTCCACAAACCTCCCAGCAGCGTATTCCGCTAGTTCATAGACCTAAATATCTACACGACACTGAAGAAAACATAGAGAACAAAGGAAGTTCACATTTTTCTTCTACATGTTCGCCATACTGTTATTGGTGAACAAAATAAAAAGCACTGAAGAATTCCCAAAGCAGATCATCTTCCGGCATGTGATTGTAAGCCGGAGCTTACACGGGAGTTCGAAGGATGATCGGTCCCGTGATCTGCGGGGTCCTAACGAGACCCATTGGGTCCTATGTGAGAGGACCCATCGAGACCTAAGTCCCCTATGCCCCATGGGGTACACCGTGTAGGTACACCGTGACCAGAGACACGACTGTCTCTATAGTATATATACATATATACACACTCTCACACATAGTGAGAAAAGGTACCCATACTGGCTCAATGTGTCAGGAGGCCTCACAGGGCGATCCATCATCCGGCCGCACTGTTGTGACAAAACCGTCTGATTCACCATTAGGCGCTCGCTCGGATCAAACCGCTATTAATTCTACTTTGTGGGGACATCTCTCCCAGTTCATCCCACGTCCCAGTGTAAAAAATGGTCACCGCTTCCTTGGCTTCGTCCCGTCTTGATGTCCCTTGAGATTTACCACAATTCTTAGTACCAATCCCACTACCGATCACCGATCAGGTCGTGTACGACGTATGCCTAGTCATACTAAATTTCGTGTATATAAAATGTATGCAAAAAAATTGTTGTCATTCAAATAATCAAATTCGATAACGTCCTGGGAAATTCGAAGGAAGCTACGAGACTATGAATTTCCCGAATCTCAAATTTAAATTGAATAATTTTACTCAATCTTTTTCTCTGTACATATAGATCACTGCTCGACACTTCGAGGAAGCAATTATCTAGGCTGGGCCGTGCCAGCTGGCGGATGTCTTGCGGTTTTCCACACGATCGAGAAACACGATCGAGCTGTCGATGGATCCTTGATTTCTTGCGGTAACCGCTACTAGGTAAGTTTCACGAGTACTGTACGGTTTGTATTCTACGTTTCTGAATGCTGCCGGACGTAGACTCTGGTCGAATATACTTTGACAAGTTTTAAACGTTTCAGGATCGACGGAATGGTTAATTGCTCGCGAGCGATTTAATTGATCGGTGTATACGAGCTGCAGCTAAAACCGGTAGGAAAGTTCCTTCGTTCCCGTGGGGCCGGAAGGACCGACAAAAAATATGGATTAAATTCTCCACGCTGCGGAGTCTTCGCCAAAGAAGTAGACGCCGCTGGCTAAGCAACTCTTGACAATAAGTCTGCCCACCCAACCGGCGAGTCTTAGATGGCGTCTCGAATCATCCCTTCATTTGGGACGCACCCCCATGGCTATGGAGGATTCTACGTCCTGCGTTCAGCGCCATCTCGACTCAACTTTATTTATCTTTCACGGAACGATCCTCTGGACCTGGAGTAGTGTAAAAAATTTTTTTGTATGGTATATATTTTTTGGAAATTTATGCACCTCTGTATCCTCGAAATATATGGATATTAATAATATACAGTGTATAATATAACGCCGTTGCGCAATACTAGGCGATATGGATTTATTCCAGTCGTGTTACATAAATACCAGCTAGACGACATTTTCTCTGGCTCTCATTCACGAAGTGTCTTATGCAAGTACGACGCTGTTCTACTTGCTTGCAGCTGGTATGGTAATGGTCGTGAAAGAAAAAGGCCCATTGCAGCCCCACTGTCAATGCCGTAAATAATAGCTTGGAGAGATTCGATTTTATGAATTTCAGGTAATTATCTGAGGTACCACGAGAGGAATGGACGATACGAATTCCATTGAATTTTTAACCAGCCAATTTCTCTGTACTCGCTCATTTGACCAATTCAAGCGCAAATTGGGCTTTCGTTCGTCCCATGCAAGTCGATTTTAATTCTTGGATTTAACGTCTGTTCGGTACTCACTGTGTATAAGCCTGATTCGCTCTGTTTGAGATCGGTAACAAATGACAGAGGCTGACAATACTCGTACGAAATGTCGAACACGTGTGTCAGTATTAAGTGTGTCAACAAGTATGACAATTCCTCGGACTGTCAAATCTCCATGGAGTCGACACGCGGTTGAGTCAAGGTAAATTAAAATCGGTCCTGGTTCCAGGCGGCGTGGTAAATTCGTTAAAGCGTCTATGAGGGGGTTGCAACCCCTGCTGTCCTCCCATAGAAACCCCCTGTACAATATGGTCCGAGCGGGGTGGCGCGTCTTCCCCTGGAAAATATATTGTTCAGCGGAGAACGGTTGTGTCAGGTTAGGTTGGGTTTCCGCCCGTAGCCGACAAGACGAAACTCAGGTAGGCCGTCATTCGACTTTCGTAGCCCCAAAATGAAAGGGGAACAAAATGGGGGGAAGAGTGACAACGGCGACAACAACAAAAAAACTGCCACAATGTCACTAAATACAGTTTTACGCGCCATTAGAGTCCGATGTGCCGCGTCGCGCCAGGGTGCAAACCTAGAGGACCATAAAGTCAATGGCGTCCGATCCCGCACTTTATTATGGCAGATGCCCCGCGTGGGGCGAATCGGGTGTCAAAATACTTCGAGTGTAATGAAAATTTATTTTATCCAAAATCTCACCGAAGAATCTCTTTTCATCCGTGTCGATTATTTCCCATATGTCTCGGGGGTTGGCTATTATATCGAGAGGTTGAATGCTAAATGCTAAACCCTTATACGTTGCAACAGGTTCTTTTTTTTCGACACTTACAAATTTTATCACTATTTTTTTACTCATTCCACGGTCATTATATTTTTTGTGCCTGGTACGCTATTCTTTTTTTTTTTCAAAAAGTAAATGCTGTATGAGTTTTTTTTTGGTCCATTTCAACCGATCCGTCATCTCTTCCTTCATTTGGCTATTTATACATGCAAACAGATCTTGGCTGAAAATTGGTCTAAGTGGCTCGATGAAAATGTGGCTCCCTCGGCGCTCAGAAATGGAACCAAACAAAATTGCTTCGACAGGATGAATTCACGGAACCATTTTCGTTTTTTCTTCTCTCCACTCAGAGATATCGCTCGAGTCAATCAGTGAGCCGCAGCTGGACCGAGTGCGGCGTGAGTCCGCAGGATCGATATCTGGCAGGGAGGATCTCAAGCAGCGCATACACGGAAGAGAGATCCTTACGAATTTGCCAGGAAAATAAGTGGATGCTGGATACAGAGATTTTTTGAGCAGATGACGAAAAGCAAAAATGTTTTTTTATCTCGATCATAGACATTGCTTTTTTCAATACGCGATACGGGATAAATACAATGTTATTAATCACAGCGAATCATCCAGTCATTATGTGGACTCTGTTCTCGTTAGCATATTCATTAAAGATTAATGCACAGTAATTTAATTTCTATCAAGAGGATCTGACCAATTAATAAGTTCACGCAGCAGACTTAATTAATTATTTTTGCTCAACATCTATTTTTCGTACACTAGTCCTTTTTTTTATTAGTCTACGCTTGTATTTTATGTGAAAAATATTTTTTACTTCTTTTTATTTCCAAAGAACACCTACCTATGCGATCATAGGGTTATGGGGTATACCATAGGCACTCCCATGGTAGGTACCTCATTACTCAAAGGATCCTAAACGCTTCGATGGAAACCAGCACGCCCATCTTTGGACCTGAGTCTAGTATATACAAGGTAAACACGAGTATTACAATACAGCACAAATGATCGGGGACATTTTTCAGAATGTTATAAAGGATATGGTAGCCATCTTTTTTTTTCTTCGTCTCCCTTCTTCCTACGGTGCATACGTGTAGATGTGTTTATATATGTATATATAATTTTATATACATATTTATATATATTATTCGTGAGTGGATGCGAGGAACGCGCGGCAGAAGCAAACCGGAAAATTTATGGGTCCGATTGTTCTGGAATCTTCTTCTTGGGAATTTCGGCTTCTTAGTGAACTCCCTACGCGCGTTTTATGTCTGTGCTTATATAAGTCTTGATCCTTGATCCTTTTTTTTTTCTACGTGATCCTACCACCGTGCGATACGGCATTCAGTTTTATTTTTAGATATAAAAAACCATTCAAGCCTTTGATGGTTGCTCGTATTTGCGTATGAAATTTTTTTTTTGATATAATTGAATTTACCGGAATTTTGTTTTATTTTTGAAAAATTTGACATTTTTAAACTTTGAAGCTGTCTCTCTTGTCTGCCGATAGTTTCGATGCTTTTATCACGTGTCCACTGTTACGGCACATTGAAAACGTTTTTAAGGAAGGTCATTAAGGTTTTTTGTGCTTTTTCGTCTTTTTTTCTCAAACTGGCCGCATGCGACCTCGCGCCTCAGAATCGATCGATGACTGTGCCTATTTTGAATTAGAAAATCGATGGACTAGCGAACCGTATACTGGATACAGTCAATTGAACCGTACGGTACATGGACGGAAGCGATAAAAAAAATGAAGAAAATCAAATTTTTATTAAAAAAAATAGAGTGATCATACGCGATAGATAACACCGATAAAATTATTCAACAGCAAGGTTCACACCGGTGCGATCTTGGAAACGTAGATGAAAGTCGTTATAATCAAAAATCTAATATTCGGTATCACTAAGATTTTTTAATTCTAGCCAGGTTATCCTTATCGTAAGTAAAACAAAAAAATTTGTTCCCACTCGAAAGCCCAAGAAAATGATAATGAGGGCTGCCTCGAGTGGACTTACATGCGCGGACAGGTGGGTTGGGTCAGACTGACGCCCATGCCCTGTACTTCTGGGTCTTATCGGGCCTTATTTCTCCTCGGCCAAGAATCTCACTTACAACCCGTGGGGGCCTTACGTGCCCACGCAGAAAGAAGGGGGAGCGCACGAAGAAACAGTCCGTGTTTAGGGGGGCGTCCATATTTTATATTATTTAATCACGTAGTCGGTACAGCACGCAGAGACGCCGACGTCCATACGCCACGTGGGAAAAAGACGTCAATACCTTCATTGGGCCCCATTGAATATTGATCACCCTTGAGAATCAAAAAATTGCCGCGGTAAAAAAAATCCTTTTTTTTCTAACTGGGCATTTTTTTCATAATTTATTGCCGAACGAAAATGGGCCATACAAATTTCCAAAATTTTTTTTCCTTCCAACCATCTGCCACCACCGTTACGCAATTCCGTCTGATATCCTATCTAGAAGCAGCTGAACGTTGCTTCCTCAAGGGTCCATTGCTGATTGGTGATACCGATACACGTCACGTTAACCCCAAAATAACACGTAGGTCTATCAAACCGCCCTACCGTCGTATCATTTTTTAAGGTTTCACCTGTTATCAGTACAATCTCTACTGTCCGCTTTACTTAATGCCACGTGAAACGATTTTCGTCCTTACGCAACATCACCGCCATCCTCATTCTGTTTACCGAATCGAAAAGATATTTAAAAAAGACACAACGACTACACCTGTCCTCCTGGTTATTTGCATAATCTTCAGTGATAACCAAAGCCATGTTCACTGTGACGTAAACAAAAATATTAATCCTTGCGTTATCTTATCTCAAGATGTAAAAAGCTCGTACAAGGTATATCTACCATCGTGTTTATCCCGGCAATTCACACTGGTCCTCGGTTGAAAAATTTTTGTAGCAGTTTGTCGAAAGAAAAAAAATTTTGTTTGTCCTTAGAGAGACGAAAAAATGCACAATCTAGATTATAATCTCGAGTAAAGAATTTAGACATTTTAATAATATTCCATCACGCGCTTCAATTTACTTATCATATATTTACAGTGAGTACCAAGTACAGCACGGACAAGAACCAAGGAGGCGGGCTCCACGTAACAGCTGTCCGTCACTGCTATCAGATGTAAGTCGCCTTCGCCGCTAGAATGCATGGGTACACCTCCAGCTAAGCAAGCAAGCAACTAAGTAAGTAAGTAATTCAGTACAGAGATGAAGCGAACGAGCCGAAGAAGTTGAAGCGGCACGAAGGTGGGACGGCTGAAGAAGGTGGAGGTTGAGACTGTAGGTAGGAGGTGGAGCGAGCAGTGCCGTAGAGTTTAGGGTGGCAAGGAGGGGTGACGATACCTTAATGAATACATTAGCTGCTCTTCGTTTCAGTCCGGCCAACGTTTCAACAGTTGACTACCCAACCTAATTTTACCAGCCATCAACCCACCTTCGCGCCGCTTATGAAAACTTCATTATGCGTCGACAAACTGCCGTGCATCATCCTTTCTTTTTTATCTCGTATCCCGGTAGCTGTGATGCCTTTTTTGTTGATCAACCAATTTTTTTTCTAATTTCATTCAAATTACGACGGATCCTTTTAGTCGAATTTCACATTTTTAATATCCCTCCCCCGTGATCTTCTTTATCGACAGGGATGACGAACGAGTTAAAAATAGCGTTGAATTGTTTTATCGTATTATTCCCATGTACGTTACCTATTGCGTATGGCCTTACATACGTTAACATGCTCTCGGCTCGTGTAACGTGGACGAAAACATCGGTATTACCGATAGTACAGGATTTTCGACATAATTCGATACACCTTTATCGGATTACCGGTAGGCTTTATGTTACGGATTAATCTGTTTTTAGTATCAATTTCGATGTACCACGTACGATTATAAACGTATATTGGTATAGGACGAAATTGAAAATTTTGAATTTTCCATTTTTTTTTCAACATTTTTATCTCGCACAGCCCAGCTTACAGGAGGGTTTCAGAATAATTTTTCACGGTGGTCCGTTACCCCGTAATACGTAACCGCACACACCGCAACAATGACGCTTTTCCTGCGCTTCTTCCTTTCCTTTTCTAAAGCTTCTTTCTTCCCTCCGCCGGGAAGAGTCAGTTTCTTTACGGTTGCACTAACGGGTGACTAGAACGAAGGGGACCGAGGGGCATATACGGGGGACTGAAGTTAGCGTCGACAAAAGTGTCGTGGGACGAGAGTGCCGAAGAGACAAAATGGTAAGAAGTGTGTAACACCTGGCGTCCTGCTCGCCAGGGGAGCCAACCTCTGACTTGCTACTCGACTAAATGTCCCTATAGGTATACAAATACATTGATACACCTATAAGCACACCCATAACCACCATACACCTATACCTTCCCTCTTAGGTAGCTCATCCGTATTGAGGACCCTCCCCTCCAAGGGTAAGTAACATAAGAGCCCGAAAAACACGACTGATTTTTTCCCTTTATTATACAATATACTCGAGTGACCTTTTTTTTTGTAAAGTTTGCAAACATTCACGACCACCCCTTACGAATTTTCCCAGGTAAAATTTGACTGGTCACGCAACAAGTCATATTTTTTTTTTTTCGTTGGCACCTCTGACGCGATTCATTTTCGGTCTCGTTCTTCACGAAGAATTTTAACGTCCATTACACTAGACGGCTCGCGTATAAACGAACCGTTAGTGCGCGACCACTAATGACGAATAGACCCGACGCAGTTTCGAACAGTGGTTTCCATTGTCGCGTTGGATTCACAGTGGAAACGTGGCGCGCGAAACGTTAAAGCGTATAGGGAAACGTCGCTCGTTACGTCAGGCGTAACGGGGTCCGCATAGTTTCGCACGCTTTAATGGAAACGGCCAGTCGAGTCTGGTTAAATATTTGTGCGTCGCTCTCTTATGGGGTGTCTCCTGCGTTCTTACCACAGCGGGATTTACGATTATGTTCTACGTGCTTTGCGCTAAGACAGACGCGCATGCGCAGTGCGCAACGCACTCACGCACGTTCGAGAAACAAGCGTATGAGTAATTATCGCGTACACGGTTCGTAATCTCGGACAACGAGTCCTGTGTTAGCGTCTCGGCAAGAAGTATTTCATACTGTGGGGAAAAAAAGGATGAAAAGAACAAAAAATTTCAAGAGGACCCAAACGCTATTTTTCTCTCTGACAACGCGACTGGTCCAGGAACCCGAGAGACTCGTATGCATTTTTGTAGGTTATGAACAATTTTTTTCGCGTTTACATTTTTTGACCACTTTTTTTATCCAGTAGAAAATTTTGGGGAATGTTGAGATTTTTGAGGGGGTGGGTTTTCAAATTTTCTAGCAACTATACGCAATTCACAGGGACACCAGTAACTGGCTCTTCGCGTTTACCGGCTTACGGTGTGTATTAATATTGATGATGGACTCGTAACCGGAAGTCGTTACGAAATTTGTCGAAATGGCTGGCAGAGAATTTTTCGTTACGAGGAACGCAGACGCGTGGTCAGAACCAAGAACAGGTTGCGTCCAGACGTTCTCGAGGACTTTGGAAGACCACGGGGTTTTCGGTATCCGTTGTGGTCTGTGTCACGCGTCGTGAAACTTCACGGCTGATTGGCCCGGAAATAATTTGTAGCAATTAGACGAAAAACAGATCCAGATGCATTCCGTGCGAGAAATTTTTTCCGCAGGAAATTCGAAAGTTAATTGTCTGGGTCTTTTTTTTCCCCGGTTCCTCGTGAACCTTCCAAATATATCTGATCGGTCTGTCAGGCTTATGCGATGTAATGTAATTTTTTACTATGTCTGTACTGCCCGGGGTATATCGTTCCTGCAGGGACTGTACGTCGTGTCTCGGGCAAGATGACAGTTATTTCTTTATGGGATCGGAGGAGCGACGGGAAATGCTAAATCTTGTAAGAAAAGAGGCGCGTGTGATACACGCTTTATACGTCAACTGTCGATGTCATTCAAACTGCTGGGTTCAATAAGAGGATGATTCATATGCTTAAATGTTCAGTATACGAACATCGCTTTCTCACGACTCCAGTCAATTCGTATTAATCGAGTCCAATCAATCGTGACGTCTACGGATTCATTTGTATAATGGTATTATAACAGTGCCCTTAAGTTCTAGAGATGAGGATTCTTGCACGATTCTCTAGACGGGATGGGCAAAAGTTTTGGAGAAGAACAAATACATTGACACTACGAAGGATTGGGTTTGTGGCTCGTCAATGGGTTGGTATTTGGAAGTGAAGAAATTGAAAAAATTATTTTTAGCAGTTTTAAAAGTGTATGACGGTGCGGAAGGATACACCTTGGTAAGGAAAAAAAAAGGTTGGTCCTGTTTGTTCAATGTTTGTCCGTCGCATCCGGCAGGGATAACCACGTGTTAGCAAACAAAGGCGCGATTGCGGAATCTTTAGCGTGGATGGAGCGTGGAAAATTCTACTGTGTCAAAATGATCCGATGAAAAAATTTGAGCGTGACAAGTAGAATTGATAAGACTGATTTGATGTTCTTTGGGGTTTCTTTTTGAGGGATTTTTGTGACGGGTTCCTAGGAAATTGATTAGGGTTATGTGAAAAGTTTATTATTGCCTCGGATCATTATTGTTATTTCATTAGGCTAGCATGCAGATGGGTATTCTAGCCGGATATGTTTGGTGTGATAATGCTTTATGATTTTTCCAGTTAATATTAGGCCACTCCGATCATCATCGGCGAGATTGAGCTTCGTCATTGCTGAACGATAAATCCTTGTTGCTGTACCAACTCGTCCAGGTGATGACTCTCGGCGCGACCAGTGTTTTATGATAGTCCCTGGTCTGTGCTGACATGTCGGGAGAACACGCCCATTTGGCCTAACATGCCTTGTACATACCTATATCTTTACGCTCGGTTGCATTTTCTGGTTTAAACGATGACGCGAGCGTGTTGTTGTAATCGGAGTAGAAAATGCCGAAAAATTGTTTTTGGTGGTAATTAGTGGGTTATTTGGTTATCTAATGTTATCGCGAGGTGGATGGAATGTTGATTATTCATATTTTGTTTATTCATCTCATAATTGACGAGACACCGGGAATAATTATAGGTGTGAATGATTTTGTGATTGATTTTGAGACAAGTTCATCAGGATGGACATTTTTTTTTACATTAATTTTTGGGTTCATAGTTCGTTCTTTTTGTCGTTTCATTTAGTATGCTTTATTTTTTAAATGAATTTAACGGTAACGCACTTGTCGTGCCATCTGTTAAATTTCGAGGGGGTTACTATGGGACTATGGGACCTAAGAGACGTGAGCTTGAATCGAGATGGGAGTTTCTACTATGCCGACTGAGGATAACGAAGAGGTTTTCGATTCATGGGATTTTGTGTTTCGTGGCCGGTAAGTTCATCATGGGATGTAATTCTAGTTTCGTAATGTCATGAAGCTATATCTATGGTCGGTAAATAGAACCTTGTTATTCATTATGCGTTTTCTTTGGGTAAAATTTATTAAATATTATTAACTGGTTATCCTTATAGGGTTAACGATTGATAATATTTTATTGCTATTGACGTATCGCGGGACTAAAGTTGTTATATGTCAAGAATGTTATATTGCTCATCGAACACTTTTACTTTACGAGTTTTCGATTCCAACGTGACCCCATACCAGCAGAGATGAGATACGAGTCCTACTTGTCTTCCGTCCATATTACCATGGAGTCTCCACCTTACCATGCGTAAAATACACGCTTAAAGCGTTGACCCCCGCGAAATAGAAAGGAATCGTGCAAGAGCAATAGAGCAATAGCAATAAAGATTACCATCAACCTTCTGATAATGACTTCTTTATTTCCTCCAATGGATAAGAACGTTTCCTACCATACCAACCCGAGGTACCACCATTAAGCTTCACTTCGTTAGTTCACGTTTTCCCAACACGAAATTTCAGTTCCATATCTCCCAGAGAATTAACTACCAGGAATATACATATTCATTTTGTAAATAACTATAATTCATAAATGTACCGTTCGATGACTCATTTGACAAGCAGAAAATAGTTATTGAGCTTTCCCACAAATACAGTAAAACCTAACTATAATCCGGTATAGCTTAGCAGCATAAGGGATAGAATAATTTTTCACAGCCATTAAATTCGAATAAAAATTTCTCCCGAATTAAAGCTTCAGTCCCGTGATCATATACCCTGTGAGCATAAAAGATAATCGACTTGTCACAGGACTATATCGACCGAGAGCTCATTACGTGGCATCCCTAAAGCAAATTACGCACTAATACCACAGAGGACAGCAGGTATTTAACGTTACGATGTGTGTTTGAACGTATTCTTGAATTGTGCCTGGCGGGGTTGTAAAGATAGGCTAATGCCAAGGCAGCGCTGCATTCCGTCCTGACTGAGTTGCAGGGAGCAAAGTAGAATGCACCCCTTCCGTGTTGACTTCTGTGATATAGTAGCTATCATATAGGTATAGTATATATTATATGCATGGTATATATTATACACAGTATATATTATATACATACATAGTACATAGTTATGGCACAGCACTGTAGAGCCGTAAGGTTGGGACACGCAATGTCATTGATCGTTGCCATTTAACACCCAGTTTCTTCTGGCATGAATAGGGTGGCTTTTCCGTTATGACGTCGTGAGGCTATGCATGCTTTTCGTGGTTGACCGTAAAATGAAAAAAAAGGAGCATGCTGGATAAATTCACGAAAGCAAAATACCGTACGTAAATAATTCTGGGTCTGAGGAGTTTTATCGTATTTTTTTCTCCAATTTTTTTCCCTGCCCTTCTTATTTTCACCGCAAGTCTGCTACCGTAACTCGCTCAACCCCCACCCTTCCTTCTGTCTTGGACTACGAGATCCGATAACGAAGAATTCCGGAATGGCGGCCAGACTGTGTTCCACCGTTTAAAGAAGCTCGTTAAGAAACTTTTTTAACAGCCTCCCTTCTGCGAGCGGCACGAAAGGATAACGGCGGTATGCGTGACGTAAACGATTTTCATTCGAAGAAATCAGTATACCTCTTTTTTATATCTATAAAAATATTTGCCCTTCGTATTTCGCCGGTAGATCTGTTCTTTACGCGGCGAAGAAACTTTTCGCGATACGTCGAGAAACTGATACTCAATAGGGATCCCGTTAGGGTAAATATTATTAAGTAGCAGTGGACGGTGATTAGCGCCTTCTCAGCTCGCACGTTATAGCCAATTAGTCTGTTTTTCGTAGCGAAACTCTAAGCGTGACGATAAAATCGCATCGTAAAGCTCGAAAATGGCGCGGCTCGTTACCGAACTCGATTACGGTCGTGTAGAAGCACGTCCGTTAATTCCAACAATAAACGCAAAATTAGCGCCAGCGCTCACTGCATTACCGACACCTCATTGCGGCCGGTCGATAAAGTAGATCGAGAGTGGCGTCGGTTGACTCTCTCAGTCAGCTGAGTGCCTCGGGTCGATAGATATGCTGACGCACGTTTCGCGCTATCCGAACTGAATTCACGAGAATTATCGTATCCACCGATCACATACGGAATTCGAAATCAGTGAAATTCCCACAGTCTGGCGTCTCGCGTTCATCTGGCACGGGTGAGTCCATAGAATTTCCAACCGCATCTGTCTCCGACTACGATTCTCTTTTCTTCCTTTTACCTGTCTGTTCTCTATTTCACTATACGATAAGCTTATTACCGTTCGCCACACGTGGTTACAACGTACAATTACCATTTGCTTGTGTCAAAGCGTTCTCGTTCATGTGCGAATCCTCGAATTGGTATATCCTTGAGGGTTAATGGACAGGACGAAAGCAGCTTTCAGCGTAGGCATTAATAATTACCGGGGACGAGCGCGTTAGTTGAGTGCTGGCCGAGTTGGTGGCGTGATAAATGTTGTGACGTCACGAGCACCGGGCGACTGACGTTTTTCAAATGTTTTTCATTAGACGCACATCCCGTACCTAGTTACCAGCGGCCCCGTGGCACAGCGAGGAGGAGGTTAGCGCGAATACGCCACGAGGAGTGGAAACAGAAGCTTCGCGTGGGGCTTGCATAACTGGTACGAGCAGAAGGGGAGTGGAGTATGGCTGGAAAATGGCGATGGGGAATTTGAGGAGAAACCAGGAAAACGGGTCCTGTAGCTCTCGGCACTCACTGAAGTTGATTTATTTTCCAATATGCTCGTTCCGTCGATATGTTACCTACTATACCTTCGCATCTATGCTCCCTCGTGGATATTCTCTCCCCTTCGCTCTTACACTCTCTCCAAAGGGGCACGCACTTGGTTCTCTCTCTTTTTTTTTACCGGCAACGTAGAATCTTTTTCTCGTGATATACAACCTGCCATAATTAATGAATATTTGAGAATACTCGAGAAAATCTCGTCTGCTCGAGTTACGAATAATCCATCAGGTGATTTCATTTGGATTTATTCTCAAAGTATACGGGAGGCCTTCTTTTTTTTTTTTGAGACTCGCAAACATTTACAAACCTTAATTGTTACTCTGCCATTTATACATATTTTCCTATTATGCATTCACGCCTTGTACGCGTAATTGAAAATAATTGCTCTTTGCATTTTGACGTGGAATTTACTTCCGTAATGTTGAATTTTTAAGTATCCAAACATACAGTTCGCATCGGATACGATTGTACGTAAAATTACACGAATTTATTATTGATTTACGTACATTTTTAACCATCCAATCATTCCAGAATTGGACGATCCCCGTCGATACGATTTTTCGAAGCACATTCGCGCGACTGGCATCAAGGCTAGTTTTCAACACGCAATTATTTAAAGTGACTTTGTTCGATCAGCTGTTAATAATAATAACAACGATGGTAGCAATTTTTTTACACAGCCACTCTCGCTCCCATTAAAAAGAACCCCTCGTCACATGTAAAAACCATATAGAGTCAACACCCATTAACTTTCTATCTCAAATCGTGTACCTTGTCGTCCAACACTGTTTACTCGGCATAGCATGTAACTTTACGTAAAAGAAGACACGTGCTCGGAGCTTTTTTCTTTGTCTCTCATTCCTTCCTCTCCTTTTTTCCCCCTTTCCTTTATTTTTATGTTATACGTGCGTGCGCAATGGCGCGTGTGCGTGCGTGCCTGCGTGACGATAGGTAACCAGGCTGGTTAGAATAGCTCGCGTGGCTTTCCGATAATACGGCTGTCTGAGAACGCGGAGAGAAATGAAAATAAAACGTCACATAAATTACGCATTAACTGGCCCGAGAGAAAGCTAAAGGCGTTTGACGACTGTCGCGAAGGGTGGCGATACGGTCGCTCTTTTGTTTTCCATATATACAATATATATATACATATATATATATATAACACGTCTAGCGACCACAGTCAATTCCTCCTGGGGACAATTTAGAATTAACGAAATATTAAACCAGCGCCGCACAGCGAAACTAGACGTACTTAGTAACCGACCATGGAACCGTCCTAGGCCAGTAAAATTCCCGATGGTCGGATTAGGTCGCTGCGACGTGAGACTTAAGTTAATCGCAATCGAGACGAGAGGAATTAACGTGTTTCACTTTTACGTGGGATTTACGTGAACCGTAGTTGGACTTTATTCTTTTAGGTAATTTTTTTTCTAATTTTTCGCTCTCTATAACGTCGCATTAATTCAGGAGAATATTTTACCCAGACGTATCGGTCGGCGCTGCGATCTAAACCCGGGATCGATACTTTCTCATCTACACGGTGGAACTTAATCCTGCAGGTCACTGTTTTGGTCGTCGTAGGGTATACGGACTCGTAGCGTCAGATTAATTTAAGGTTATACCAAGCTTAGCCAACCTAATACGCAAAATAGGTCTGACGCTTTAGCACCCACACTGACGCGATTTCGCGTTAAACCATTTTGACGCTTGTGGATGCGTACTAGATATCTAATATGTGTGTGTAGATGGCTGCGAAGGAGGGAGGGGGGGGGTTAATATATATACGTATATATGTATATTAGAATACGTATACACGCACAAGGACGTTGCGGGAGGCACGCGTTATTCCTCACGTCATAATTCATCACGCCTGCTTGTAATTAACGTCACCAGATATCGCGCTCACACCCCTCATTTGTATATTCCGACCAAGTTGCCACCGCACTCTGTCAGCCAGCGCGGGAATTTCGATTTATAATAGTGACTCCTAGAGGGGGGAGGACGCTGGCGGTGAAAAGAAGCGGGTAATTAAAGAGCCAATTATTTATCTGGCAGTTGTTGGCCATCTAGCGGAATTTATTTGAATGTTAAAATTTTGTCGATAATAATAAACATTATATGCATTAGCCAAAAGTGACTTTTATTATTTCGTGCGATTCGCCTACCTTTTTTTTCCAGTGTCTTTTATCATCTTTATGTAAGTGCATAACGGGTGGTTTATAAAATTTCCATAGTTTTGTACGACGTATATGCCTGGTACGTTATCGCTATTTCACGAGGTAATTCGGCGATTGCGGAGGATCGAATTGACTTTGTTTCTATGGCGGCGCATTATTAGCTATTAGGAATTGCATTTAGTCCAAGTGACGTTTCTGTAGGCAAACGTCATTTTTTATTGCTTGCACTTTACAAGTCGTGTTTCGCTTTTTTTTTTATCTCTTCGCTAGTTTCAGTATACACTACCGGAAGTGTCAATTCAAATGCGACTACATAGGTATGCAGTTACTGACGGCTGTGGTTTCCGGTTAGGTCATCCAGCTTCTATATCGGCCATTTTATATGTCGGACGTATACGGCTGATGACACTAAACCACTTCAGTGTTGACTGTAAATGTATATACCGGGTGGTTCAAAATAGCTTGTATTAGAGAAAAGTACCAGTAGTCCTGGAGAACGTAAAGGACACGAGTACGCAGTGTAACGCGAGAAACAGTTAAAGTTAATGGCGATCGTAAAGGCGGGTTCTGTGTCGATTATTCATTTATCGTACTTGATACACTTTGATGAGACGGACGAGAACTCAGTGCGAGGATAAGGGACAGAGGGATGGGGAAAAGCCAAGAGAATGGAGGAAATACGAAAACGATAAATATTGTTTCACTCCTCTGCGACGTTTTCGATCGATATACGACGCATTCAAGAATGACAATTTTAATGACGTAAAATTTAATTTTAGATTTAGGTTTTTTTTCTACGTATTTTTAATTTATTCTGAATAACGAAGGAGTCCCTTTTATTTTTTTTCCTATTCGTGACATAATCTTGTACCAGTCCAAAGAGCTCGAAATCTACGAGGGTCAGCAGTATACCCTGCTGCCCATTATACTTCATTCGCGTTATACGGGGTTAGAGTTTACGAGGGACCGTGGAAACATTCTGTTAGATACAGAGAAATCGAGGCTCGTTAAACAAATAGGTACTAAAGGTCCTGGAAATAACTTTGTTTTACGCGATTATTCGTATTACGCGTCCATTCGCTTTTTCTTGGAATTTTTGTTCTTATCTTGACAAACGTATTATCGCGATACAATGGAACCCAATGACGCAGATAATTTTTTTTACGAAACAAGAAATGTCAAAAATTTGAAAAAGTCAAAAATTTTCAGACAATTATACCGGAGCGGAAGTCGACCGAAAGAAAGTGTTATACGTCCTAAAGAGACGAAGCAGAAAACTTTGTATTCCGATTCCTCTTTTTCTTGACACCCTGTACAACACTGTTACAATTGTCCTTTCCTCGGAGTTTCGCGCCGATAAAATATCCTACGCTGTGTGCGAAAACGCTTAGCAGTAGGGGTAGTGATATTTTTCACGTTAAACGGCCCCGATTAATCACGGGATCAGATAACGGCGCGAGGCCACCATTTCATTCCGACCTCGCCAAATTAAATTAACACTTGCCACGGAATAAATCATCCGGCCGCAGCAACGTTTATACCTACGAGTTCGTGGGGATCGCGTCACGATGAGATTTCGTGGCGCTGCGATCGCTAGGAAAAAAAAGAATGCATCGGTACCAAAAAAAATTTTCAAAATTATTCACCCCATCATCGGGGTCAAGTAGTTACATCCACGGTCAGCCCGGTCTCGAAGGTCGGGATAACCACGCAATATACATAGTTCGAAACTCGGGTGACTGTGTTAATCTTTGTCAAGTTGGTAATAGACAAATCAGGCGAAAGAGGGTTAGGACCGTGCGTATAATACATTTAGTATTGCGCTAATGGAATGATAGAGCCCGGACGATAAACAACCCCCATAGGCTGCGTGTTAGGAGTGACGACAACCGTAGTCACGCAAACCACCCTGGTGATGCTGGCATGAATATATTTTTTAAATTTCTCATTGACTTCTTCTTCCTTGACCTTTTTTTTTTAACCTCTTATTCTTATCATTTTCACTCTTCCTTACTTCTATTCTCTCGCCTTGCTACCCTTGTAACGTAGCTCACCCTCCAAGGGTCTTCCATTTGAATTTGACCTCGCGCTCAAGTAGTGTAGGAAATGGCTTGGTCAGACCGGCCACTCTTAACACTCCGTTTCACAGGTTTCCAAGCTTCTCCACTAGGTTCCAATTACCTTTACGGTCTGGTCTGTCGCCTTGCTGGAACAATCTACTTGCTCTGATTTCATTCGTCAAGAGGAAAGCGATCTAAGCGTTAGATCGTCGAACGGTAGTCGAAACTTGCTGGGCGTTGATCATAGTCGATACTCGTACTGAGAATTCAAATTGATCTCAGAGTTCAAGGAGGGGATGTTTTATACGTATTTTTTTTTTCGTAAAAAAATATAATTATTCAGATCCCAAGATTATCTTGATATCATGAACAGACTTTAGGATGCTTAATGCTATAGTGTCATATGATACCATGGCATGCATATATAGCTATATAATGACCGCTTTCGAATCCAAGATTTCTGGATGGATTTGGGGGATGATTTCTAGTGGGTAGTTGAGCGTTATCTACGTGCGTGCGGTTCTGATAAGCTATCCTTACTTCAGCCTATTGTGGGTTTTCAACGAAACCACCCTTTGTAGACCGAACAGGGTGCACACGTACACACCCCCTATTTCCACGGGTGCTTGCGTGGGGAGTGGGAGGGGGGGCGGTCAAGTAATTACGGCCTTAATGGAAATATTGTTATCTTCCACGGGGGCATTCTCTTCGTCCAAGACTTTCATCCCCTCTACTTCTGCGGAATCATCCCTCTTGCCTTGTCGGCTTCGTGCTATCCCTCTTCCCCCGCCAAAGCCGCACCTTGAAGGGGTAGTTCACTGTCTATACCTGCTTGCTATATATAGCTCTTCAACAGAACCCTTTTCTACATTGAAATCTATTTGGGACTTTTCAAATTTGCCCAATTCGCACCAAATAACCGAAACAGCTGAAATTTTTTTACCCTTAACTTTTTGATTATTTTCAAAAATTCATTTAATTTTGACTATCCCTAATTCGACATCGTATCTCGAGATATTTTTTGCCATCTGACTAGAAGCTGCCATTTACGAAATTACCTTACTGCCACTTGACTATGTTGATTGAATTTATAATTTTGATTGTATTAATTATTTTCGTTTCGATCCGCGAGTGTTTTTGTGAAAATTTATTTTCCTTCTTCCACCATTTTTCAGTCTTTCGTATTTGTCTCGCGAAATTATTACTGGGCTACTTGCAATTTTCTATACTCGTTAACGTGACTCTGCTTCACTTTCCCCCCATTCTCACTCTTTTTTATGAATTTTTCATTTTTTCCCCTTTTTCAAGATTTTTTCCCGGCTTCCTCATTTGTGGAAAATTGCTCACAAAGCCCTTAATAGGCATCGTAACTCAAGGTACGCTTTATCGGTTGCAACGTGAGCTATTGCGATAGTTTGAGAGACTCAACGACCGATTATAAATCATCGGGCGTGATATCGCGTGCACTGAATGGGTGGGGAGGGGGGGGGGGGTTGAGATAGGTGATCGGCTTTGTGAAAAACTCGACGAATTCATTATGCAATATGGATCCCTAAGAGGGGGAAGGTTTAATCGCGAGTGAGCTGCCGCGAGACATCAAACGTATTTCGACTATAAGTATTCTAATGGCAGCAATGATAAGGCGTCTTTATATAGCATCGATTGGAAATAAATGAAAAGACTTTAATCGAAATTTACGATAAATAATACATTTTGTAATTGGATATAAATTGAATTTTTATTCTGTTTATTAGGCGGAAATATATATGTAATTTTTCATTTACTGTGTCAGTATTGAGGGTGGCATGTATTGTGGCGGTAGCTTACGATATGACGTTTCGATGGCATCTGTCGTCACGAAAAAAGTGCTAAAGCTTTTGTTACATAAATCTCAGGTCACGCGTTGTCTTGACGTTTATTGTTTGTAAACACACTATTACGTTTGGCCCCCTATAGTGTCGCTGATTGCATACGGCAAGGCTAGGTTTTGCATTCTTATCAATAATTGCACAATCCTGTGCACGTTGGTGAATTATATCTCGGAAATTTTTTCGTTCGAATAATTTTTTTTATCCAATTTTATGCTAGGACCGTTCGTGGTAAATGTGTTGCGTGGAAAGTGATTAAGAAAATATCTGTTTTCACGTAATTTGGCGAACTTTAGGAGTTTCTTGTAAAATAAACGACTTTGCTTATTTTCTTGTCGAACGTAAAAAAAAGAGAGAAAAATAATATTTTAATCTTAAATCCCATCCGGCAAGTTTCGCGCATCGAGAGTAAAACATCGATTGCTAACGGAAGAAACTTTTAATAAAACTTCATCCCCGTTCTGACAGATTACTTTTTCAAAAAAAAAAAAAAAAAAAGAGAAAAAGGAAAAGATAGTAAATTTTATCTGGGTTACGAGTAGAAGCTACGCGGTAGTAGCTTTGATAAGTGGATCGAAGGGAAATGATAAGAATTTGTAAAACTATATTTTTTTGTCAATAGTTTGCGTGAAGTTTGTGTCGTCAGTTTAACTGGCGGGAAATTTGAAATTTTTAACAAGAAAATGCTTTTCCGTTTCAATCACTGTTACGCGGGTAACAGATTTCGAACAAAGGGGTCAGAATGAGATACATCTCCGAAGGGGTGAGTGACTCGCGAATACACTCGCGAAATATTGTTTTGCTGTTTCCCATTTCTGGCACCTGTTGCCCGTTTCGTTTTATCGGGTTCCCGGCGATTGGGGAAACGAACGAGATTTGATAATCTTCCGAAATCCACTATCAATCGAATTCACAGATGATCGGCGGATGGTCCGAGATAAATGATTTTTATTTACAGCCGTTTATGGAAATGCCTTGAACTACCTACAGGATTTTTTTTTTAATTTTAACGGTACTCCACACCTTTGTTCTAGATTTAGCGTTGAAATTAGGGGTTGCTTCCTTCTACTTGCCAGCGTGTTGAAATTCAATGGCGGCACAAATCAATCAGCAAATTTCTACTTGATTTATGTTAATCAAATGTCCTTTTCATTATGAGGGACCTACCTTACGTTCAGTTCAGGTAACTCAACTGAACCTCATTTATCTACCGGACGGGAAACATTCAACCCTCGAAATGTGCAAATCCGAACAGAAAGGAAAATCAGGGTGAGAAATTTTAACGTAATACGAACTCAGTATACAAGTATAGCACGTGTTGAAAAACGTACCCAAACATGAATTTATTAAATGTCCAATATATATATATATATATATATATATATATATATATTAAAGGAAAAAAGTCAAATTTTAAAAGACAAAATTTGTTACAGCAAAAAAATTTTTTTCGCCAAATTTCGCAAGGTGATAAAACCGAATTTTTAGCAAGAAAAAAAATAATAAGTATACGAGTCTCTTTAGTCGAGCCAATTCGTGCTGACTGCTTTTTGCGCATGAGAGGAGAGCGGTTCTTATCAGTAGACTTTTTCTATTTGTTCGCTTTAAGTCGCATGCCTTATCAAATTTTCTTTGAGCCCCCGACACGGCGTAGGCATCCAAGGGGAAGATACTTGGCTCTTTGAAAGAAATTAATAATTTTCCTCGTCCAAAGTACTCGTCCCTCTCGAGATAGAATGGGGTGGGAGAACTTGCACCCCCCCAACAATGGCGGCATCCACGTCGTCATAAATAAATGATTTTAAATATTTTAAATAGTCACCCCATAAGCGTTTAACTGAGCGAAAATATTTATGTTCTGCGTGAACGATGAGGAGGGAAATAAAAATAAAGAGTAAAGAAATCGCGCGTGCATCCCTCCCTTTCTTTTTTTTTACCCCGTATCTCCCTAGGCACAGACTTCCTATCCATTTGCGAATGCGTAGACAATTAATTTGCTTACGGACAGAGATATCAAAGCATAACCGACAAAGGGAACGAATGGGGTGTTTTAACCCCCGTACCGTCAACCCCTGTTTTTTCAAAGCGCCTACGGGGGGCATGGACTCGGCGCCGCCGCGAATCGCAATTAAAATGCAAAATTTAACGATCAGTGCACGCGCGATGTGCTTCGCGATTTTACATGGACGGTTCGCAGCCCGTTAATACGGAAAAGGGGACGGCGTTCCGTCAAAAATCAAATGATTACATCCATTTCGCAGGGGGTTAGCGTCCACCCTGTATAATGTGAAAAAAAATTTTTTTGACCATTTTTGATTTCGAGAATTTTTTTTTTCCCCCATATACCGTAAACCTACTACACGTGCGTGGTGCATACCTCTTTTCTAAACTAGGGAAGACCTTTCGTATCAGCCCTATGTAAATCATTCAGGGGGGTGGATTATCGTTAGTTGGAAACTTTCGAAAGTTTTCACTGCGACTGTCGTGGACTTTATCTTTCACTTTTACCTTATTAAGGAAAGTTCTTCGGGCGTGTTTGAAAAGGTGACAAGGGGACGGTAATACAAAGAGACCAGTGCGACAAGAGTGGGTGATGATAAAAATATGAGGAAAATGGTGGGTTTAGGTTAAAAAAACAAGAAAGAGGGATAATTTGAAGATGGGACAGGGGTAGGTATCTACATCAGCAGTCATTATACATTTACGCTTCGTATCTCAATTTTCATTTGTACAAGGGGGATGAATGGGCGGTAGGGGTAGGTTGGGGAGTACTTTTTTAAGTTTACCATAATAATGATAATTGCCAATTGAAAATATAGTACTCTCCTTCACGTCCCACCACGAGGAGCTGCTTAAACGAGCGAGCGAGCAATTACAGAAGTGCAGGAAAGTTAGGTCACGGTTCAAAGTGAACGTGTTTCACGCTCGGATGGATCCCGAGGACTGCACGCTGCTCCAGCATGAAACTAAGGGTGAATATCATTAGTGGTTGTAAAAGCTACGAGAATACGGATGCATCCCCCCCACGTGACCATTATGGTGACCATTCGAGATCCGTTAAACCCGAAAGAAAAGCAGAAAAAGAAAGTCCGCAGAGAGGACTGAATTGGAGAGCCTTGAAAAATGTAGAATTAAAAGAAGTAAATAAAGGAGAAAAAAAGGAATTTTCCAAAAATTCGCTGCCGATGGTAAGGATTGAAAAATAATGTATAAAAATTTATTTAAACCCTCGAAATAATTAATCGGTCCATTTTTTTTCACGTAATTAACCCCTGGACCCCTCGGGATGCTGGGTTGATCCGATGACGCAACGAGAAGCCGAAGAGTGAGGCATTTCGAAAATGCAATTACAAAATCTCCCCCAACCGAGTAAAAAAATTACGAGTCGATTAGCTCCTCACTCACGATAGTCTATAATGGGGATTATTTATCTTTTTCTTTTTGTTATCTCTTTTTAATTTTCAATGCATTCAAGCTCTACGCCATACCGGTACTGTTGCTCGCCCGTGTAAAGGGGGTGGCAGAATTACTCTGCTCAATGCTTTGGAGATGGAACGAACGGGACAGGATAATCGCGAGCCTTTTAATTACATTAGCTCCTGCCGCTAGCAGGGATGCCTACGGGCATTCCAGTTCTGCGTTCCTTTCATCTTGCCGACCAGGGACCCTCGTATAACAAGCCGGACTTCTATGCTTCCACATATGTACTCACGTAAGGCCTTTATGAATCCTGTCCACGACATCAGCCTCGACGGGCTACACGGTTCACCTGCTACGCCACTGCGAACTACTGTATAACTTTACGACTCACATATACGTGCGTGTAACAGCACGCGTTTGCCGCATTCCTAGCATTTCGCTATTACGCTAAATGCACCATAGACGCACGTGTATTCACTGCTGAAAATTGCTTTGGAGTCTGCGAGGAAATTTCATGCGGATTCAGCTGCTAATTAATTGAATGATTGCATCTGCTCTTTGTGCCCAGTGTGTAACTAATTAGTATCAATGCCCGATCTTTCCATTCGTGATCTTCCGATCCATTGTTAGTGAAATAAATTTTTTATATACGAGATGCATATTTTTTTTTAAACCACGTACCTCAAACTGGGATGCCCGTTACTAATTAGTTGTTACTGTAGCTTGATCTTCGTTGTCAGGTAGTTACGTCATAGCTACTTTTCATTTTTTTTCAATATGATATGCCTCGCCATTGGCGTATTCACGTATTATTTTTTAGGCATAAATTTAATTCTCAAACCAGCCCATAAGTGGCTATCGCCGTGATAGCGTGCGCGTCTGGAAATTTCGGTGAATGACATTTTCGGTGGTTGGACGAGCGCGCGATTCTTCGAGAAACGGGAAAAGAAATTTGAGAATAGGAAGAAGGAGGAAAAAAGAGATAGGGAGCAAATAGGTAGCGATCCTTTGTTTTCCGATCGGGTAACATTTTTCATAGGGATATTGATTTTTACGAGGGATCCTCAGGCGCGAGAGATAGTCTCTGCTTCGCGAGAGATGCGAATGTACTTGTGCGAAAGAAAAATATTAGGGCGAAGTTACTCTCGGATAATTTCACAAATCGAATGGGATCTCGTGAGCAGAAGCATTTTCGAAATTGCCGCCACGCTGCTACTTCTATCGCAGAAATCTTTACGCCTCGTTAATTTATAGTGTAAACCAGACCAATATGCGCGATTTCTTGCGCGACAAAGGATAACAACCTGTGTTTCAGTGCTCCTTATATGTATAGATATATCAAAACGGTGGATTTTCAAAAATGTAAGAGGGGTAGGAGGGGGGAGGTAGACAATGAAAAAAAAATGTTTTTAAATTAAGGCGATTGGCTTTTGGCGTACTGAGAACTTGATCTCCCCCCCCCCCCCAAATATAAAATTTAGATTCGCAAGAAATTTATTTCGCAATGTCTTGCTACGACTATGATAAAAAAATTTACATTTTAATTTCCAAACTCACCGAGAGATAATAATTTCGCAGTGGCGTTCCCATTGACAAAGCTGTACGATTTCCTTGACCGTATTTTTCTCGCGGCTGCATCGACAGGAGCATTAACGCTCGGTAACTTATGACAGTCGTTAAAGGTTAATAGATTGGAAAAGTTATTGATCGGTTTATCGGCCAGAACGTCACTTGCTTTCCGCGGTTGAAGGATGGTCCGCAATTTCCGGTGGACCGATCGCGCGTAAACCGAAGCCCGTCGGAGTTAAAAAAAATCTTTTCGCGTAATTCAGGTAATCCAGTAAAAAAATCTTCAAGGGTTCTTACGCATTAGGGCACGAAAGAAGGTGGTTGCGCGTCGATGTACAAGGGGATAATAAAAATTTTGTAAACTCATGATTTTAACCGAATGAGCATGGAGATTGAATATTAAGGGTGCATTTAAAAGCAATGCCCGGCGATAATAATATTCGGCTAAATCGAAGGGGGGTGGCTCCTTTGATGAACGCTTATTTCGTAATTTCGGGTTAGGTTTGTGAGAGAGGAAAAGGCGATATCATCAATACGAAATTCGGAGGTACCGAGCACAGTTCCATGGGGCGAGCCCTTTAATCTCGATTTTGCCACCCTTTGGTCCACTTTGTTCTTCGTGGGTCTCGGTCATACAGCATCCCTCTGGGCTCCCTATGGAGCCGACCACGAGCAACGAAGAAGCGTAGTGGACATCAATGCCAGGATGGGGTTGAGCAAATGGTCAGGGGTTGGTCGATAAGAAATGGAATATGGCCGGACTTAATCGTCCCTTTAAAAAGGTACCAGAGGGCCAAGCCAGAAGGGTTCTTCGTGACCCCAGATCACGCACTGAGAGATAGAGATAGAGAGAGAGCGAGAGAGAGCGAGAGAGAGAGAGAGAGATCAAGAACGTGACCCCACCACCAAACCCTCTTGATCCATCCAGTGAGAATGGGGTTAGGAATCCTTAGCTCTTTTGCTCTCTTGCTCGCTGGAAGATTTACCGAAAAGGCAGCGAAAACTATCAGGTCTCCCTGCCGTAAAAAGATCTCGGGTTGGGCCATTACTTGGTTATGTGGTGATTCGAGACGGGCGGCTTCCCTTTATCTAATAAATAAATAAACTTTTCCTTACGGGCTACGTGGTCAGTATCGAATTTAGCTATACCATAAGCACACATACCATACGTACAATCAATACGACGTGTGGCGCAAGAGAAAATTACATGATTGCTGGATAATAATAAAAAGTAATAGAAATAATAAAAAAAATGTTTTCCATGTATTACGGATACACTTGTATGGGATAAGTAGCGTGCCATTTTTTCCCTCGTTAACTATTGATAGAGGACAAAACTGTCCCATTCGTTACACGTAATGACGCTGGCAAATGAAAATGGGGATACATATATCATTTTTCAGAACGCTTCTCACCCGGTCTCCAATGAGTTCAGTGTCAGATTTTTCTCTGTGTGGTTTTAGGGATCTAACGAGTGGTGGACAGAGAGTGACAGTGGGACGTTTCAGAGGGTGTGAGAGAGAGAGAGAGAGAGAGAGAGAGAGAGAGAGAGAGAGAATATAAGCGCTCGCTGGATAAGGGTAGAAGGGGTAGATGAATGAAATGAGGGTAAGAAGGAAGTATGCGATTGGGGGTGCGTATGGGTATGCCACTGTGTATTCACACGTCACTCAACCCCTTCCACCCTCTTTCGCTTCTCTGCCAGCAAACAATAACCATCCGGCACGCACTGCGCCTCGAGCTCACCCACCCCCCTTGCCACCCCATTGCAAATGGACGTACCCCTGTCGGTCCGTCCAGCTAGTCAACCAGCCAGCAATACAGCAATCCAACCCCCATTTTCCGCTACCATTATTCCGCTATTCCCTTTTTACGGAAGTGAAGCGCGTTCAACGATTTACAGGGATATATTTTTCTTTTTCTTCTTCTTTTTTTTTTAACATGAGCGAACACACGTAGGACACCACTCTGTGGGGGATGACCGGCGTCGTGACGTCGTTACGGAAATGCCAACTTATTGGATAAAGGCGACTCGGCAGGCCAACCGACGCTTTCGTACGGACGAAAGTGCTTGTTTTATTTATATTTCGAGTTTCTATAGGGTGGCGAAATGGTAACGGGAGAACTTTGAATTAGTCAAGAACTCTTTTGGACAATCTTGAAAATTACGTTACGTGACGATCGTCCGGTCCGATAAGACGAATCTCCAATTTTTATTTGTTCAGTCGAAATTAACGACGGATATTTATTTCCAATTAAATTTATTCGCGACCCCTTGCGACTGAACGCATCGTCGATCAATTGTTATGGAAAACTGTTGGGTATGACGTTAAAAAAAAAATTCCAAAAAGATACCAACGTGACACAAGTATCAAATACAAATTAGTACAGGTCAGCGTCAGACTGTTTCATTATTTCTGTATTGGTAAGCCTGACCGTGTATCTACCCTTAGCACGTACGTAGTGGTAACGTATCTGGTGCGGAAGAGGGTTCGTTATACTGTAAAATTGGGACCAGTTTGGTGTAGCGTAGTTGGTGCACAGATATAGGTATGCAGCAGATAGAGATATCGGGGATTCCCCGAAATGGATCGATGAAATAAAATTTCTCGTCTAGATTTAATTATTGAAAATTACTATTTTTCGGCAGTCACGTGACACTACATAAGATTTCTATTATTTAATAAAGTTTGACTATTGGTAAACGTCGTTAACACGACTGTACTACGATTATCGCAAGGAGATAAACACCTTACGATTGCACCGAATAAAATTTCCCTTAAATACAGACATAGGCGATAGTATTGATTATCGTAGATTCATTAAACTGTGACTAATCAGTACGACAATCAGTATGCCAGTCTATACCCTATTCACTGATAAGGTATTACAAAGCGAAATACATCAGTCTGCCGTTTTTAGTGAAAAAAGATTTAAAGTTCATAAAAAATAAATTTATCATAATCCGCCATGATGACCTGCTTTCCAGATCCATCGATAGATCCGTATTGCGTGGGATGATAAAGAATATAATAACAACAATATTCAGCATTTCGTGATAGTACGACAATCAATTGTACTTTTGTGAAATCAGCGCCGCTCGAGAGAGGAGAAAAACATTTGCCATTACGCTCCTGGCGAAAGGTTCGTTTCTCCGGGTTTCACGGGGATTCCCCGTATTTTTGTTATTCCGATGACAAATTCGAATAATAGTTAGAGACAACGTGAACGAATGACGGTCCACTCTCGCGTCGACATTGAACACACGAGCAAGCAGGAAACCGAGGTAGCCGTTTTGCACCCTTCGTGGGCACCCTTTTCCTACCCCCCCGTTTCTCCAGTCTCATTCTCATTTCGCTTCCGCACACTTGCGATAGGTGGGACCGTGGCAGCACCGTCGTTCGCTTCTTTGCTTACACCCAACCCAGTGGCACTGCCAAGCCCCGTCTCCATATACCCCGTGGAGAGTTCTCACAAAGGAAAGGCGTACACACACTTATTCGTGAAAATGAAAGGAAAAAAAAGGAAGGAAAAAAAATGCGGCAAATGTATTCCTGAGAGCGAGCCATATTTCACCCCTGGAGAAAAACAACGAGCCGGTCTTCTCGCTTGGCGGCAGATACGAAAGAGAAGACAAAAAAAATGGAATAGAATAAAATATATTTTCTTCTCTTACCAGGACGAAGGAGTCTTATCCTTGTTACTCCTACCGAGGCTGTGTGTCCATTTTTTTTTTCTTACCAAACAGATATGGAATTTTGGTAATTAGCTTTGACTAATTAGCGAATTAAAATCAGCCATATGAAAAAAAGAAGCAAGGTTAATTATTCATATCACGAAACGTGGAGTGTACGAGACTATACGAAAAGTGGGTGTCATTGAAAACATAATTATTTATGCCAAGGACTTTTTTTAATCTTTATAATATCTTAATTGATCATCGTTATCAGTAATTATTTTCATCCGCCAATGTATCGCGTGATTTTTATGTCCGATTATATACATGCCACAGTGGATAGATCGCGATTTCACGATACTTTCCAATATACTCTTACGAGTTTCACGAAGGCAAATGATTTTGAGTTCCTTTCCCGAAGTCAGGAGCAATTCAGCGCTCCTTTTTCCTTCCATATGTTACAGTTGGTACTTAAACCTTTTTCTTCTGGTTCGTGACTACAGGTCGCCGTGACTGTGACGTTTGCGAATCGTTGCGAGATCAGCAAACGACGCGACAACGACGTGTCGCTGTTGGCGAAGAAAAGAAAAAAAAAAGTGAAAATGAGACGAAGAACGAAAAAAGAAAAAGTTACAAGAGAATGGTAGAAAATCGACGAGAAATCGTAAGAGAAAATTCTAAGAAAAAAAAAAAACAGGAAAAAAGAAATCCAAGCGAGGAAGCTAGCTAGCGGAAGCGGGTACTAGGGGAGTGCGAGAAGAGGAGAGGTTGAAAAAAAAACCACCCCAAATAAAAAGAGGGGTAGGAAAAATCGAAGATGTCGGACAAGCACCCCAGGGTGGCAAGAAGCGGACGACTGATGATTCGAGAACGTTTGGCGTCCGTCGACGCGGCTTTACAATCGACGGGCCCAATTTTTGGGCCCGTCGATGGGTCCTAAATAATTGATGTCTTTTTTGTTCTTATCGGGACACTGCAAAAGTTTTGCATGAATAAGGCGCGATAAGGTGCCTGTATAGGTATAGTCAGTCTGTCGACGAAGGGAGGGGTGGGGATTGATACGTCAGCAATTTTCCTATTATTGTCGTGGATCATGCCTGTAGTATACCCTCCTGCCTCCCCCCGTCCTAAATCGACCGGGGAGGGATTGTCGGGTAAGATAATTAATTCGGTTTTTTGGCTCGCTCCAGAAGACGTTGTAATTTACTTAATGGTTTTCTTATGATTTAAAATAGATTAGAGGCTTTCGCAAAAAAAAAAAGGGAAAACGGCACGGCGCGCCTTTTGAAGATGGAATAACTTGATTGATTAGGGGAAAAAGTCACGAAAGCGTCGGGGCTCGACTCTTCTGGGGTCTGGTGTAAGTATCCGACTGCCGGGGCCCCGTGAACGGGTAAGCCGGTCTGTAGTTACCTAACCTAACCTGCAGCGCCAGTGATGAGAGAACCCCCGCTTTAATGATGTCCAGGATTAACATGTCCGACTAACGACTTATTTCTCAGGATTTTATGGGGATAAAGCGCGCGAATTCGTTATCCATTTAAATTACGTGAATTACCACTTTCTACCTTCTTTTTTTTTTCCCCACTTTCGCATTAATTCCTCCGCCATGCCTTTTCGGAAAGGCACTGTCTCTACTTACGTGGTCCTCCGCAGACACCGTGCACGAGCAAACAATGCTAATCGAATTGTTGGATGCAAAAAAAAATATGCACCCTTGCCTGTGCGCATGCGCGGTGGTAACGGAACCAGAGACTCGGATAGGGTCATTAATTAAATTGATTGATAATACGTCACTGGCAATCCTCATCGGCTTAGCTTCTAAGCACTGGTGCTCATTGGACTCTTAGAAATCTCCTGTCGCCCTCACTAACGGGAATTCGTAATTTCGATAAGTCACGATGAAAATTTTCTTTTTTCAAAATCATCCCGAAATCGTTTTATCAAATTTCATGGTCGGTGCTGTCAAACGGCATATCGTGTTGTTACAAAAAAAAATTTCACACTGAACTTATCCGTAATGTCTTTTATGGAGTACGTATTGATCACTACGGCTACCGGAAGTCCTTGGGCAACGCGGTAAATGTCTAACGGCGACTTCCGGGCGATGGGCCAACCGGTGAGGAATCCGTTGAAAAATACGTATCGTCCAAGATAATAATTTTTCCTTAATGGATATTCTCGAGATTTTTACAGACGGCACTCTGTGTGTGTGTGCGCGTGTGTGTGTGGGAGTAAAAGAAAATGGCGACATTGTATCGACGTGAAATCACTAGGGGGTTCATTGTCACGGACGAAGGGAGGATTTTTCTAATGTTTCATTTTATAGTCCTTTTATCTGCTTCGAGCCCTCGTAAACGTGAGTCGCGAGGGCAATAATAAACCGCGTCGCGACGGCGGGCGTCGACGAACAAGGCTCTGTAAGGGATGTCGATTTGGAATAGATGCTACTACGGCAATATATCTATATATACATTCATATCTATATCAAGCATATATATATATACATACATGTGATTTTTATGATAATTTTTTTCCACAAGAAGATTTCTTGCGCTAACGAAAAACTGAGCGATAGGTGGAGCGAAGGGGGGAGTCGGAGGGTTGTAGAGAAATAAAGAAAGGAAGAAGAGGACCTATAAAATGAATTTATCGTCAGGCACGCGATCTGCCGCCAAGGGTGGAAAAAAAAACTGGCTGAGTCTTTTGGTGGTAGATTTCGCGGAAATTTTTTTTTCACCGGGAACAGTGGAAAAGGGACAGACGGACGAGGAACGAGAGTGGTATCGGAACCGATCGTCGTATTGCGGAGCGTTAAGGGTGAAAAATGTTTCAGCCCACCGGCGCTACCCTTGGCACAGTAAATTCTCGATCGGTTTAATTTTACATTTAGGACAGTAAAACCCAATAAATTTTCGAAACGCCCACGAGAGAGCGCTCGCCCTCCCTCCTCTTTACCCCCCCCCCCCCTGCCACCACCCCTACGCGACTTTGGTACACTTTTATTCCGATGAAAAGGGCCCGAAGGAGAGATTGTTTTCGCGGATGGCATGATAATTTATAACGCGTCGCTATATGGCGTTTATAGGGGATGGTAGAAGGGGTGGATGTGTCGGGGTTGAGGATAGGACGACGGTGGCGATGCCGATGATAAGGGGTATCTCGGATAGGCCAGGAGCACACAAAACCTCAATTTTTTATACGCTTGTGATTAAACTACCGAAGCCTACGCGTACGTGAAATATTAAGGAATTTAGAAGATTTCGTGGATTTTAAAATATCG
The DNA here is from genome assembly GCA_030142655.1 of Trachelus tabidus. NCBI lineage: Eukaryota > Metazoa > Arthropoda > Insecta > Hymenoptera > Cephidae > Trachelus > Trachelus tabidus. Next base: position 3,087,784 of record JARQTI010000393.1, on the reverse strand, counting down.
GATTCGAATGATGCCCGTAAATCGTGAAAATATTGCAGAACGAATTTTATACGGTCGTACGTGGGATACGTGTGTCGGTATAGGGTTTTCTGGTAAAATTTTTTGCACGTGCAAATTTATAAGGATTATTTGTATGGGGATGTACGAGGATTTTTGGAAAGCATAATTTTTTTTTCTACCAGATAAAAGTATTGATAATATTTTTCATTTTCGTGAATAACAACTCTCAGCTGGCTTCGTGGATTTTTGCACGTTACCGCGTCACACACGCGTTTCTGCATGTGTGAATAGTATGTGACGTAACTGACATGGTCGATTTTTTTTCTCAAATCTTCAACGCGCTATACTCACGGGGAATTCGGATTTCGGATAACGCTGACTGGACGTTCCACTTGGGACGGTCAGTTCGAATTATGAAAGGGTCTCGGGATGGGTTTCTATTCAGAATCCTTTGAATGTCTTTCTCTCCTTTTTTTTTTATTTTTTTTTTATTGGCTCTCCAGACCTTCGATCGCTATAACAAATCTGAGATCCCCGAGCACTTGGCTTCGATACGACAATAAATTATGTAGTCCGGGAGATATTTCATTCTTAAATAATAAAGGGATCGTTTTTGACTTTTTTTTTTTCTTTAGGTATTACCGATATCATCATCCAGGCATAAGGTAAGAGAAATATTTTTCGCCAATGAAACAAGATCGTTCTTCGTCTCTTACGAAAAGACCATTTTTTGACAATCCTGATATCACGTGAAAGGAAAAACATGTATTGGATTTGAGGGTTACGACCCCGTAACTTTCTACGGTAGCGCAGCCAAGAGTCTTCTTGGCGAAAGTGTCGTCGTGGTACGGAAGAGTAAGAAAGCCAATGGTGTCAGATACGGTCAGACTGATGCTCAAGGGACTACCTAACCTCCTTAGCCAACGATCCACCTGTCCAGAAGTGGATCTTCGAGGACCTATTGAGGTCGACAGCTAAACGGAAGGAACTTACTGGGAAGATGCTTTTGCGTCTGCGCCAAGTGTCAAGGATGCTTCTAATTATGGCCACTTGATGATTCTATTGTTATCTTATCAGACGTTATTGTTCTAAGAAGTTTAAGATCGTGTATGATTCGACGAATGTATATATATATATATATATATAATGTCTATTATGAGAATACCTATAACCACTTGCTGCATTCAGAATTTCATATGTAGAATCTTGTGCCGAGAGCAGTGAATCTCCCTGCAGTTGATTTCTATGGAGTTTAGGTGAACTTCGAAATTACAATGACGTATTCCAGAAATGTAAATTTGAGATTCTGACAATTTTATTTTTGACTGACCTTTTGAACGGGCTTCTTATCAAGTATCCGATATACAGGTTACTTTTGATTTTTCTTTTAAGGGATGAAGATAAAAGCTTTTATTATTTGCCCTTGGGATCGATCTCTGTAGAGTTTTATGTCAGCGTATAAATCGTCGAAATTTTCGAAACGATAGCGTGCAACGGCTGCACTGCGTTTCGGCTGAAAACACTCGGTAACAATAGGTAAATAGTGATCGCTGCTCTCTGTATGAGTTTCACGAGACCCAAGAGAAACGACACGAAACGGGACTTGGCATTCGATGGAGACGAGTCACGGAAACGTACGTAGCGCCATCTCGACGTTGATTTTGAAAACTCGTAACAGTTTGCTTCCTTCTCCGCCAGATGGCAGGATAAGGGACACCTACGAATTTGTGAAGAAAAAAAATCCCATCCTTACGTGCACTTAAGATGTGATTAGAAAATAAAAAAAGAAATGTTATCAATAAAAAAAATCTTGATAACATACCCTTAAGGTATTGCAGCAAGGAACACTGCTCAACCCGTTCGTTTTCTTGCGGCCAGTTAAATACTTCCTGACCGGAAATAAAGTTTCATCCCCCACCCTTGTTGAGTGCGTTAGTTATTACCAAATAATTGAATCCGCGAAGGGATCTACGTGGTCACGTGCACGATTTACAATTTTCGATCACGCAACCGAGGAAGTCCAGTGGCGTCGAAGGTCGGCTGAAAACCATAGGGGCGGAGTTGTAAACCGAAAAGTGCATTTGAAAAACCGCGCCCGTCGCCGCTAGCAGCGGGCAAAAGTGCAATTAACGGATTGCCGCCTCGGAGCATTAACGTTTATTGCATTTCGTTGTAGGCAAATAGGTTTACACGGTATGAATTCGTGAATTCGTACGTTTTTCCGTACTTCGATGACGTTCCGCGCGCGGCGCCACCGTCTATCGGTAGGGAGGACAATAATCGAAAAAAAAAAAGGTAAAAGAGACAGCGAACGAACGAATAAAATGCATGACAATACGAACGAAACGGCGCGCTGCAATTGGTGCGGTTGTAAATGCAGACTCGGTGCACGCTTCTATGCACCGACTGTTTGACGCATCGCGGCTACTAACAGATCAATAATACCATTTTCTAGTATCGCCCGACACAGCTGGCTCTCGATGGTATTCGCGGGACTGTTTTTTCTTAATGAAAATCAAATATATCTTGCCCGAACGGCGATTTCGAGAACACATTTCGTAGTGCAGAAGTATTTATGAAATTTATAAATACCCGGAAAAAAAATGTAAAAATTTTCAATTTTACGCTTATGAGGTGTCTCCTATTTTTTTTCAAAAAAATTCTTCAAAAGCCAATTATTTTATCACGAAATTCCATCGGGACGTACGGATCGACTTGGTCGATAAGAATAGCCGTTACTCCAGAAGCTTTCGACGTCACCAATTAAGGCCGATTTACAATTCGTTCAGTACATACATAGACCAGGCTCGTTATACACAACGGATGTTGAATAGAGTATGTACGTGTGTTCTATCGATCGAAACTGCCGGGGACCTCATTAATTAGAGCGCGAAGGACTGCCAGTTAGCGTGGGGTTAGTGTGCGCCTGCATTGGAGCGACACAGGACATACATGGACGAGATGACGTAACGGTAATAAGCAAATAATTAATATTGGATAATTCCGTAAACTAATAATCAGTCAAAATGGCCGACTGACGATAAGAAAGCAATTAAAAATAAAAAAAATATTTTTACCCTGTATTATCGAAAAGACTATTGTTACCTCTGACATACAAACAGTCTGTACATCAAATTGCCTAATCATTGGGAGCTTCGGGACACACAGTACATATACAATATATGTATACACAGGCATGTAAAATCTTTATTCGAAATTGCATGTAAGCAGAATTTATTCGAGGGTAAATAAAAAGCCAATATAAAGGGGGATCCATAATAATAACTAAAATGGGTTTCAAAGGTCGTAGTTCATTTAGGGTTTGATTTGAATTCTCTCTTATGTGCTTTTACTGGTAATCACAGCAGTAGAACCAATGGAACTTCTGTTTGGCTGGTTGCTGAATTGCTGATAATTAGAAGTGCCGTAAGTGAGCAGCAGCCGTGCGAGGAATTGAAAGAAATCCAGGGGGGCCCCGTGCTACTGTGATCAAAGAGAAAACTAAATGGAAGAAGTGAATGCAGAACTGCCGGACTCGAGTTTGCGTTTTCTCTAAATTCATCGGGGAATCGAGGAAAACTTACTGCGACTCGATTCGTCCCGTCATCTAGTGATATTGAGTGCTTTCAGTTTTGCGATGGATGGCGCGAGAGAGACGAGAAGGACGAGAGGGGGGAGAGGGGAAGAAGGGGGAGGGGAGGGGGGAGGGAGAAAGTGGAGTAACGGAGTAAAGAAGTAAAAGAAGAGTAAAGTAAAACTCATCCCTGGTTTCCGGAATGATCGACGTAAGGGACCAACTTTCGGAACTGAATTCAGCCTCTTCCAAGATGGCGAATCCTTATCGTTTATTCGCTCAGGATTGACCTCTTTGGCGTTAACTTTCTTGATAGTGGACAATATATGCTATTCGAAAAAATTTTTCATCCCTTATGTGTGTCATATATACGTTGAATATAATTATTTCTGAGGATATAAAAAAAATCTATTCTCTTACCCCGTTTTATCTATTCCTCTATTTCTTCTTGGCTGCAGAGGAAAGCTGGATATAAAATTGTAGATCGATCTTTGCACTTTTTTTTGGGAAATTTAATTAATAGTCAATATAGGGATATTAGGTTATTGACTTGAATTTTTGTCGTAATTCAAGTGCAGGCATATATATATATATATATATATATATATTAATGAAGAGAAAACTGTCATTCGAAAAAGAGGGTCGTGGTGTAAGAATTTCAGTTTGAATTTTCAATCTCCACAGCCTCTAACCATAGAAGGACATGTGTCTTTCATAGTTTCCAAGGGATAGTGAAACGACTGGATGACGCTGTTGACCCCAATTACTGGATTTGGCATTTGGAATCAACAGCCCGTGATATCTCCGCACGTACAGCCGTCGCCGCAACCGCAACGTTGGGAACCCGAATTCGCCATAAGCTGGATGAAATCGTCCGCGAATCATGCCAATTACTTGAACGGAGTAAAGGCGAACGAACTGTTGAATCGGTTGTACGTTAATAAGACCAAATGGAAGGATGACGATATCGGGTATATTTTTTTTTCTTGGCAAAAATTCTCTTGGTGTGTTGGAATGTGCGAAATTACGGTTGGGGAACCTAACCTATAAAAATAACGTAAATGCTGGTCGCCAAAAGTTTTCCCAAGTCCTTTTATGTAAATGGGGACGGCCAGTGCTCGATGTTATTCGCAGGAGTCTAATCTTGGATTATTCTTTAGGGATCCTGATAAAATATTCTCACCGCCGCTCTACGAGAGGATCGAGAGTCGAGGGTGTCTGTTTTGGACTTTTGTCGACTCGGCGAATACGATCAGCGATGAAAAAAAAGGTGAGAAAATTATTTTTTCACCGTGTAAACTTAAATATATATTTTTTTTTATTAAAATTTTTCGTTTGCTCTTGCAACTGTCACATGTAATTGATATTTCGTACACCTTTTGGTAAATAAGAAAATTTTTAAGTAAAAACAAAAATACTGGATATGCTTTAGTATGCAGTTTACTATATATATATATATATATATATATATATATGTATATACTGTTTCGTAATCGATCCACTCCAAGGTAATGATTATACTACATACGTTTACTCAGGCTGATAAGCATGTAAAAGGTAGAGTGAAGGTAAATTTGTATTTTAAGGGTCTGAGCGTTAATCGAAAAGTACTTAGACATTATTTAGAAGGGAGATATAATGGGTGTACTCCGGATATGAACTATTTCCATTTTTTTTTTTATTTCAAACTCCGAAACGAGCTTGCAGTCTTGTAAAGACGACGTCGGTTGCGACGGCGGCTTCCCCGGAGTCAGTTTCAATAAAATACAAGAGGAACGTTACCGGCAACGTTCAAGAAATAACCCATCAAGAGCATTATAGTCGAGAGAGTATATATTACAAGTCCATAGTACGTAACAGGGTTGGCCAGCCTGTTCTAGCTCCACCTTCTATTAATTAAAATAACCGCAGCGTCACTAGCGCCGCCAATTCCGAACTACGTAGTTTGGTTTATTACCGCTTTTAAGTTTTCCCAGCCCGCGATAATTTATGTTACACTCAGGAAGCAAGGGGATTCCCCGCGTCGTCCCTGTCAAATTTTAACTTATCTAGTTCACCGTTTTACCGCTCGCACGTGAAACGGCGCTCTCGGGTCTGAATATATTTTTTCGAACTGAACACGGACAAATTTTCCCAACCCTTTGTAAAGTCCCTTCGTCACGGGATTGCTTCGTTTTATCGTGAAAGGTACGAGTTGACTTTTTTTGGGGCTTCTCAATCTTTTTTTTCCTCCTTTTTTTTTTTACGAGTCCTCGCGCGAGGACGAAACTTTTCAGGACGGCGCGACCGTCATAAATTGCAGTATTGAGGCGGAAGAAGCGCCAACTACTGGGGAAAAGATTAAATGATTAGCGGGGCCATTTGCCGAGGTCCTAAATCAAAAAGTTAGGTAGAACCGAAAGAGAGAAGGGGTGGTGGGAGGAGAGGGGGGGGGGGCGGAGGGAAAATTGAGAGAGTTGGAAACCAAGCAACCGACTCTGTCGGATTCCCTATTTCTGCCTTTTTGGTTGTCTGCCTGCTTGTCTACCCCTACACCCCCTACACCCCCTCCCCCTATCCCCTCCTTTGACTTCCTCCTCTTCTCGCTTCTTACAACCTCCCCCCGACCCCCTCTCCCCACCCCATTCTTCCTTCCACTTTCTTGCGAGTTATTCGACTCGAACTAGCGCGCACAATTTCTTGTCTTGTCTTTCCACCCCGTCCGACCTTCTGCACAGCATCCGGCGTCAACAGATGATTCCACCCGGATTATGAGATCGGTGATTTATTACCCCTCACGCCCAAGGATTAATTCCCTTGGGGCTGATTGTGAAGTATGATGATTGCTCGTGCGATTCTTGATTGCTGCTGACTACGTGTTTATTAATGGCGGACATTGAGAATATTGTTATTCGATAAAATAATTGTTTACGATAATTAATATTTTTTATTATTTAAAGTAAAGTTACGTCACTCGATAATCAGCGGGAAGACTGTATTTTTGATGGATTTATTGAAAGGCTATATGTGGTCTATTTTGTACAGTACGTTTCACTTGACGACTATGTGATAATCGTATGGCGATTTTTTATAACCAGATCACGCATTACCTGTGGATAATGACGTCAGCTTGAAAACACGTAATTAGTAGCACTGTGCGGTAAATACGAAAAGCTTCATTAATCGGCTGGTAGCCTTTCGATAATTTGTCTTGGCGTCGGGACGACGTCTTTATTAAAGCTAAGCGCAGACTCGACTGCTAGACGTCGTATAATAAACGCTTGGGGCGATCCCTTATCAAAGTGGCTTATTCCCTCTCTAATCTCCTTATGCAGCGAGCTAAGCGGGCGCGAACGGTGCACTTGCAAATCCTGCGCCAGCAAAAAGCAGAAATAACGCGTTTCGCCGAATGAAATTCAGCGTTAATTTTCGTAGTTTTCGTAAAGGCGACGCGAAGCCAGTGAGAAAGTTTAACAATTCCAGCAAGCCGTTTATCTCATAATTCGTAAGAACAACAATGGCCCAGGATGAAAGAAATATAAAGAATAATACAAAAGAAAAGAGAATCCTGCACGACAAAGTAACTTGAGAAAATCAGAAGCTGATAATAAAAACGAAAAAAAAATATTAAATACGTACTTAAGATCGCGTCACGAATCCGTCAAATCCGATGATTTTTCACGCTCAGCTGAACTTCCAAAACTTTCACCACGTGACCAACTGCTCCAACCAGCGTTCGGTATTGCCGGGATAGGGAAGTAGGAGAAGCAAGTAAAAGTTTTCCAAGATTTTCTTCAATCTCGTTACCAGTGCCGTAGCAAACGGGGTGCAATGAACGCGACATTAGCGAAGGGTTCCCCTACGACCCATGTGTACCTTATTTACCGTTCGACCGTTCCCCGCGTCTAATAAAACAAATTGCAATGGGTCCACGAGCTCCAGTCGTACGTGGTAGCTTAATCAAACGGTGGACGTCATAATGGAGTTCGATAAAGGGAGAAAATCTGCTAGTGCCGGTCCCATAGGCGTGGACAAGTATGGCTGAGAAATTTTTTTTAATAAAATATTTTTTTTTCACCACAATTACTATCACCGCTACAAACTTGCTTATCCAATAAAATATTTTCTATTATCCCAGCCTGCAATTATATCCCGGAGGCTGCGTTCCAGCCCTCACACGTGATTACGTTGGCCGACGTATAACTTAGAATCTAATAAGATCCTAACGGGGGGCCCTGTAACTTAGCCGAGTAGCTGGATGCCTTTGCTCAGGGGCCCGTACCAATAATTCGCCGTCCCGTGACGCCAGCAATAACTTTACCCGGGTTGCCTTCCCGGCTATGCTCGCATTCACGGAGAATCCACTGGCTGGCCCATGGCATTATATATCAGCTGTGTAATTTACCAGCTCACCGTGTATACGCGAGATTCTGATGGTAGATAACACGGAGCTACCCATATACGTATATACTCTTGGTACGCCAATGGGAATAATTTTCCTACTTGCACGTAACTGGAGATACCGGATATATGTCCTTGGCGAAATTTTTCATTCCCTATCCTACGCCAATGCTATCGATTCTCACACAGTGAAAATGGCTAACGGGTGCAATGGCGCGGACAATTGGTAGCTATGACTCATATGGCCAATCACTTTATATCCATCTTGCTGAAATCTTCTGGTTGCTTAAGTATCTGTCGTGTGTGTTTACGGGTACCGGTACGGGGGATGAAAGTGTCCCTGTGAAAATCTCACCCTTGCTTTTTCGATACTGCTAGACTCTAGACTAGACGAGAAATTGGGGTTGGGATCCGGAGGCGATATATCGGGGTAGACAATGGCGAAGTCGAGGATCCTTCGCGGGCAGGGAAATCATGGCGAGGAGTTTATGACGCGAGAGATGGAAAAGGGGATGAAATCGTCTGCTACAATAAACACGATTGATCGAAAGCAAATGGCGCGTATAAAAGGACGGATATGAAAGTTTACAACGCGGACGTCTTATTTGATTTGGTTGTATCATTAGGATGATAATTTTATATGAGGGCTGGTACTTGCTTTAATTAACTACTTAATGAGATTCGTATCTTTTGTTATACGTGTGGGGGCTGTTTCTGTTAATTTTTTTTTATGCGTGTAAATGCTGGGTATAGCGTGTGCTGAGATTAGGACTTCGGGCTTTGACATTATAGGACTCGGGGGTGAAATTTTTATTCTGAAAAAAAAAGGGAGTCGATTGCGTCTTGTTTTATAGGAATCTCATTTACATTGTGGGAAATTCGCATGAGAGCGGGGATGGTATTGTTATTTGTTGTGAGAATTTTTTGAAATTTTTTTGAGTCCAATTATGGAATTTTTGAAAAAATATGACTGTACTTGATAATGCCATCTTGAAATGCTTTAGCGAGTAATTCGGTCATCGATTTTTTGTGCGACGAGAAAGTTCGCTTTGCAAAGGACGATACACTGTGAAAGCTCTTTTAAAAGAGATAAGAGATAAAGGAGAACGTTTTATTATTCCAGTTGAGTACGCAGCTGTTAGATTGGCAACTTTGGGAAGAGAAAAAGTTAAAAAGTTTTAATCTTAAAGAATTTGGGAAAATATAAATATAAAATGAGTCAATCTAACGTAAAAAATAATAATTATTAAAGTCAAATTCGTATTAATTGTCCAATTGAAATAAAAATTCATAGCGTCCAAAAGAAATGTATTGAAATTCAAAATGGTATTAGCTGATCCTAAAGATAAAAAATTCAAAATTTTCTCTATGCGCAAGTAGATGCTTCAATTTTGAAGATGAACTGAAATACTGTTGTGCGTAGAATTAATAATGCCAGAATATTTGAGATTTATAGAGCTGGTTGATAAGAGGTTCAAGTGGTTATCGGGTTCGATCGAGGGGAGTAAGGGTTGTTGGAGAACGTAACCCGTTCCGAAAGCCAGGACGATGATCGAGCCCTTCTCTTCCGCATGAATAATTATATTTAGAGAAATATGCGAGTGAACGAGCAGGCACGCCATTCGTGCCAACTCATCCGACTCGGCGGGACCGCTGAACCATCCAATTTTCATAATAGCTGAAATATGTGGAATTTTCGGGTATCCTCGTATTCACTCGGCACACACTACTTTAAAATATTGGGAAATCCAAAAGTACTTTGTGCGTTATAACCGTCTGATTACTTGCTGTCTGATTCAATCCAGAATTTTTCTACTTGGTTACAATATTTAAAAAAATCGGCTTTTAATTTTCACGATAAAAATTAAATATCTGCCTTTACGTGAAATGCCATATATTTTATAAATTTCTTAACTCGATACCGCTAACGAAAAATTCGAGAACTAACCTACGTTACGTTCGGCCGTAAAATCGAGAAACGCAACCGTAGGTGCTGATCCTTCGGGTCGCGTAAAATCAGCAAACGCAACTGGATGCACGAACGCGAGATACAAAGAGCGACGGATCCAGAACGTAAGAGAACGAATCTGAACTATCGAATCGAAATCCCTTCACCAATTAATAAATTGGAAGAACTCACCGGAGCTGGTCCAGCTGATCCGTGAAGGCCGAGAACCGGATCCAGAGGACACTCGGGTGGGCACTGCA
>JARQTI010000393.1:2943350-3076806 GCA_030142655.1 Trachelus tabidus | reverse complement strand
AAATCTTACGATAGCATTGGCGTAACTGTACGAATCAACCCGAGAGCGCAGCTTCTGAGCAGGGGGTGGCGACCCGAGGGGAACCAGAAATCGAGAACGTTATCCGTATCGGTAACCGGAGCCGCCTTGATAATCGAAAAATGACGTCACAATCTTCAATCCAAAATTTACCAAAAATTAAAAAAATACATAAATATCCAAAACCCCATTAAGCCGGACATTCATGTGGTTGCTTTAAATTCGTCGACTAGTCCCACTGGTTCTCCTATCTAAACCCACCATAAAAAATGTACGAGAACCACACACATCCCACGCACCCTCCTTGCGGACTGATGACGTAGATTATGATTCCATCTGGAAAATAGCGGTAAGAAATTTCCGGTTAACATAACAAATACGACGACCTCCTTCTCGGGAAGTGCACCGCAATCCGTCAGAGGCTGACGTGACTCGTACTTACGTATACAGCCTCCATACGTCAGAAGATGGACATAACCTCCCTTACAGTAATCTCCCACAGTATCTTCCAGAATTTCACATAGCCATTATTTACATAGGTTAAATATAAAAAAAAAAGTCAAAATCACAATTTCATTGCGTACCATGGATACCGAACAATGATTCACAACTGGCATCTTCTGGCACGTAAGATGAAATTCCAAGTAAGCAGATTCCACGATAACCATAGTTATCCCCCCCGCAATCTAGACGGAATATATACACAATAACGAGTCTGCGAAAACGAGAGCGTCTGCACGATAAAATTCATTCTGTAATAAATATCAGACGGGAGCGAAACTTGAACGAGCCACAGATTTCCAGGCGATTCTCGAGCAGACGACGCGTAAGGCGATTCAGCCGTCCGTCTGGTGAAAGAACAAGGAGAACAGCAGTCGGATAAAACAATAGAAAAAAAAAAAAAATAAAGAAAATATAATAAGTATGTATCAAAAGCTCGTGCGTGTTTACATAAAATGACGACATACGTAACGTATCTTCTAATTGAAATCGTTTGAATTTCATGAAAACAGGTTTAACGAATTCCATACGAATCTCCCATTAAACTCTGCTATGCATTCTTTAATGAAAACTCATCACGACCCAATTCCATTGCTTTCACTCGAACAAGCATTGTATCAGAATATAACGGAAATTTCATGTCCACCGCTGGCAAGTAGACTGGAGTTACCGAAACGTGTCTGATGCGTCAGCGGGGGTGTTAGGGAGGAGTTGAAAGGGGTGGTTTCGCGTATGTTCGACAATTCTGGGATTAATAATATAAATGTATTTCGGGAGTGGTAACACTGCCGGAGATACGATGTGTACGCTGTTAGGACTTTTCGAGACACGTGTAACCGATGTATGTAGATAGTTTCAGTGTTGTTAGGGGGTTGGTAGCTGACTGGTGGACAGGGGTAGGAGGAGATGCCTGGAGATGATGTCCAGGCTCGCAGGAAAATCCACTCCAGGAATTCTATTTGAGCCGAGGAGGGTGGGAGGCGTCTCTCGAAAATCCGTTTGTGTAATTCTATTCAAGTCGAGAGGACGCCGGGCGTCGCGACGTGCACATTGCCGAGGCATTTCGTCCGGGACGAGAGCAGGGAGTGGGAGGGAGGGGGTGGTGGTGGTGTCGGTATGAAACGACGGAAGTGGAAATGGAAGTGGTGGCGAGAGAATGAGATGGGGTTGGAGTCTTGCGAAAATAGTGGGTACCGGATGCTGTATGTAGCTAGGGGGTGGCTTTAAGGGTGGATTCGGCTAGATACCTGGAGATCTACCGCAAAGGGGCCTTAGCGTCCAGTTTACACGCCTTTAAAATATCTCTAGGATTTTCCCTTCCGCCGTTTTATCCCTTTGCCACTGTTGCCGAATTTTCTAAGGGTGCTTCCAGCCTCCTTACGCGCACTCTGGACCGCTTCGTAGTTTCCTGAGGGTGGATGAATTTATTTGTAAATAGGGAAGTAGGGTGGAGGGTCTACCCTGAAGTGTGTAACCTCAAAAAACAGACCCAGGGGAAAGATTTAGTGGGACGATTCCTAAGTACAGGGGGTGGTTCGTGAAATTAGTTGGTGAATAGTCGATTTAACCCTTGACCTTTCCGGCTGAATTATTATCTTCGCAAACGTCGTTTTTTTTCTTTTTTTTTTTTTTTCTTAAACTTGTTAGTTTCGCATTGGTCTTTTAGCTGGAATCTCTTAATGGACCACGAGAGGGATTTATCGTGCATCTTGTCAATGTGAACTAGACCTAATACGGTATTTGGATAATACAGGGGCAAAGTCCAGGGCGATCAATCCAAACGCGATTATCGTAATGTATTTAAATGTAGAGCAATATGAGCCTGGAGTAAATCCTCCCTCTAGGGTGGAGGGATCAAGCCCGGGAGGTCATCAGGTCTCTCCCCTAACGCTCAGAGATCACTCCCCCTCTTCCCTCCCTCACCCGTCTCATCTCACATGCTTCGCGTCCTCTGTGGATCGTCGAAGAACCGAAGGTTGATCCAGGATAAGCTGAACCTTTGTATTGCCGTCAGATGTTAATCGATGGACCAAATCATGATCGATGAGCCGATAAATAGGGATTTCGAGTACGTGCAGTGTGACAAAAGGAAAAATAAATAAAAATTAAGTACAGATGTACGAATAAAATGACTTATTTTTTGGAAATGCCGAATTGGCAGATTTAATTTTTATATGTAAAATAAAAATTTTTATTCTCCTCAACCGATCGGGACGTTTTGAGAATTTTTCTTAAGCTCGCGTGCTGTTATACTTCAGAACTTCAATATGAAGTACCAACTGTAATGTTATCTAATGAAAAATATGTAATCATTTTTGCCACGTGATATTTTTTTATTTATAAACTCGATCGTGAATACTTTCTAAATAATTGATGTAATCCCTGAGATATTTTAGCTTGGGTAGAAAACAAAAGAGAAAAAAGATGAGAGATACCAGTCAGGGACTCGGTGGTACCAACCTACAGCGGAACGAATATTCTGGATTTTCGTTGATACGCCTTGGGGAATTCGCGACTAATTGGTCATATCCAGCGGACGAAGCCCTGGGATTCGGACTTCCGGTTTGTCATGAGCAAGGCTCCTACGGCTGCGGTGACGTCATCCCGTGTCATCTCTGGTTCGCCTGCCTTACGGGAAGCCACACTAATTAGCGGCCGTCTCACAGAGAGGCAAAGGGGAGAGGAAGAGAATTTCCCTCATGATTTTGGCTTCCCTGAATCCAAGAATTCTCTAGCCGATGGGATCCTTTCTTCCGAATTGAATTGATCGTCCGGACAGTGCCAGGGAGGAAATATCTTTAAGGACCTTAATTCCAATAAATACGTCCAAGATGACATCTTGCGATTGTCGGTAATGAAAGAAAATAATAATAAAAAGAAAATGTGTCACTCGGTATAGCAATATGATAAATGTCATTCGATACAAAGAACGGAAAGAAGTTAGCATAAAGAGGGTATTAGAGTCTCATGCAAAAATGGCGAAGGATCCATACCTTATAAAATGCAAATGCATTATCGACAGTTCCTATAACTACACAATGATACCCTTATGCACGATACACCCGGTAGCATTCGAAGTTCAATAGCATATTGCACAGTAATGTATATGTAACGCGGTCCATACAGCATCCCATGCGGATTCGTATATACATATATACCCTGTGCACCTATTGGAACTCAGGTACGCTCGATCGCATCTTTTCAGGTTCATTTTCAAAGGGAATGTCCCAGCGACGGGATAACTATCCAAGACCTGCGATCTTCCATGGACCTTCTCGAGCATCATGGTTATCTCGATGGATTGTTATCCATCTTATCCATAGACTTTAAACTTTCGGTACTGGAACGAGAAATTTATACGGAGTCATCTCGTTTCCGAAAGCGATGTAGGTCAGACGCTATTATATTATAATAAAAATAAAAAAATGAAAATGATTGATCTGTAATAATAAAAGTGGTCCTATCGATATAGTGTATTTTAAATTATCTGATATTGATTTTGCAACATTTTTTTTCTTTTTTAAATATCCCCTCCTCACTTGCACTGGACCACTGACGTCACTACTGGATGTCTGCATTGCAACCCTATCTTGATATTGTCCAAGTCCTTTTCATTCCCGGCTGGAGAAACAGTGTAAAGATACAAATAGGGGGAGAATCATGGAAATGGGATTATCCTATTGCGAAGAAAACGATATCTTTTTCACGTATCCTGGATACTTAGGTTCATACAGCGAGGATTTCTTTTAGAAAGTTGGCGACTATGGTTTATGTGAAGATTTTCTATATACTGGAATCGTAATCGATTACGTGACAGCCCAATATGATTCGACGTGTCCGTTGCGATATCCAGTATCCATGGAAATTCCTTCATTCGGATCGATGACCTATTACCGTATGCTGAGTCATAGGAAAAATCAATGATTCGCGTGACTAAATATTGAGAATTATTCATGGATTATATTCGGACGGTGACTAAGTATTGATACAATTGATCATGTAATTGGTATAGACAAACATTATTTATGGTTCGATCGATTGTCTTAATTTTAATAAATAAATATATTTTCTTATCAAACATATTGATTCCTGTATTGTCTTCATTGATTTCGCGGACGAATGTGAGGAAAAGAGACTGATAATTTGAAATTTTGAAAAATTTATAACTTGTATCGTTTTTCGATAGTTTTAGTTCACTCGGTCGGTATAGTAGAAATTTTACTGTATATCTATCACTATTGTTATTCTTAGTCGCGGGTAAATTTATGACTAACTGGTAACAATCGATGATTCCCAACCTAGATATATTCTCAATGTAGTCGTTCAGGAATCCCATGACAAATGACTATAGAAATCCAAATCGTTATTTGTAATTCGTACCTGAAATTCACGGATGACTATGCATGCATATAAGATATGGAATGGAGGTGAAAATTAAAAAAAAAATTCAACGAACCCGGAGCAAGAATGCCGAAAGAAAATAATGGAACGGGAAAGTAAAACTGAGAAAAGAGAAACGCGAGGCAGTATCGGTTTAGCCAGCGGCAGCGTCCAGTTTCAATTCAACGAACTGGATATCGCTGGGAAGTTAACGTTTTCCCAATTCCAGTTAGCTAGACAACCTATCGGCATTCTCCTTTGTTCGTCCTACCGTATCTTCCCGGGGGCCCCAATGTACATTTAGGTTAGGTTACTCCGAAATAGGAACCGCCCCCCCTGCTCCTGTCTACTACGAGTATCTAGTAGACCCTCTACTAATAGTTGAAGTTAGCCGGGAAGTAATCGGGGCATCTATTGGGGCGTCCAATCAGCGAGTATCGGCTGTATCGACAGCGCTATCGAGTCCGATAATTTTTTTGTATTTTCAACTTAAAATTTAGTAGGAAACAGGAATTGGCGTATAAAATGTTTATATTTAATAAATTTTTATTTCGCGATACTTTATTTCGATGGGAAATATTTTTGATAAAAATTTGTAAATTTTTGAAAATATATCCTTATCTATGTCGTTTAAATAATTGACTTTTAGTCCTTACGCATACGGTACAGCATATGTGAAGATGAATCTGGGTCAGTTGACCCACTCCTATGGTATTAGTCATATTGATAATCCGTCAAATTGCAAGTTCAATAGCGGCACTTGCCAAAGTGCATGTGCCTGGGCCTCTCGTCATTCGAGCCTGAAGAGAGACCGATCCTTTAAAATGGCGTCCACATTGGAATAGTTTGCGAAGTTATAATGTTTGCTGAAGTTTCCGAAGGCTGCCCTCAGGGGTTGGTAATATCGCTACGCTGGCTGCCAACTATAATGAAATTCATCGCAAATATTGTTTCAACGTACGGCCAGCCGATTCTTAGTTCGTACGAGCCCGCCGGGCACTTTCGAATTCGCCGTCCCTGGCTCTCAATTCCGTCAACTTCTACTTCCGCTTCCGCTTTTCACGTAAGTCCACATACTGGCTTCGTTAGCTTGTATGACGCAGTGTGTTCTCCATACGCGATTAATTGGATGACTGAAAATTTTCAAAATCACGTTTCTTTTTATACGAAGAAAAATTTCGATAATTCAACATTTTCAAAATCTACAACTTTACTTGTCAATTTTTGTCTACGACCTCGTTTTTCAAATTATTATAAAAAATCGCACTTCACGAATACTCGATATATCGTTTCATGCAATGTACACTCAGTATGTCATGTGCCTTGTTACGTATGCTACGTATGTCATGTATGCTATGTATACTGTACGGTATAGATTGGATGAATCAGGAAATTCTTGTTCCAACCCTAAAGCACACAATGTCCTCAAATCGCACAAGACACTCAGTGAGGACGTTTTATGGTCCCCATCAAATATTTACTGAAACGAACGTGGATAGTTTTCATAGTTAACCATAGGATATACTGATTGTAAGTGAACGAGTACGATATATTAAGCGATCAAATATAACATCGTGATACGATATATCGATGGTACGTTCGATTAAATTATTTATAATAGTTATGCAAAATTTTCGCAAGTAATACGTATTTTTTTTCACCCTTATTTTGCGGATCTTTTTCAACATAATTTTATTTACAGCTTTTATACTCTTGCTTTTACTCTTCGTACCACCTCGTTCTAAGGGTTTCTTAGCAAGTCCTTGCGAAAATTAAATTCGCATGTTTACACGCGGTTTTACGTGGCTGCGAATCACCGCTGAAAAGTACGTGAGAGTCGCGCTAAAAATCCTCGCGATTTTTTGCACAGGACGCTCTTGCAGTGAAAACTGCAAGTTTTCATGAGCTTCTGCACATGTGCGAAATATTAATTCAGTGGGTTAAACATTTTTCCACTGAAAATTTGCATTCTTGCCAATAGTGTTAACTTCACTTTATCTATCTCGTCTGCGTAAAAATTACCATCCGAGTGATTCGGAATTCGCAGACCTGAAAGTAGATTCACGAATAACATAAGTCTACGAGTACTGCTGAATTATTAATTTAAAGCGCTGCAAAAACCCAGTATGAAAATACCCAACAGTTACAACCCAGTACCGATAAGCAGATAAAATTAAATTTCCAAAAGTAAATATTTTGAGAACGAAGTATCATCCCACCGCCAACACTTATTTACCTAGTTATGGTTAAACAAACATCTACCACGATTACAATCTCGTGAATATGAGAGCCAAAAAGAAATTTCCATAAAATTTTTAAAAGATTACCTCAAATAATTTTTTCAAAATTTCAAGGCCGTTTCCCAACCAACGCCTTGGCATCGGTCGAGCCATTGCGGTACAACCACGCGGTAATTTCACGCGAAAATGATATACGAGCGGTACTTTTACAAAGAGCCCCGTGCAGGTACCGTTCCGAAAGAAATATTTTAGTGGCGCGAGAGAACATTAATAAAATCACGGAGCCGCCATAGCGCGTACGTAAAACAGACTGTTGTGTCGTGCGATCTTCTATCTCTTGTAGTCCCTTTGGTTGTGTCGTTTTTTTCGTTACCGCCAGACATATGTGTTACGGGGTTCCGCAAAAGCACGGGGCCAAGCGCGTTGCTTGCCGGGAAAAGCTCGTAGCGGTAAAGAGCTCGCCGGTGGAAAAGCGTATAGAACAGCGTATGGATGACGAATGGCCCTTGGCGAAGAAGCGGACACGCGTCTCTCTTTCCCTCTTCGTCCTCACTCGCTGTCTCTGTCAGTCACTCTCTACTACGTATACACCTCACTCTTTCCATCTCCCTTTAGCTGCGTCCTCCTGCGGTTTCACGATTCGAATTAATTTTACTTTCCTTTACCACGTTGAAATGATGCGTCTCGCTGGGGCTGCTTTTTTGCCCTTACGATTCCGACAAATTGCGTGACCGATGCGCCGACCGCATTTAATTACTTTTCACCTATCCACGTGCCTGCGTGAAATTCAGTATTTTCCTCTCCTTTCATCGCGCTTTGGGAATATAAATAGATAGGGCGATTTCACGTGAGTTCTAGGTGACATCATATTTCTCACTGGGCCATCCGTTTCGTGTAGAATTTTTAACTGGTACCACGTGCTATCTTTTTCATATTTTATTAAATCGTACCAGACTGACGTAGAATGTATTCGTGTATTTTATATATATTTTTTTAATACAATTTCCAGGAAAATTCGTGTCAATTTCGTCAGCATCCATTTTGGAGTTGACAATCTGGGTTTTTAGAGTGTTTCGAAAGAGGCAATATCGTGCGTATACCCAGTGCGTAGGAAAAGTCCTGAAATATGACTGACACGTTCGTATAATATATTAAGGTACGTAAAGATTTTCCTCAGATTTATGTAAAACTGGGATAGCGGAGAACGAGTCTTCTCTAGACATAGAATTTGTCCAATGCTTTATGAATGCACATACTTGAAGCGCGTCCCCGTGCGACAGCCCAGCGGCGTTAAGGGGAAACGCAATAATTCATGAAATAAGTGCGCCACGTGAGTTTCCGAGTGACGGAAGAACAGAGTGGGACAACAGTGAGGGCGAAGAGGGGACGGAGGGGCGCGAGGGGAAGATGGAAAAAGGTGATGTAGGGAATAGAGGACGGTTGTGCTTGCCTTAAATTTATTTTTAAAGCATCCGACTGACTCGGAACTCTCCGGGATTCCGAGAATGGCCAAGATCTTTCGCACGCTCGATTTCTCCTCGAGACGTCATCCTCGTGACTTCGGACTGACGTACGCATTAAATATATTTTTTATAACCATGATGCTGCCCATGAGAAAGCTTGTCTCGAATTCTTATGCGAGACCTAGCGGAATTTTTCGGAACTACCGCAGGTGGATGAACTAATTAATTAAATTTTTTATTTCATTAAATTTCATCGAGTCGAAGGGATGAAAAAATGTATCGCATTATGAAGCGACAAGTAGTCGAGATAGACACGATTTTCAGTGAATGCCCATTGTATTCCAAACCTCCAAAGGAAGTGCACGCAGAAGAAATTCTCTGCAGATGGCGGCACTGTCGGTTCTCTTTTTCTTTTCCGTCAGGTTATTAATGCTCAGCAAAGCGAAGACAGAGTGACAGACAGTCTCGCTTGTGACGTAGCGAGAACTTCAAACGAGTCTCACATCGTTGCATTTCATTCCTGACGTTCTTCTCGCCTTTGGCCTCTTTTATGCCAGTGCTGCCAACATCACTGAAACCGACGCCGCAGTGAAAAGCGTCCTTATGGTCGTCATAATTCTCAAATCCCAAACTGTCGATTGAACCCGCACAAGGATATTAAAAAAAAATAAAATTTGAAAAAAAATTTGAAAAAAAATAGATATCTTATCTTACACGCGTTGGCATAAAAGACCGAATATCCGAGACGTCCTGTATCTGCTATTCCAAGAGGGTTGTTGACTTTAATCGGCTAAGGGAGAATTGACAGGGGGTGGAATGTTTTCGCGGTAAGGGTGAAAATTTTGCATTCCCCGCAAGGCCTCGTATTTGCTAGGACCCATCCAATATGTCGCGCACGATCCGAGATTAATAACGTTATCGAGAACGGTAGCAACAAGGGGTGGAAGAGGGTCGGATGGCAACGCCATTTTCTATTCGGCGATAGGAATCATCTGAGACGTGGGGTTGATAGATGCATCTTATCTACCCCACGTGTAAGATTTGCGGGTGTGAAGATGTCGGGGGCCAGTTTCTGAGTGCATCCACTTTTCCTTTCCTCCCTTCGTACCAACCCCCCTCTGTACCAACGTTACAGCCATACACACCACTACCAACTGTTACCACCCTCCTCAT
The DNA here is from genome assembly GCA_030142655.1 of Trachelus tabidus. Lineage (NCBI taxonomy): Eukaryota > Metazoa > Arthropoda > Insecta > Hymenoptera > Cephidae > Trachelus > Trachelus tabidus. The sequence continues at coordinate 3,067,031 of JARQTI010000393.1, read as the reverse complement.
CCCACGTTCCATCACTTTTTTCGCTTCAGGCAAGACCTTCCACTTCCTCGTACCTCTCTACCAACGTCATCCCTTCCTCCCAGGCGTCACTGCTACCAACCCCCTAGACTCCATCCACAGCCACTTCCTTCCAGGCTTCCTCTAACTCAGCCACCCTTTAGCCAGGCGTTCACCATCCTCTTTGGCTTACTCGCCAGACAACGTAGTACCTATATACAGTGCACTACCAACCTAACCACCCTCAGCTGCGTTGCAACTTTAGGAGATATTAAAAAGTTCAAAATACTGCCAAATGCATGAGTATTGTTCTCATATATTTTTACACCCGTTATATCCTCTTGTCGTCCTGTAAGATAAGTTGAAACGCAAGTGACGTGTAAAAAAGAAAAAATATACCATTATTTTTCATAAAATTTTCTCCTTTTTTCCAGCATCCAGAAGGAGACACGGATCTCAAAACGCACGTGATATGGACCAGCGGAGAATATCAGCTTCCTAAATTTTATCCGGCGCTTGGATGAATCTCGTGGACGACCAATCGCAGATCCCGAAGCCAGTCTGTCATTAAATTCTCAGCCAGCTGCAAACTGGACCCAGCCAATTGCCATGGTTTGAGATAAAAGATGGAGGAAAAGATACTGTAGGGTGGATATCCTATCTAGGTGCCATTTTCTCCCCTAAACCCAGAAAATTTAATGGTCCCTCGTGTATGGAGATGTTGCCACGGGATACAGGCGGCTGACATCAAGTGGGTATTAAATATTTTAGGATTCGAATTGGACCAAGATCCTGCCCTAAATGCACTTTCGTGTTGTACCCACCCTTAGCGCCTGGGTGCCACTTCCGACCACGTCGCGCAGTTGGCTGTCTTTGCAATATTCTCCATGGCGACGAACTTCATCCCCGAAAGTAATTTTTACCCGGAAAACTTTTCATCCCCACCAATCCCATCCGTTCGCGTCAGCAATCGATTTCCTTCCCGTCGTCTGTACCCAAACGACTGTATCTACTGGCCTGGCGTATACCTACTGGATCTACTGTATCAATTTAGACAGGATGTGAAAAAAATAAAAAAATTTACGGAAAATAGGAGATCAAAAATTTTTTATTCCGTATTATTGAATGTGAGCACATGCGTGTGGTTTTTTTTTATAAAATTGTTGAATAAAGGGCGATAGTGGATTGGCAATTAAAGTCATGCTTATACGAGGCTCACGCGACTCTTTTGTCACGGGATCGACGGAGGGGACGATTTTATCAGGAATCACGTAAAATGCCATCACGTGAACGGAAGTTGAAATTACAGCTGCGCGTTACCACGTGTAATTTTATCCTGTCGATATTGAACTGTCTAGTTCAGTGACATTGATAATTTATGTCTTTAAAGCGTATTGAATTTTTTTCCCTCAAATTATTATTATTAGGGCCTACTGTAAATACCACCTGGCTATTGTTCAGTCTCATTTTTGTAATTTTTTACTCTTTACATACTTTCACAATGTTAATCGTGCTCACACGCGATTTCCAGGACTTTATCGTTATCAAAGTAACTCTGTAATCTATTCCTGGATTTAAATGTTTCGTCGACTCGATTACTATTTCGATGCAATTACCATCATACCTGACATACTCTATTTACAAAATTGTCATGTAAGATAAAATAAATTAATAAAAGATTTCCATCTGCAATTTTTTTCGAGTGAAATTCCCAAAAAATTTTAATTACCAAAAATCTACACAAATCCAATATATATGTATATACCAGCATCCAAAGTTTCCTTATTTCCTAGAAACGTTCGGTTCAACCAATACACCCAGTACCTACTCCCCTAAGGAGCGCGTGGAATTCCGTTGAGATGGTTTTGTACACGAACGGAAGTAACGAGTCAGCAGAATGAAAAGGATGACGCGTTCTGACAAACGAGCGTATTTGCGGTATCCGGTTTTACAGTTATTTCGAGGACCGAAAACCCCATTAGAGAAAGAAAAGTATAGTAAACCGCACTAAATACAACATTAAAGAAAATATTTCCACAAAAGTCCCGATCAAACCTATTCACAGCAATTACCGTGTTACACAACCAGTACTTATTGTTCCCTTGGAATCTAAAGCAAAATTAATTTTTATTTATTATCCCCGAACACGAAACCAGCTCCATTCTTTATTTCTTCGTGATGAATAATTGCGAATTCGTGTCACTATATTTATAAAGTGTGTACACAGGGTTGATGCGGTGAAAAGGTATCGTTACGTAACACGCTTGTTTCCGTCTGATACAAGAGAAAATCTTTCAATCAGCATCGACATAAATACCACCCCCCAGCCTCACCCGCCCCTATCGCCATTCCCTGTACGGTAATGCTTGATGGATTTATGAACACGGTTAGCACGCGACCTATTCGTATGGTTAGTAGGCGAGCGTGTATACCGACACACGTGAATACACATATGTCGAAAAGCACATGGTATGACAGATTAATAGATACATTATTGCACCATCGAAATAATTTCGGAATTAACAAAACAACGTTAGAAATTTTATTTTGAAACCACTCTTATTTCAACCCTCGTCGCGATATTTGAATTCGAGTAGAGATAACGCAGAATGATAATAACAAAATTCAAAAATAAATTTCACCGATATTACGCAAGTGTTCAAAAATTTAATATCCATAAAATATTTGTCAAATAGCACCGAGTATAGGAGGATTTCCCATAGGCTATTGTTTGCTATCTCCGCTATCAAATCTACCCCTATGGTGTGTCGGGGGTTGTGACGTAATCTTATCAAGATGCCCAGGAAAATTACATTTTCTTCAGTTTCGCCTCCTTCCTTCCTTTCCTTCCTTCTTCCTCTTCTTTCTATTTCATTTCCTTGTCCCCCCCTCACCCCCCCACTTTCAACCCCCTAGCTCGCCAATAGCACCCGCTCGTTATCGCCCTCGTCCCAGTGACGGATCGGTGACAAATGCGCTCGTGCCATCCCTCTTCGGTGCGTCTACGTGTAAGCGCACCCCTTGGATACACGTGGACGCGCACGTCCCTGGACTGTCAAAAAAACAAGGCAGCTGGGACGCGTGCGTTTTTGTTGCGAGTCCGCTGTCACTCTCGATCCATCTCAGTGATTGATATGGTTAGGTAAAGAGAGCGACAGAAACTGTTGGCTTTGGATGCCATGACTCTCGATCGGTTTACAGCGGTTCGATATTGCCTTATTGATTTTGTGTAACTTAAAAAATATTTTCAATACTTCATTTTTATTTTTGTACCATTCCGATTCTTATTTTTTTTTTTCATTGGATAAATTGCATGGGCAGTTAATCGTAGCTTTAAGAACGCTTTCGTAAGTTTACTTATGGCTGCTAAGGGTAGTCAATGTATTCCTGCTTGACTTACAAACAGGGTAGATCAATGAGGCTTAACCGCACAAGTGGCACGGTAATGACGTGACGTCATGCAAAGGATGCACTCGGCACAACCCCTTTGTCGTTTGTAAACACTTTGTAATTCGTACAAGATCCAATATGCTGCAGCGGTCCTGTGGAATTCCTTGTGATGACGTGAGAGATAAAGATTTCTTTATGAAAAATTTTCGAAAGTAACCTCAAGCAATTTTGGAATTTCACATTTTTGTTTTTGGTGAAATTCTATACAATATTTTTTTGTTATGGTATAGGCACCAAAATGTATCTTTTTACTGTTATGTATTGTATGTATAGTCTGTGTTCTGTGGAATATACATTTGCCAATCACGAATTTACTACAGTCTGACCCTACACAGTACGTCTTCACTTGCAAGATGTGTACCGTTATTAGAAACTTCCGCTTAATATCCGAAATTACGTGACAACATTTCGGAAGTTTGGTAACATCTCGTAAATCCTTATGAGACACAGTTAACCGGAAGTTGGTGACGGGCCCTAAGCAGCTCGTAATTCCTTGCGACAAACCTTAGGGTCAGTCGTTAGGTCGAAGGTCGTGGACCTAATTGACACGTCGTATCCTTTCAAGGTTGAATCTCCCATATACGCGAACACGTGTTCCTAATCGCAGTTGACAAACCCATAGCTGCCGTGTCCGATGATAATTATTTTAGAGGTAAAAGAAAAAAAAGGGATTCTAACCTTTGACCTTTCATCGGTACCGCCAAAGTATCCGTGTAATAAATGTCATATGACGAGTAAAAAAAATTCATTTCACGCCTGTCTTATGCTTCTTATCCAAAGGTAGCATTGTATCTATATATCTATATCTGTGGATACGTACACATAACCATAACCTCCATAGCTCTCTGAACCTGCTGGTAGCTCCTGGTTCGTTTGATGTCGGTTCGATTCGTCGATGGCAAAGGGCCACAAGTCGAGAAGCCAACTGTGCGGAAATCCACAAAGCCCGGCTTTATTATCCATCATCCACTCGAATAAAACTCTGATAAATAAAGCCCAAAAGCTCGCGTGCAAGGGAGCAAGGAAGCTGCTGGTTTCTTTTTTCGGTCGGACATAAGGGGTCAGCCACGAGTTTGGCCCCTTCGGACACATAACAAGTGTGTAAATTTGATCATTGGTTTTTTTGGGCGTAATCTTTTTTTTTTAATTTTTTTCCTCTATATGGATATAACGGGGGATACCATTAATGGCGGAAGGGTAAGACATAGGAGAAAGGGAATGTGTGTCACGACAGGAGACAAGGTGGATATTTTAGTCTTCTTGTGTTGGTGGTCCTCTTGGATGTTGAACGGTGCGGAAGAATAATTCGTGCGCGAAATTTTGCTTATCGATTTTGACGTCTATTTCTAAACCGGTCTCAAAATTTGTGAGGTTAGGATTTATGGTGGGGTAAAGGAAGGAGGGGTGGGCGAAGGTCCTTTGTATAAATTATGTCTTGGAGTGTAATTAACGAAGGGTGTTGTTTTTAGGGAAGATAATGAATTTTGAATTTATTATAGTTTTTGAGAATTTAAAAAATATAGAATCGATCATACTGTATATTGGGTTGATCCTTGCATCGGGTGCTCCTCGTGTTTAGATCTGATGAAATGGACCAACTGTTTATTGGACCAATCGTTGCCTGGGGTGTTAGTGATACTAACGAATTAGGGGTTGGTTGAATTAATAACATTAATGGATTTAATGCTTGGCATATGATATTTTCATATTTGATATTCTGTACGTAACAAGTTACGTTTTTGTGATTATATTGGATAACGAAGTGCGGCTAATTGCTTAATGCGCCGTTTCCATGAGTCGAATTACACAAAGCGTCATGGGAACGTGAATTTATTGACGTTTTACGTGCTGCTACTGTCGTATATTTCGTACATTATGCTTTTGGTGTTTGTATTTTAGTACGGCCATATCAGTGGTCAATGGACATTTTTTTTTGATATTGGTTAATTGAAATAAATTTCACGAATTGTTCGAATGTTGAGAATTTTTTTTTTTATTAGATAAGACCGATCGTGACTAATTTATTTAACACTAAACGTACCATCGAGCGGTCACTTGACCGTTTTAAAGCCAAAAATACGTTTATAAAAAGGTGTCGGCAGGTTTAGTGTTAAAAAGTAAATTGGACTTTCTCAAGTGGCGCCAACGGTAAGACTATGTACTAGGTAGAATTCTAACTCCGTGAGCTTAGGCTCTAGCGATATACGTAATACTTGACCGCCGTACAATTTACGCTTCGGAGGGTGGACGGGACTGCAGACTACCAGCATGGGGGCTTTCAACCGTCAGACGTCGTTCAAACGTCATGGTTGAAATCACGCTTCCGTAAAAATAACTGACGTACCGAGAGAAACGTACCTACACGCAACCTGTCTCCTTGCACGGAGTTTCGAGTAAAATTGGAGCTCCGTACGTACTACGATTAGAATTGTATAAAATGTGTTGGGGGATTTATAAATTTCTGAAAAATTAAAAAATGTATGTTTAAGCGTTGTTTTTTCTAGTCAGACGATATTTGACAGTTTTGTCTAATTTTTCAAAATTCGTCAGACACAAAGCGTGTGTTCTTAGAAGCTTCGAATGTCGACGTATCTGCCTACGTAAAGTGTCAACACGTTCCCAGGGAGTGCGAAGACGGGAGTACCGAAAATAGAGTGACTCTTTTGCCACCCAGTATATTTTTAGGACATTTCTCCATCTCCGGTTTCTCGGGACGACAGTCACTGGTGCACTTTAATTACCCATGAAATTTACGGCACGTTGGCGCGAAAGTTCTTTCATTTTCGTTTTTAGTGTCCTTCGGCATCATTTTCGTTTCGGCGTATCCAAAACTTTAAAATTCCAAAAAAAAGATCCTACAAATTTATACTGTAAGAAATTTATCTTCGAGACGAAATTTCGTAATACGCCTGTAACGTTACTACGCGACATTGAAAATACAAAATTAAATGTACGAAGCGTTTTCATAAGCAAAATCATTTATGCAAAGTTATCGAAAATCGAAAAAACCTTCCGTATATATACTTTCGATTTGATTAGAATTTCAGTAGTTTCCAATTTTCTATTTTTTTTCGGCAACTTTTGCAATATATTCATGCACGAGGGGCTCAGCCAGCTGCCAGATGCATTATGCGTAGCGTGCGTGTCGTAAAATCCATAAAGGCACCTATATCCCGTCCGGGACGTGCCTATATTTCATTCCTCAGTCTAATTCAGACAAAAGAAGGGCTAAACGTTCAGCGCTGCCAACTTTTCCACGTAGGCATTCGCGCATCGATTTTCGATAGGAATGTCGCGAGAATAAAAAACTTTTTGAAAATTGTATTCCGCTATTTGAATTTTCGAAAAATAATTTGATTTTATTTTTCCTCCAACTTTCACCCTTTGCCCAATTTTCATTACAAATATTTCTGCTTAATTATATTTTTGTCGTATTGCTTTTCTTTTTGAACGCACCTGTCGTTTTTGAATGCACGTGTACCGTGCAACTACGTAAACTCTGTCGACGTAGCGCGAGAAACGAGAAGAAACCCCTTCCAATAAATTACGCATATTCCTTGAGATTTCACACTTGTTTATGTTGGGGAGTACCACTTTCCATAATCTAATGTAATGGATGATAAATATCCGCGGTGCTGTTCTGCAATTATAATCTAAAAGGAGTGGGGAGGGACGGAACTCTCGTATTTGAATAGTTAATGCCTCGCAAACACTCAACCCTTTATTTCAAGTGCTTTCGTCAAGGCAGGAACTTTCAAGTGAGATATATGTATACATACATACGAAAGAATACAAGACAAGGATGCTGTAGCCTGACGATGCATCATTGAACGAAAAAATCTAAATTTTCAAAAGAATAAATTATTTTACAAAATAAAAAAATATTAACAATTCCAAAAAACCCTATTTCGTCTTTACCGAACCTACTGAAAGAAGTATATCATCTCGATAATTAATTTTGACAAAGATCATTAAAAAAAATCGGTTGACTAGTTCGACGATAAGATTACGGAATTAATAAAATTCCGGGAAATAAAAATTTTCCCGAATAATTCTCAAAAGAATCTAACAAGCTGTACACGAGGCAACGAGCACGACTCGTACGAGAACCTTTTCCGTAAAATCTCTTTTCTTCCCCTTCCCATCCAGCATCCTTCTGGCTCCAGGAGGATGGTTTTTCGTCCGTAGCTTTGTCTGGCATTAATCTGAGTGGATGTCGAGCCGGGCCAAAGGGCCGAGAGAGGGTGCCTGGAGTCTTTAGACGACGTCGAGAATGAGGAGGAGGGTTAGGAAGGGATTACCGGTGTCCTTTCCTGAGGGATAGTCTTCCATTATTGTCGGACAACACGCGGCCAATAAGTGAGGTTGATGGTAGAAGAACACGCGGTCACCTTCAGTGCCGACATCTCACACTTGGCTAGTCGGACGTCTTGGTCCGTCTGATCATAATGCCTCTCGACTCACTTCCGCCTTTCTTTCAACCCCGTTTGTATCTACTTCGGACGTGAGATAAAAGTCGAGATTTTATGTTGGAACCTTCTTTTTTATTTTGATTAAAAAAAAAAGAAAGACCACTCTGGCAATCATCGATCCATCCAGAGGGTGTGTAGTGACTTTTTGCTCCATTTTCCGATTTATCAAATTTGCTAAGACCCTTTGTTACCCCTTGGCTGCTTTCTGTTATATACTGGGTAAGAAGAACAAGAAACCAACTGAATCATGTCTAGTGGGCCGGGCAATGTTTATTGGAGAGCGCATCGAATCTAACGAGACGGAATGATCTAGCGCGGTGAAATTTCATGAAATAAATTCGAGCAGTCGTGGGTGAACTGGGATGAACTACAACAAGGGTGAGTCGTCGTGGGGTTGGAATCGGACGAAGCCCTTGGGACGGTAGGGATGAGAAAAAGTTCGAGAAAGGGAACAAAGGAAGGGTAGCAGCTATCGATGCACAAAAGATTTAGAGAGCGGATGAACGAGTGACGAGTCGCGAAAACAAAGGGTAAGCGAATAAACAGCGCCGCGGAAAGCATCGGGACGCTCCTTGTGGGCGTCTGGGGTCGGGATGGGGATGGAATTCCCTGATGGCATTGGGAGTGAGGGAAAAAGCTTGCTGGAGAACCGAGGACTGTGGTAAGAAAGTAAGAGAAAGTAAGGGAGGAGACGAAGGAGATATTCTGGGCGGATTCGAAATCGTCTCTGGAAATGGCTTGAGTGATTGTACTGTCTTGGATACCAGTTTCGTGGCCACCCGCTATACAGTTTTAAAGAACAATGAGCCACTTTCCGGGGAATCCTCGTAACTTTTGGCCCCTTACGTGTTAAGGTCAGAGAAATCGTCCTGGGAATCGATACTTTATTAATTTCCGCTTTTTTCTTAGTAATCCTATTTATTTTTATTATTGGGGGAATACAAAATTTTACTCAAAATACTTTGTCGCAACAACCCCATAGGTAATAGGATCACGCAAACAAAAGTCTCGACGATTGAATACAAGAATGATAAAAAACGTGTAAAAAGTCCTTTCGGAAATAAGACTTTTTTTCAAGAGCAATCATCAATTTCAGATCATCGACGTCCGATATGAGTTCACGAACTTGAGTGAGGTATATCGTGGAAAGGTGACGAAAAAAAAAGATTTTCTCCTGACAACCACCTCAAGAAGAAACAGACATTCCCCAGGGCCGATAGCAAGGACTTCTTTCTCTTGGAATTGCAATTAAAACAGGAGAATGAACAATGGGGCGAAGGGGGGGTGGGCTGGATGCCCAGTGGACGCAGTAGTACCACTACTGTAGGCAAGACGGCGCTGGGATCTAAGGGGATGGAAAATCTGCCCGCCTAGTGGGTTGGCGTTGCGGACGCAGGCTGATCTATGGAGAACCGGCAGAGTCCACCCTCCGGAAACGACGAGATATATAACCAAGAAGTTCTGAGCTCATCCGGGCCATCTCGGTTGTCCGACCCGTACCACCACCACAGCACCACCATATACCCTCAGACCAACCCCATACCAGTTCATACCTAGTCCGCCACTTCGTTCCTTCCTCAACCCAAAGACTCCCTATCTCTTGTGGTACCACTAGGTCTGAAGTCTGACCTCTATAGGTATGTACCCTACCAGTACCTAGCACAGTACTACATACATTATATCTACATACAAAATATCGTCTCCCATGATCCTACAGGATTCCGTCTAGTCGATGCCTTCAGCCTTGTACCTCGTTTGTATACGGATTGCGCCCACTTCCGGCGTTGGTACCAGGAGGAAAGAGGGACAAGAAAGCACGCCCATGCTGGCACGGAGGAAGCAAGCAGGAAGCAAGCAACCCTTGAGCAGTTCCCATAGACATCGATAGGCAGCGTTGCATTTTAAGTAGCTGGAAGAGAACCTGCACCAGGAATCCTCGATGCCGCTTTAACCCCTAAAGCGCCAACCCCTGGCGCTGGTGCTGCTAGCGGCGGCACTGGTGTCAGCAGCAGAGGGTTCCGCTGAATTATATGTTCCGCTGTTTTCTCGAACCGCGAATATAAAGCAGCTCGTGACTTGGCCGAGGCTTCTGCCCAAGAAAGAACTTTTACGGTCGTTCCCGCATCCATATGTCTCTCTACGTAGTACACATTCACAGTGAGAGGACCAATGTGCTGATCTTGCACGATCAGTGCCTACCCCTAACTTCGCTCGGACAACCATTATTGAACGAATAACAGTAATAAACAGTACCATTAAATTATCATAATCTATATTGACATATTTTATATTAATATTATCTAGTAAATATCTTTCCATATATTCTACGGTATTTCGATATCTAATGTTACTCCACGGTATTTCCATTTATCGTTTTGTCGATGGGTAACTGACCGTGACGCCCTCGTACGGGCTGGAAATCAAGAATTTTTGAATTCCATCCCCGTGTTTACAATTTCCTTCGAGATTCTCTTCGCTGCGCTTTAACCGTCTCAACAATTCCAGCCGAGGGGTTTCCTGCAAGATCCTGACTTCCGTGGCGTCGCGACGGCCGGTCGGGTGCACGCATTGAAATTCTTTCGTGGCGTCGTTTCTCGTTTGATTGTTGCACGACTGCGGGATACCATCCGGCTGTAAACACAGTGGGAATAGGGATTCGGTGGTGAAATTGCGGCGGCACTGGGCAAGGGAACTCAAGTTGGGTAGGAGACCCACTCATTCGTGGAAGCAGGATGGCGATAGGGGGACGTGTACGAGGGAGTGAAATGTGGAAAAAAATGATGTGAGAGAAAGTAGGACAAAATCTTCTACTAAATTTTTTCTCTTCTTTTTTCTTACTCGAAACTACCGAATCGCAGAGCTTACAGCCTTTAACGCCACGTTTCCTTTTTCCGATTTCCAATATTCGCTTTGCCCGATGAATTACCCGGAAAGCCTTTTTCGCTCAATCTTCACAGAACTCCTGTCTTCCGCATCACCGTTCATCGACGATCCACCTTCGATCCAATATTTTTGCGGATTGTGTATATATATATTTCTACTACAAAGTATATAAGTATGTATAATATATACAGTGTTTATATTTAAAGAAAATTTTTCTAATAAAAATATATCTATCATCCCTCTCTTCTATCGTTAAGAGCACCGGGATTAGGGTTATGAATTAAATGAAAGATTTTTCTTTAAGAAAGCAACTACTTATTGCTCACATAAAATAGTTGTTATACCAATATTTATACTCTGATAAAGGAGCCACCCCTTGTGTAATAAAGATATATATATTCTATAGGGGGCTGTTTGCATACATGTACCACGACGGGGTATCGACTGCCATTAAACATACCTCGAAAAGAATGAGGACGAGGGTCGAGAATGATATTTATTTACGAAAAAAAAATGACTCACGTATTCTTTTTCCTTCCTTACACACGTATGTACACTGGAAATCTTTTTCGTGTTACGTAAAGCGATCGACGGGGGTCAAGTAAATGCGGTGGCAACGTTATTGCTGTATTAAAAGATAGAGGGTCGTGAGACACGGTGTACGTAGCGCGTTACGTATGCATATGCGTCAGATCGCCGAAGAACGCGAAGGGTAGGAATTCCATGACGAATCAACCCCTAGAAAGAGAACAAGAGTTAAGATACGTACGGTCGTGTCTCACGGAATCTTAAATCCGCAGGGTGCCCATCCATTCCTTGTATAAATAAAAGGGTGGGTAAACCAGTGGGTACCAACCCCTAAATAAAAAATGGCTACGAATATATTCTTCACGGGCAGGACAGTGGGGGGGGTATTTCCGAAGTTGTATCGACGAAGCGTGCGAATATATTTCGAAGGCAGCGTGAAAAAATTATTTTGATTAATTATATAATTTTTTGGTTACTTTTTGTTGTTGTTCACTTAAAAAATGTTATCTGCCTCTTATCAATACCTTTACAAATTTTTTTCCTTCCCGAGGATCGTACACGAAACTGCAGCCAACTTCTAATTCATACGGTAACCGAGGGCTGTATTCATATTGTCTATAAAAATGTATGCAACTCTGTATACACGTAATACGCTAAAGCACAAACAATACTGTAGCCATTATTAGAGTGTATGTAAATATATTGGCCCCGTGAGGATGGCGAACCTGTCAGACATAGCCGTAAGGCATACTGCATAATGAGTACTACACAGGCAACTTCCTACCCAAGCCGGATGATTCATGAGGAACAATTCAAAAGAGACGTGAAAGAATAAGCCCGGAGCTTTTTACATTTTTTTCTTCATCTTTTTATACCCTTTTTTTTCCGCGGTATTATCTTCATGAAAACTGCAGAGAAGCGTGGATATTACACCTGTGTGAAGCGTAGTGCGGTAACTTTGATACACCCCGTATAAGGACGTACGATGATTATAACGGTATATGTGAAATAAATATAGTTCCGTTGCTAATGTGGGCTCGTATTGAATAAAATTAATGACGTCAGTTAATTTAAAGATAATACGAAGATGTCGTACCAGGAAAATTGCAACCGAAGAGTATACATGTATCATATAATATGATCAAGTCCCCGAATGTTCCTTGGCAAGTTTCACGATAAACCCCTTGAACGCAATCTCCCTAACCCTTTGCTTGGCTTCTTATCTTTTTCATATATATTCCCCAGCATTATTCGCGCGGCACAAAGCGCAAGACGGAAATGCAGGATGGAGAAGTGAGTGGGTATAAGGATGGTAAGTAGCCTAGGATGCTTACGGTATCGTCATTTACGGGAATAATAAGAGAGAGCGAGATAGATGGAACAAAAGAGAGACATACCATCTCCGGTTTAAACAATGATTTCGTTGCAGCATCCCGACGCTCAAATCCTTCGCAGATTGCGAACAAACGTTGCTTCCGCGTAGTCTTTATTATTCGCATTCGAGAAGCTTCGGCTTAGGAGGATCATTTTTGTATTTGGACACCCTGTATATGTATTATTTTTCTCTCTTTGGTCCAGGACTGCGTTAAAATCTTTTGCAAAGAGATTTATTGATTGTATAATAAGTTCTATATCACTTTTGGGATCCCTTGTCTTGATCGAGATACCAATTTGATTATTAATAATTGAGAAATTTTCTTTGATTAGTCTATTAATTAGAAAATTAATAAAGCAGATGCTTTTCGAAATTATTATCTCAGGCTTCTTCGGTAAGATGCTGTGCTATCCAGACACACCTAGGACCAGTTGCCAGCCAAACTTTCCCGAAACAATCTTGCCAGCATGGACCAAGGGTTCTCGATGGTTCCGCACGGTGGCTGTCTGAAGAACAGGAGAAGATCAGCCAAGCGGAAATGAGCTTGCGATGCTCGCCGATACCAGTTGACTGAAGTTGTGAGACAGCTCAGTGTATACTAACTGCATAGCACTTTGGAGAAGGCGACTATAGGTCGCTTGAACATGCTCAGCTCCGGTCTAGTCCGAAAATCCTTACGATCCATACATGACGCTAACCTGTTCTGAGATACCTTTCTGGGCGTCCTGTAGGATGGTCTTCGCTGGAAAGCATCCTCAGCTACAGGAGGATTACACTCCACCGAGGTATAAGGGTATTAACTTTGGACGATACTGTACAACACACCACCACGTAAAGTCCCAGCTGATAATAGGAAATTTCTGAATACCAGACCGTAACATGTCTCAGTGATACGCAGAAGGATGGTACAGGCCAAAGCTATGGACTCTTTCGTACCCAGAGCTTGGCTTATGAAATTGATATCCAGTAGAGATACTTTTATGCATACGTCAGACCTGTCGAACTATCGGAACTCTGACGAGGGATACTATAGTTATAGGTACACAGTATCTCGGTACAGCACAGTAGTACTAACTGCGGGTTAAAAGTTTCAATTTTAATTTTTTAAATTTTCATCCACTCGGTCACATCCTCTAGGTTGGTAATACAGTATACCGCCACGTGGAGGGTGGATTGATAACCTGGTGAAACTATAACGGTGTAAAATTTTCAGAGAGACTGTATTGACAGAGAAACAAAAGGTACTTTGACATGGGATATTACAGTGCCGCTAGTTCGTTTGCTTCGATGTGTCTAAAGTCGAGAAAACGTCGGATGAAAGTCAGCAGAGTGAAGGAGATTCGAAAGGATCCGAAACGGTAACCGGGAGTAAAAGGAGGATGTTGGGATAAATAGATAGGACGGTAGAGGTACCTGTAAGAAGGTAGAAATGTATAAAGGCCCAAGTGGGTACTAGGAGAAGTCAGAGACCATCGTGAATTCCAGCCCCTTTCCAAAGTCTGTGCCAACAGCACCCCCAACTGAGCCAGCTACTTTTCCAGCCAAGGTAAATCGCGTAAAGGTTAATTAAATGCCGGGATTAATTAAATTGAAAGGCGAAAATAGCCGGAAACGTCATGCCCTACCCCTTTTACGTAACCTGGACCGAGCTAAGGGAGGGTGGTAAGTGCGGCCCACCCTTCCACTCCTAGAGCGATTAACCCTCTCCGAGGTAGACGAAGCCGATGCCAGCCATCCGCTGGCAGCATCCGACCGTCAGGGACGTCAGTGTATCCAGGGGCGGATGAAAGAGTATCGGCAAGGGGTACCAAGCGGTGGCAGCACCATCGCTTGGCTTCCTACGAGGCTTAGGTAAATCCCAGTAGAGTCTTGCTTTTTGTCCCCGGAGCCCAATGTTTCGGAATTAATTTGTAAAGTTGGCCCTGCTGCAAGCTCTCACAGTTTCAGCCGCAGACCTAGGACTCCACTAGTGGTGGCAACCCTTAACGTTTACCGGGTACCGTATCGCTACCCGGATTTTCATCCCTTACCAGAGGGATAACATCATCCCTGGCCGATGCCCACGGCCAACCCTTATTGGCTACGTCATCTTTCATCCCCTTGATTTCTCCGTATTCTTCCTACGTCTCTGACGCTTATTGACACCCCTCCCCCTCGCTCCCTCCCACCCCCATACCCATCCCGCTCATCCCTCTAACCCTTTCCTCGACAAAGATCTCTCACGTATTAATTACGTACGTGTACAAGAACCATAGAAACTCGCCGGGAATACCGAGTGTGACGTAATGCCGTCAATATTGTTGCTAAAGGGGTGAATGCCGAGTGAGGGTTGCCCGGAAGAATATAGAGGGGTCGGAGCTTCATTAGATTCTGATCCGATTATCAGGAAGCTTCCAAGCTCGATCGATCCTCTTATATGCATGTGCACTCTGTAAAATAACTAAGTCGTACCAACCCCTAAGTCATTTATAAATCCTAACCTACATTCTTTTACAATTAAAAATGTATTTTACCCCATGAAAAATTAACAGGTCGATGTCTCGCCTGTGTATACATAATAGAGTGTGCTAAGAAACTTTTTAAAAGAATCGGATCGTACGAATAAAAATATCGGAAGTCTAGTGAACTATGTATTGAACTGTATGAACTATGTATCTAGACAGATACAGAAAATGGCAGCGAAGAAAGTGCAATGTGGACCAGCCACAATTCAAGCCAGTCTGGTAGTGAGCTATATTCGAGTACAGCTTGCGTTTCTCTATGGCATTCAATTTCCGTTCTAGTCACGTATGTGTATATAGGCATGGCATATATATATATATTCACAGATGCTTATATGAGTACCAGGTACAAAGAGAGTGGAAGAACGCAATTTCTTGTCCTGAGCTTCGCAAGCTCTTCGAGCACTTTTTCCTTTCTATCCTTTTCACCCCTTATATTTTACCTATCGTTCGTACCTCCCCCCAGCCACCCACTTCACCGCCCTACTACCAATTTCTCCTCAATTCCTCCCACGAGTCGAACAGCGTAGCTACAAGTATACGCTGGCAATCAAACCGCAAGCCCGCGTCGGCCCGAAATTGGCGGAACGCGAATTAAACTTCGCCAATGCGAAACCGTGCGACATCGAATTTGATTGGTGACTTCGGCCAGCTATGCGACCACCCATTCAACCCCCTAAGCAAGTTTTCACGTGGCCGGAATACTGACACTCTGCTGGACGTATCTAACGAGCCGATCGATCGTAACTGGAAAACTGGATCTGATAAGATCTTGTTGTTATTGTTATATTTATATCAGCACAAAAGATGTACTTTTTATCAGTATCATATTTGAGGGTGATAATATTTTTTTTTGTATCTGACAAAATTTTTTTGGGCTCTCGGATATTATTACGGTTCGCCGTGCTTCGAAATTTTATGTGGAAAGTATTGAAATTTCATTTCGTTTTTTTTCGCCGTTTCGAGAATATGACAAACCGATCCATCGCAGTTTCCTTGTTCGCAGTACGTAACATCGATAATTGCATAACATCGTAGAGGGGTTGTACGTAGACACAGGACTGACAGTAACGAATGATCCTGGGCTTTGGCGATGGGAATGTCACGCAACAATACTAGCAATCAGCGCTGCGGCTGGGAAGCTTCGGGCTCGATTTTCAAATCACGAGAAGATTCGGCCAATCGGTGAAGCTCTTCGGTAAGAAAGGGCCAATCAGATGTTAGTTATGGTTATGCGAAGGACGATCGGGAAGGGCTGACAGAAATCACAGGCACTTTGTAATCTGTCTCGTGGGAGTGACTTTAGTTCCTGTCAGTGCGATGTGTATACGTATATGCACTGTACAGTTACTATAAAAATTATTCTCCGTGGATTAAGTCGTTTCTCTTGCTCTTGTCGGACTTTCGAAAGCATCGGGAATCCGATCTCACCATTTAGATTATTCCCATTGTGACAAATGGGTGAACTTTAATTAACGTGGACTGGATATGACTTACACTATGGAATAGCTTATCGCAGAGTGAAAATAATTTTTGTTTTTGTTGGAATTCAAAAATCAGTGGATTACAGATAATAATATATGACAATCTTCTTTACCTTCAAACTTGCCATTGTCACTCTCAAGTCTTATGCCGAATAATAAAATTATTTGCTTTAGTAATCGGTACAGTCCTTATCGTACTTAGGAGCTAACGATTACACTCGAGGATGATAAAAACTTGTGAAATTTTGCGTTTCGATTATTTAATTTAACACTGTTAAAGTGGATGCTCGTAGTATTGACGATACTTAAAATGAGATGGTAATTTTCAAAAGTGATCTTGCAAGTGCTAAATGTCGTACAAACTTTATTTTTTGCTCATCCTCGATCCTCTTGTTTCGAGTTTCCCGCTTGAGTCCAGTCGTGCAACTTTACTCGTGAAAGACTGTAAGGATTCGAGCGAATTGCGAAAATCACCCTGAGGGCTGTTTCAAATGGGGTTCAAATCGTTTAAGGATACTTGAAACAAATACAAGTCTACCTTTCGGTTAATGGTTTTTTGTACGATGAGTTAAAAACAAAAAATAATAATAATCGAATTAAATTTTCAAATTAGATCATATTACAATTTTTTTTATTATTATGACCTACAATTTTCGATTCAAAAATACCAACAAGAACTGACACCCTCTCAATTAAGGTCCTTGATGTTTGACGATACTCTTGATAGTTAATTATATAGGTATACAAGCTAATTGGGTCAGTAGATAAATAATTGACGGGACAGACATGGCAACTGTAAATATATGTAAGGAGATATCCCATTAAGGAACACAACTCGAAATCGGATGCAGGAAACCGCCATTGCGGTTAAGATAGAACCGTAGTTTCGAGTCGTTACTCTCAAGTTCGCCAAAATGTTCAACTATAATCTTACATCTTAGCCACCATCCATATTCCCATTTAGTGGATACTGTAACACCTGAATCGCCCTGAGAAATACCATTAATCAAAGTCTCATTGGGATTCCATTGCTTTTTCCTATGGAGAAGCATACATAAACAATTGTCCACCCGAAATATGTAAAAGTTAAAGTTCAGTTCCGTGTTAAAAAATAATTCACATTTATTAAAAAAAATAAAAAGGTGTCTACAACAAGACAGACAAAGAAAAACGATAAAAGAACAGAATAAAACTCCATCGGCAGCCAGCATACGCTTATAACGCATTTTACTGGACAATTTTCACTTTTTACCACAGACGTTCAATTCTCGGCTGATTTCGTTGCGGTGTTCGCCTCGAGCAATTTGCGTCTATTCAGGGATCGAGAAGGGACTTGGAAATAAAATTGAAAAGTGAACTACCGAGTGCCGGCACAATAAGGCCTGTTTGCTGCGGCAGTGTCGCACACGTCAAACCCCAATTTCCATGGGTTTTCTTAAGCTCTCTGCCAACAGAAAATCGTATATGCCATACATAGGGGACGAATCGAAGAATTGCTTAGAGAAAATACACAAAATCCCCCATAGAATTTTTTATGTAATAAATATACCTGAAAACGCCCCTTCTAAATCCATGCGTTAACTAACCGCGAAAAAGATCAAGAGATATGCTGCATTAATTTTTTTTTTAATATACCCAAACAATTCTAGGGATATTTCATAGGGACATTTGTCAGGATTGACAAGTACTCGTGTCCCTCCCATACTTGTTAAAGCCTATTGGATCCTTCGCACGATGTGTCATGGAGCTTCAAGCACATTGGCCAGTTTGCTCCTTGTTTACTGTTCGATCCTGTCGTGCCAACCTGATTGAGATTAATAACCCTAGCGAGCACCTATGGACATAGGGATATTCAGTCCATGTCCTGAGTCGCTTAACTCTCTTCGGTACGTACTTCTATTCTTAGGGTGGTACTAGGGATATATAATGTCCTCGTGGATTTCGGAATTTCAATACTCCCTGTATACTGGTTGTATAGTGTGCATTGATATACAGGGTTATTCAGGAATATTGTACTGACTGAAGTTAGCTACGTTTATATGATTTCTATGGCAGACCTATCTTCTGCTGGTGCAAACCCTTGAATATTCCGCGTTTATATACATGCGTGTTACTAAGTTAGTGTGGATGGGGTTGGCATACCTGCCTGATGCTTCGGTGCGATCAAACAGGATGAATTCCGGGGATTACACAAGTTCCTGTTCGGATCCATTCGATCCTGTGGTCAGAGTCCTTTTGTCGTATTGCAAACATCCTGCTGGTATAGATCTGGGTATAGGTATTAAATTTCGACAGTGATGCTGTATGGACCTGGAGGACATAGTGAGAATACTTTTATATTTTTATAAGGAATGTAGAGTGGTTATTTACTGGGCTAATTTGTAATAAAAACATTTTTTTTATCAGTTGGAAATGCTAGGGATTTTCTTTTAGGACCAGAAGAGATTGTTGGGCTGTATCAAAAGTATGGTGGATTTTTCGAATTTTTCTCTATGTCCTGTCAGTTCATATATATATATATTTATATATATAAGGAGAACTTATTCTTTTCGACTTAAGAAAGTTTCTTCGTGTGTTGGTGTTTGAAAAGGAGCGAATACTTTCTTTGTGCCCTCGGATCTCATTTCTCGAGGCCTATAATCCCGTAAGATCACGAGGAGCCTCCCGAAACTTTATTCGAAAAGAAGGAAGGAACTGGCTGCGACTGATAACGTAGATTTTTCTTGAAGAAGGAAAAGTAAAAGGGATGCGCGTCTGGTTAGGACAACGGTGGAAAGTCGTTACGTAAAAAAAAAAGAGCGCAAAACTATCACTCGTTTAAAAATAAAAATTCAAAAAGTACAAAAAGAAATTTGTATATAATATTTTATATTAATTTTGAATAATCATCATTCGACAGATAGTCGGTTATTGGTACGTTTTAAGCATTCGATCGAATCTTCCTATCTCGAAGATCCAAATGCAGCAGCTTTAGGAACGCCTAACTGTCTCGACTATACTAGAGAGATTAGTACGTCGACTTAATACGCGTAAAATGTAACTTAAGAGAGATAAGAACGCCGGAGGGTAGTTAAGAAAATTCCAACAGCAGTAATGGCCGGCAAGGTAGAGCGCTAGGTGAAACAGCATATATAGCAATACAATTACTACAAATTATACTTAAGTGTATTCTCAGAAACGCAACTAGACACTTAATACATTCGAAATGGCAATTTCAGGAAAAACATGAGCTTTCATGTAAAATAGTATTATGATTATTTCGCAAAGGAAAGCTATAACCCTACATCATACAGTACACATACAGACGCTATAAAATCCATGCAAAAAAAAAATATTAGGGCAATAAAGTTTTCACGAAATAATCAACCAACTCAATTCTGAATTACGTACTTAGTCCCATTCGAAAGAGTATTTTTTTTTAGTAAATCTCGATAGTGTTTCGTCATATGCACACCCAGTTTTTCTTTAAATTATTGATAAGTATGTACCAAGTACAGCGTGAAAACGCAGTTTTTTGAGTTTCTGAAGAAAGTATCGCTCCAACACCTTTCCAATTAAGTATTATCAGCAAAATTCGTATCATTATTTTAGAACTAAAATTGAAAATGATAACGATAACAAACTGGTACTTTCACACTCAGTGCCGAAATCAATTATAATCCCTAAAAGGAAATTGCCGCGAGGGTTGAATTTATTCGTATATCCCCCCCCTCCCCTACCCCCCCCCCCTCTACCATTCCCCTTCCAACCCCTTTCTAATTATTTCGCGAATCAATTGTAGTTTGTTTACTCGTATCTCGATGACACTTGATTTTCAACAGAAATTGAAGTGTTTACGTAAATCAAATGGGAGTCTGATGGCTTGGTGAAGTGAATTTCAAGGGAATTTCGAATAATAACAATGGCACAAGAGACTCAAATAATTGTCGAGAATTTCAGTCGTATCTACTTGCTTCTTTTGCTAGATATTTTTGTTTCCTTCTTTTTAATACCCTAGTTTAATTTCACGATGCCTGATAAGGACCGTTTAGCAGCGCGATAAGGAGTATTCTTTTTTTGTCTTGCTTCGCTGCTGATATACGCAAAACGGTTGGGGATTACTTTGGTGGAGGGTTCCTTGAGAATTTATTCGATGATAACTCGCGAAGTATTTTCCATCTTTTGGCGAACCCGCGGCCAATTACTTTGACTCGGGGTAACGAGAGGGAAAACTTTTAGGCCTGTTTAGAGGGATGAAATGAAATATTTCAAAGATACCGAGGCGAGCTATTCTTCTTTTTGT
Organism: Trachelus tabidus; assembly: GCA_030142655.1. NCBI lineage: Eukaryota > Metazoa > Arthropoda > Insecta > Hymenoptera > Cephidae > Trachelus > Trachelus tabidus. Next base: position 3,046,059 of record JARQTI010000393.1, on the reverse strand, counting down.
TCTTGCATTTTTTTTTACGCGTTTCAATATTTCATAATGATAATAGTGTCAGCGAAGAGACATTTATTTATTTTCACCGTCGCTCTCGTATATTTTCTTTAAAGCGAGATTCGCTTTCGTCAAGTGGGAAAATCACAAAAGTACCTAACCCTAAAAGACAACACGTCTAAAGCAGAGAAAGTGACGACCCTTCCGAAGCCTGATGTCTGTGGAAGGTTTTCACTGAGCGATTCGAGTCTCCCTAGCATCGCTTTATTCTAGGCTACAGTGCTTTTCATCGAGTAGATTTACCCAAGGGACCTGAAGACCTGAAAAAAAGTGGTATGGATTGAGGATTCTTGAAAATTGAATGTATCTTTCTCGGCCGCGTCCCGGCATAGTTCCCGAGTATAATGAACCCCTAACGCGTTTGACTAGAGTAAAGGATGTTAGTATCGAATCGTCTTTAATGGTCGCCCTTTGCCAATTCTCGTTCCGACCACGAGGATAATTTTTGACTTTACAGCCAATACTGATATCGGTAAAAAATTTGTATCGATCGACGATAAAAATATTTTTCTAAAAAAAAGGGAATACGATAAGAAACGGCAAGAGCAAGAAGAGCGCGTAACCAAAATGAAATTACCCAGAGAACCATATAATCCGAACGGTCAAATATCTAAGTAAAAAAGTTTCGCGCGAAATTCATTCGTTTCAATCTGCTTAAGTGTTGGGATAGCGAACGAGAGAGAGAGAGAGAGAATAAGAGACTTAAAAAAACAATAAAAACTGAATATTAAACAAAACTTTTTCATCCCCTGAAAATCGCACAACACCGCAAATTTATCCGATAAAAACTGTTTTTTCTCGGCTTGACGATTCTTTGGTCATAAAAAAGATACTTATAGTCCTTTCACGTTTCTTCTTATCTAAAAAAACAAAAAGAAAAATTTCGATCTACAGGGTGTCGGTATCGAACCAAAAATGTCATTAGTTTTTCGCAGTGATCGGTAATGCAGGCACCTACTGTTACCAGCGCCATACCAACACTCGAGTGCTCTGTCACTGTTGATTTGTAATTTGAACCAGCGTTGATGGATCGCAGTAACTCTATCCCTCGGCAGGTTCTCCACCCTTTATTTCTTTGAAGGGTAGTGGATACCTCTCAGTGAAAATACACCAGTGTGTAAAACAAATGTGCACGTATACACGCATGCATTTCGCATAACGAAAAACCCCTTCACAAATGTTTCTCTATTCACTAGAATCGCAGATTCTTTCTGCATGCCCACCCCATCCCATTATTTTTTTGGTTTCTTTTTTCTGATTACGTCATCCATCCCTCCCCTCAAGTCATTCGAGAAGGGTTGACGAGTGCCGAAGCATTGTTTACACGAAATCGAACGTACGGGCTTTATCTCGCGCTGAAAATTGAGCCGTTGACGAAAGCAAAAAAGAAGTTAGCACGTTTTCATTATAGCCGCAAAAAAGTGCAAAATAAAAGTAGGCGAAATGAAAAATATATTACAGCAACACGAAAATACGCTATACCACTGATACGCGAAATTCCATTGAACGAAAAAAACCCCGTAAAGCCTGCTTTGAGAAAAAAACGTTAAATTAAAATTTTTATTTTAATCACGAATTTCTAACGCGAATAAAAATAATGTATACGTAAACAAAATCGCTGATAATCCGATTACACATATTAAAACCCCATGACTACACCTTCCACTAAGTTTCCAATGGCGACTTGACTTTTCCTGAGAAATGTGAAAATCCCTTAGATAAAACACTTCTCTTGCCCCACACAATGTCGGATGGAAATAATTCACCCTGGATCGTATATCCCCGGCTGTCTCTATTATATAACGTCGCACAGGGGTTGCACCGTGACTAGAGATTAGATGTCATTGCAGAATCCCATGGGCCGTCGTAGACGTACGACAAGACGTTGCGGAATACATTGCGTTTCCTGACTTCAGCTGCAAGACCAGGTACAGGCTAGGTAGATACGGTGGGAAGCAATATAATACACCGCCCTAAAGAAAGTATACTAGACAAGGTACGGGGATAAGGGAGGAAAACGAGATTAGTAATGGAGAAACGAAGCGAAGGGTGGAATCGATTTAAGAGCCAAGATCCGGTATACGAGAAGAAAATGTGTAAGATAAGACGAAAAGAGGTGACGAAGGTTAAAGGAAAAAAAAAAAGAAAAAATTGCATATGAAAAATAAAAACGACAAAGGGGGCAGCAGGGAGAGGATCCGGACCTGAGAGCTACGGATGCGTAGGTTCCGGTATCGACCTACAGGGCGTGTCTCATTCAGTAGGGAGTCGCGCACCGTCAACCCTCCCTGTGGCTCCCTGCTCTTGGAAAACTACCCCCCCCCCCGAACCGTAGCAACCCCCCTGGTAGCGCCCCGCTGCGACACCCTCTCTCAGCCCATTCTTATTGCTATTATACTCTTTATGCAAAATACTCGGCGATTCAGGGGTACCTACCTTCGCTCCCTCTGGAGTGGCACCCCTGAAGTCGAAGGGTGAACTGTTTATATTTGTTTCGAAGTGGGAATAACGAGCGAAGAGCCTCGGGACGGTAGAGGGTGAGGGGGAGGGGGAGGGGGGTTAATGCGTGTGTCACCGAATTGTTTGGCCTTACGGCATTGTGTCTTCATAAAGAAACCACCCCTATTCTCCGAAGAATCCTTATACAGGAACAATTTTCAATGTTTGTTCGACAGGGTTTTGAGGTTAAAAAATTTTTTTTTTCTTCCAAAAGAAAGAACAGGGCTTGCTCGGATACTTTGTCGATTTCATTACTACGTTAATTCGAGAGTAACGACCGCGAGGGGGTCCAGGGTAATTCTGTAAAATTTGTCGCTATCGGCTGTCAGCCGGTAATAATTGAGAAGGGAACGAAAACACACTATTTGATAATTAATTGGGCATAATAATGGCCAGAAGGGAGACGCGGAAGGCTAGAGTTATTACGTGGGCGGTAGAGACCCGACATAATTGCTGATATTTATGACTACGACAAAAGCCACCACCAATCTGCCCGCGGTCCAGCTCCATTCGACCCTCAGACACTTTTTGCCTCAATAATTAACACAGCCAGCACTCGGGCTGCCCTTGCTCCATTCTCTGCGTCCCTCAAATACACCCTCGGTGATACCAGCCCCAGCTTCCATCATTATGATCTTGGCAATGGGCTATTCTGAGTGCGTTAATATATAAAAATCGATGCCTGGGTTAATACAATTTTTAATTATTTAATTAACATACTTATCATCTGTTAATTGATAACGTTAATCAGTCCTTCGTCATAATTATTACGTCATCAGAAATTCAAGTTCGATTTGTTACTTGCAATTAGAGTTTCATTGATAGCGAAACAGTCTACGCCTGCTTTTGCAGCTTATGAAATATATACATGTATGCTACTTGTACGCGTATCTTGTATACAGGTTCAATTGGAATGCGATGCTCTTCCGGCTGTTTCAAACTCTCGACTCTGCCACCTTTGGATATCGAATTAGCTTTAGTTAGTTTCACGAGTTAAGTTGGTTTGCATAACGTGAGTGAGTGAATGATGCGCAGCCACCCTCTTTGAATTTTCCTTGGCACGTCCCTGCTACCTGCTGTAGCAGCTCGATATAGAGCTACAGTCCAGTTTGAGATTAAAAGTCATAAGCAATAAATTCATACAACAATCTTATCACGTGAGTGATTGCCCTGCGATCGATATGGCGTTATCCAGTATTCGTCAAATAAATAAAAAGAGAAGAAAGAGAATGAAAATTCTATTGAAGTAAAATAAATTATATTTTTACATGTAAATTATTAAAATATATATTTCAAAGAAAAACATATATAGGGTATGTTTTTTATATCATGACATATATACAGTAGCGTTACATACAGTAACTATTGGGTTACTAAAGACTTTTGCAGTGTGCGTTAACCTTCTTCTATCGATATAATCGATAATGGAGTGTTCCAAGAGTAAAATGAGAAAAAGAAAAGTCATTGGTCAATATCTTGGAAATTCGCGAGGAGGCAGCCCTGCTTTGTTTCCATCCGCTAGTTCGTTACGTAATTATCGAAATCCAAGTAATTGAAAGCCTGGTTAATCCAATTGTCAGAGCCGAACAATGGGACTAAACGCGAAATAATTCCCGAGACTCGAACAAAGTACGCGAACTTCCAAATTATAAAAGACCAATCGTTCCCAATTCAGCCACGTCATTACCGCAGAGTTATCAAAATAAAAAAGCTCTTCCCATCGGGCAACATACTTGTGAAACATTATCGTCGAAACGTGACGTAACAAAGGAATCCGCTAAGAAGGTAGGGTACAGTATAAATATAAAATAATTTTTAAGGGATGAAATTGGTCCAACCCCTTCGAGCAGAAAGAATTAATCCGCCCAACCGAATAACGCCGAGTCTCTGATGTCCCTGAGTATTAATTCCCCGGTACGATGTACGAGGAGTGTATACACTAGGGGTTGTTTCAGAGGAACGAGGGTTTTACACATTCGCAGGAACAAAGCGCAGCTACTTTGATTAGCGCTGCCGCTATTTTCGCTATTCCGTAGCGAGGAAACCGCGCCGAAATTAATCACGTTATATTATGTGCGTCGGATAACACAGTAGCCGTTGTTGTTGCTGTTGTTGTTGCCGTAACCGTGTTGCTGCTACGAAACCGGAATGGAATCCTGTGGCCCAGTGGTACGACCAACAGCAGTTTCGTATAGGGTGAGAAAGCGGACTAGGACCTTGAGGCAGCTCACAAAAGAGAAAGATTGAAAGCGAGGGATGAAGGGGGTTGGGGGCGGGGTCGGAGGGATGTGTTACTGGGGTATACAGTATTACGCGAAATGTGGTAAAAGAGGGTCTAATTACTTTGGGCAACAAGGCAGCAACGCAGGTGGGTATAGGGAAAGGCTGCTAAGCAGGAAGGCAACGAGTCGGGACTGTAGAACGTGAGGATTTTAGCATATCGCGCTTAACGTTGTCCAACGTTGGACCCACGGAGGATGTAGTACAATTTCCAGGCCCGGCCATTGTATCTTGGCACCCCGGTCGACTCTGCTCCTGGCAGCCCCCATTTTGTAACAACTTCGTACAAGGACTGGGAATAGACAGCAACAACGGTTGTCAGTCCCGAATCGAATTCGTGCTTGCGCATCGCTAGAAGTTTACCTAGGGGCTGGATGCTGGATCCGTGAGGCAGTTTTAGATACCCCAGGGGTTGTTTGGAATTTTAATTCGGGGATGATAACGCTAGAATGATTTTTGTATGGTGCGCGAGGAATGATTACTTGTTTATTTATTTGATTAAAAGGGAAATACAATTGTTCAGTGTACTCGAGTCAGGGCGAAGTGGGTTATGCAAGATAGGCTTGGTTGGTACTCTAATCTGTCAAGTGTCGACGTAACGGGAAGAGGAAACGGGGCAAGAGGGCAACCCTCTCTCTGACTGTGTCAAGAGCACGTAACCCGGTTTCCGGAATCGATTTCGAGGACTCGAATGATGACGAAAGCCGGACCCGAGGGAGCGTACGTGGACTGGGTCTGTCTGTGTTATCAAAAGGGCTTTAAAAATTGCGTAACTCGAGGACCCACTCTTGTTACGTCATTCGTTTTAAGGTACTTCGCTACTGAAAATCCTTGGGCAAATACTCCTGGCCAGCTAGGTTAACCCAAAGTACCTTGAGGGTACTTGCAGGCTTTTGGGGAAATGATTCAATGATCTTACGGACTCTGAAGTAGGAACACTCTTTGGTCTTTTGTATTTTTTCTTTTTTTTTTCTATTTTAGAAACCACACGCGCGCATTAAATTTTATTTGAAAACGCTACTAATTGGAACTGCGCTACCCCTGTTCATCTTACAAGGGTGAATTTGAAGGATCAGGATTCGAGTGGCGCTGCTGTCGAAGAATTTTTCGTATGAAAGGCTGAGCTACGGTGATCTTGTAATTGACACGGTGCACGAAAAGCGTAAGGGAATCTGATTTTGAATTTGCAAATTTTTTTTGCGATTTCGTCAAGACAAAAATATTTTCCGTAATGGGAATTCGAGGGAATAATTTATCGTGGTACTCATTTGACGGTATTAATTCGCTTTTAGTTTCTTCAACCACTTCTTATTCCCATCCCTCTCAATCTCTCGCGGAAAAGTTCCCTGCAGCTTAAAAATCAATTCACTTTAATCGAAGTTATTCGTATCCCTGCTGCGTCTGAATTTGCGATCGGTACCTTACTACCCTTCGTTATTAAGATCATTGGGAATTTGTTCGTAGCGCAGATTTTAATTCAGGTTAAACCAGCCCTCCTTTCGCTTTATCACTGTCGTGCTGATAAGCCGAGTTTTTAAATGGGAGTCAGGTAACCGGAGAGATAAAACTTCTCGAACGATCATCTATACCACATACCAATGTCTACAAATTCCTCGATGTATTTACATGTAATTTTTAAATTTTCACAAAATTCTCAATATCCTCCTCGATTCGTTATCTCGGCCTTATCAGTCGTTCGAGAATTATCATTAGCCACTTGTTATTGTCTCCTCGAATTACCAATCGATTTCATCAGACGCGCTTAACTCGTAAGGCCGATTCTCCTAACGTGCTTACTAGATTACTATCGTAGAGCGACGTCCTTAAGGGTCGTGCAAAAAAAAAAGTCGATAACACATGACGAAGATCGAGCGATTCGAGGGTGAAGTGATCCGAGTGGAGAATTGCATTGAGGGTGATAAAGTAACGGCGGTACAAAAATATAAGGGTGAGAAAGAAAAAAAAATTGTTTCTATAAAATAAAAAAAGAAACGAGAAATTTCGAAGAAAGATTTTCCAACGTTACCTTAAATGGCCGCATCGAATTTTATCATGTGATAACAAGAAATGCATTTTATATCTGCAATAGGATTATCCTTTGCATGCAACCGTGACACGTGCATCTTTTTTCCACTGCAGTCGACTAAGCAAGACAGATGCACCCTGTATACCCTAATTGGACCCACCTATAAGATTTTCATCCTTGGTAAGAATTTTTCTCGTATTTCACTTATTCCGCCATAAGGATGCACTGCCACGTGCACAGTTCAAAGGTCATTTGTAAGCGACGAAATAATATCGGTAATGACGTCGAAAGAAAATGACGTTGGGTTTCGCATGAAACCTGTAATTATATGGATGAGATACTTCGTACTCTGGACATTATCCAACTCGGTTAACACCATTGCGCACGAAGACTCGTCGTTAAAACAGATAGACGAATCTCGTTAAGGCGACTGTCGTTACACTATGCATTTTGTTAAAATCCATTAACGATTACTTATCATGCAAATCAAACTAACCAATTGATCCCACGCCAGTGTGAGATCAACCAGCTGAGATGGGAATAATTAATTATTTCTTCTAAATTCAGCAATTTAACGTTTAATATTCGAAGGAAAGAAAATTTGAAAATTTTGTAAATAAAATTTTATCAGTCTTTAACCACCCTTTAAGCCTAAAGTACTGTAACCTTCCTGATAACCCTACTTGATAATTCACCGTGATTATCAGTGACTGCCAACGCCTGATTCGACTTTGAAATTATTCACTGCCCCTTTCATCTTACTTCTCTCTCTCTCTCTCTTTGGAATCCGTGATAAGGCCTAAGTACCAGTAGTCAAGTTCATCCCCAAATTTCGAGACTGACTTCGGCAGTCGAGTAGGTCGTCACGATTAACGTCAACCGTCGCAACTTGCGCAGCGTGCCTTAACTTTTGGAGTCTGTGAAGTTAACGATGGCACGTAGGTTGGTGTAGGTTCTTTGGTACAGTAACAACCAAAATTATCCTAAGGTAGATTTATCGGGCTGGTCTCAGTCTGACTGTGACCCAATTAACCTGCAGTAGGTACAAACCTGCCTAACAGTTTCGGTCCTGTTGAAGATGAGTATCTAGAGTGAGAGAGAGACGAAGAACAAGATGACCGGGTAGAAAAAGAAAAAGTAGAGAAAGAGAGGAGAAAAAATAAAAGGAACAAACGAACGAGGATCTTACAGTAGTAAGGAGAAAGAGAAATGGCCGACGCATAGATACAGTTGGCCGACCGTTCTATTCGAAAAGTCAGCGCAATTTAGATCGAATCTAACAACGGTGAGCAGTAGCGCCCAGTTGAAATTCGAAACTGTCCGCCAGGTGGCAGCACCGGTATTACTTCTTTTGGTAATTTTAATTGAACGCCAGCTTGAAATTTCAGATAATTAATATCGGTTCGATCTACAACGCTGAAATTTTTTTGAAATTTTTTTTTTCCCCCCTTTACTCAATCCCTGCCGTTACTTCGCCTTTTTAAGGCAAGATCGAGTACCTGTGTCAATTCTCACGGCTGATACGTACCTGGTAAACTTAATTAAGGGATCGATAGTGATTAGCGGAGGATTAATGAGACTCTGTCAATGACGAAGGTTCACGTGTCGGATTTCGCGTTTCCGCGTTCTCGATAAATTCTCAACGAGTCTCAACCCTTGATCGATTGCCCGTTAGTGTTATCGAATTTCGATGAACACGGATAATTGAGTAACTACGAAAATCATTGCAGAAATTAATTGAGAATTTATAGAAAGTTTATGTACACGTGCTACTTCCAATTTATGCACTGCGGGTATGCATACCAACGTACACTACGTAGATACCGGTACGTGCAGCATCTGCTTATCTGCTGAAAATTAGTATAGGACAAAAATATAAAAACCAAAAAAAAAAGGAAAACAAAACTTACTAACTAGTACACCGTAGTTAACGTTGTATCCCGTTACTGTGTAAAAACTTCGTAATTGCCTGTTTACAACGCGCGGGTAAAACTGAAGGAAACTTTTGCGAATTTCTTTTTTCTCGCATATTTTAAGTACCGAGCAGTGCTAATGCTTCCTTTGACTCTCATGCTCTTTTTTTCTCTCGAACCAACGGCGAAACCCTCTCTGTGACTGTTGTACGGGAGAATTGCAGATTTTTATTTCAACCGTCGTAATAAAGTATTCTGCAAGTTTTAGCGAAATCCTCGAAAAAATGTGCTAAGAGAAATTCAAACAAAGGTACCAGGAGTGCCGAAGAAGTGGAGAACGTAATGATAAATTTATTTCTTTCCGTTCGGTCGAGTGGTGACGAGAGTAAATTTTGGTCACTGAACGAGTACGAAATTTTGAGAAATATACATTAAATATTTTTTCCCGTCCATCGATTTCAAGAAACGGTAAAGTCAAGCTGTCGATTATTTTTTTAATTTCTTCTTGTTATCTTTAAATTTATCAATTCTTTTTTTTCAGACTCGAATCTTCTCTCTATACGTTTATTTCCAAGCATCCGAGCGCACACGAGCGAGACTTTGTTACTGCTCATATGTGGCGGCTGCCACCAGTGAGCCAGTTTAGATGGACCAGCGATAGTGTTGCTGGACTCGGTGAGTTTTTTCTTTTATTTTAATTAGCTCACAGAGGGCATTGTCTTCCGTTAACTGTGTAATTAACATGCTGCGCGAGACACGGTTCTCATCCGGGGACACTTCCTTTGTCCTTTGCTTTTGTTTCGCCACCCACCTACGTAAAGTGAAAGAGTAACAGATAAAATGGAGGAGGAGAGTGATAAAAACAAAGAGGAGGGACAGAGACAGATTTAGGAAAAAAAAATTACACGTGCAACAATAACAATTTATATCAGTTTTTCCGAGAATACACGTATGCTGTTTCGCAGGGCGTAACGGACCTCGTTAAAGCGCACTTGCTAAGCATATACATTTTTTGCTCTAAAAGTGACAATCCGGAGACTCCTTATAAAATGTCAAAAGGTATACTTCGGTATGCCTTACAATTTTTAGTATGCCTTAACGCTGTAAGATACCAGGGTATTATTTTGAAAAAAAATTGAATTTGCTGTAACTGTATTAATACATTTTTTTCATTTACTCTTTAAAATTTTTTTTGTTAAAAAAATCTCACTTCTACTCTAACGATCGAACGCAACCGTAAAGCCAGGTTGAGAATCATTTTGCGGTGAAACGAAAGCCTATACCCACAAGGGGTGGCGCAACGAATCAGAAAATTAGATCTGAAACTGAGTCATCGGCTTCCATCGGACAACTTGAAACATATCAGAGACACGCCCATTGATAACACCTTCGTGCGTGATATTGCGGTACACGTGGTTGGTGAGGAAATTTGCAAGAAAAATAATTAATGTTATCGGTATAGAATTTATTTTCGAAAATTCATATTTCAGACAAAAAGGGGATTATTCTAGGTAAACTTGAGCCAGACACTGTTACCAGTATTTAAACCTTAAAAAGAAAACAGCAACTGCCATATACATATAGACCAGTCCAATATACCAACGTGCTAACGTCACGCTGGCAGGTGGGCATTGTTCCCTGTGCCCGTTATTTTTCGAAAATTAATAAACTAAAGTTTCCATATCCTCGATTAATTATGAACATTCGATGCACCATGGGAAATGTGTTATTGCAAGGACTTAACTAACTTCATTATTACTAGCAATAACCCAAGGGCTTTATAAGCTTCTTAGAATCGATCGTACCTTTAAACGCGGACGGTACTGTATATTCCCATAAAAGCGTAAGTCGCCTGAAAGTTTTCCCAGTGCCGGAAAATATCGTCATCTACCTACAGATTGTACAGTGACTAACAAAAAGGAAACAAAAATAGAAACAGCACTGATAACAGTGCCAAAGCAATTTTCCGTGACAGATATTAAAGTCCCCCAAAAAATACAAAATTTCAAAAAAAAAGTTCACCCAAAGATTCATATACCTATTTAAAAATTACATACCCACAATCCCCTCAGTTATCCCAAAGCTATAAAAAAATGACCCAGTACTCTAAAAAAAAAAATTTACCCTCAAAAGAGAATCCTAACCGTATTAGCCTAAAAATAATCTCGCGCAAGCGATTTAAAAGCCCAGCGATAACAGTCTCCGCTTGCCAATATCGAACCTGCGGGTACTATCGCCCTCATAAATTTTCGTCATCTTCAAGTAAAGCGCGACAGGTCCTCGAGTGACGGTTAATTACGCTTATATAATTGTCATCCGAATCATCAATATGACTTAGAGCTTGAGATAAGGTTGTAGCCATAGCGAGCATCGCGATAGGAATGAAAGCGTCGTCAGTGACAGCGATGAATAAGCCTGTCCTGAGAAATCGAAAGTGCCAACGTGGCCCCGAGAGCAGAGAAGCGTCTCTGATTGGTTCTCCCCTGGCATATCGGCTGAGAATGATGGCGCGTAAATTCAAAAGAGAATGACGACGCTCGGTGCGACTATATACTTAATATACAGTAGAGGTTAGGTCGCTACACGATAAATGTCGCGTTATCGCTAATATTCAGCTGATAAAGTGGCGCCCGAGCATCTGGCACTGAATGGCGCAAGACGACGCTCGTTCGCACGAGGTCTCTGATTAATGGAGATACGTTACCGGCGTCGGGACGCTCTCCGTCGCCGTAAGAGGCGCCGACGGAGACGCGCTTCGCGCGCCCCATCCGGCACGTCGCGTAATTAATAGCACCCCCCCCACCCACCCACTCCCCCTCCCCCTCTACCTATTCCCCTCCGCCCCCTCTTCACGCGGCAGACTAACCCCCCCACCGCGATCGGTAAAGTGTCCGACAATGCGGATAAATGACCAATAAAACTGCAAATTGCCGATTAACTTCGATTCTTCTTTTCTCTCCCACTTTTGCTCAATGCTGGATGGACGTTGGTACGCGTGGCCTACGGTGCTGGCTGGTAATCGCTGGTAAAATTGTACGGGATGATACTCCGAGGACTCTTTGATTATCCCGTGCAATTTTTATGAACTCCAGGGTGGGATTGAAATTTACGGTTTTTTTTTTTCAAAATCTACGATAATCGTCTTAGGGTCGCGCGTGAAATCCGCACTTTTGTATGCTTCTGTGGGTAATTGAAATTGGAGGCTATTCGTATCTGGCTGTCCAATGCGAAATTCGTTTGGTGTACTGACTATTGATATCTTTTATGTAGACTCAATTTTAAGGGATGATTAATATATTTGGAGATTTAATAACGTTCTAATTATCGTTCTCTCAAAGCTCATTGTACTGCTCGGCACGACTGCTCGTAATACTGTTGTTTGTGAACTTATTAAAATTAAACATGACGTACCGTTTGATAAGCAACTCCAATTTGGAGGACTTCGAATTAATTAAAATGCGTAGGGGGTGGTCTGACATTTTTATAAACATAACGATACCAGCATGCTCTCCTTACGCTTCGTACGAGCAAGACAAGTCGGAGAAGGACAGAGTGGAGATACGTTTAAAAAGAAAAGGGATACAAAAGAGGAACGAATATCCTTGTACCGTGAATGCGGCTGAGGTCGTTACTAAAATGCAGAAAAATAAAAGAAAAAGAAGAAGCAGGATGGGCTTGAAGATAATCGAAAAGCATCGAAAGGAATTCAAACGAGCTTTGACTCCCGTGGGAATGAAAGAAGCTGGATTTCACATTGAAGGTGTCGTCACTGCTGTTCATTCTTTTTCGGATTCCAGCCGTGTCCGCATTCAACGGAGATTCGTCTTTTTTTTTGCAACTCGCATACGAAAATTATTTCCAGCGACCAGTATGGCGGCGCTGTGACGTATGCATCTGTACGTTGGTATCGTGAATGAATTGCGGGGTTGCCGTTACTGTCATTAAAATATTTTATGCTTCGACTTCGCCCGTAATAACGGGCTGACTTGGGTATATGTGTAAGCAATGAAATAAGGGTGGAAGAGAAGCGCGAGAGGGGTTGCGCGGAAGGGATGAAAATTGGGATACAGTATCGTTATCTGGATCTCCGTGTTTCATTGTGTTAAGCTGTATTGCGGCATTTTGATTATAATTGACGCAGGATCCACGCGCGAGCACGTGGAATGCGGAATGTTGCAGGAATAAATTTATTTCTGATTAATTTGATTAAAATTAATGAATTTTGGATGGACGTTATTGTTTTATTAGTTGTCGAGTGCTGATAAGAAAGAGTAGTATTTTTGTATTCTGTAATTTTATTTATTTCTTTAATACAGCGCGTACGGTGGCTGCAATGCCTATTCGATTTGGCGATCCAGGTACAATGGGAATCCCAGGTAATGCACTTTCAAAGATCCACTGGGATACCTTAGAAATATCTCGAGATACCGATGGGTTACGTCGTTTGCTTTTATATTCAATATTTTGTATATCAAAATGCGAATCCTATTTTATGTCTCTCGCTAAAGATCTTTCGTTGGCTTTCCCTTGTTAGGCAAAATTCAAAATATGTGTATATATAATCGCAGAATGGCGTCAGAGTACTGGAACATCGGGTGAATTTAAACGCTGAGTGAACGTCTACATCGCGTTACGAGGAATATTGTACCATAGGTAAAATTACTGTAGTACCTGCAGCTAGCATTTATTTGATAATGGCTAAACTAATGGCTATTTAATGCAGACTTATCGCTATTGCCACTATGTACGTTTCAAATTGTTTCGCTTTTAGCGGAGAATTTTCGCAAACTAATACGTTCGGCTGGTACGCGAAACAGTAGCCACGCGATTTGCAGTTGACGCTCTCGATGAAATATTCGCAACAATTATCTTGTCGTTCCGCGTAAAACATTACAATTACGGGGAAAAGGGGATTCGCGAAATTCAAAAAAATTTTGCAACGTTCAAAATGTTTTCTAAAGAAATGTTTTTTTCATTTCCCTCTGTACACATATTATTTTACGCTATCACGCTGCTTTGCATTTTAATCGCGACCTACGTCCTGTATCTACCGTCACAAATTACGATTGCCCGACGCGTCTGACAAATGGCAATGTTTTCCGCGTCCGCAAAAATATCCTAAACAAAAGTAATTAAAATACTGTGGCTCCCCTGACGGATGGAATCCATTTGTAGTAACAGCCCCGCCGCCAGCGTAGCCGTCACTCCCGCAGGAATTCTTTAGAATATCGTGCGGAAATAAAATATTGGAAAAAAAGGAGAGAGTAAAACAAGGGAACCAAAGGATTCGCGTTAAAATAATCGCAAGAGGTAGAATTACGCGACGCGTAATCGCAGGCATGTGTGTGTGCATAATTATAAATTTTTTATAAAGGAAAAACAAAGAAAATATTTATCGCGTGCAAACTGCACGAAGCGGATGCATCAGAAAATTGCAGCCAGCAACGTGAAATCGTTCACGCAATGCAACCCGCGATTTTGCAATAGATAAAGAGGTACAAGTGCGCTTGGATACCGGAGCGATTAAAATTATTGGATTAAGCGTCCAAAGGGTGGGCAGAGTAGAAGAAAAATAATAAAAATTCAACTGATAAAGCAAATCAAAAAAATCAACCAATCCGGCACGACTGACACGGGATAAAGATAACCTTCCTCTCTTGACTGTGTAAGTCACTAAATCAGCGAATCGCCATCTCGCTGACTTCGTAGTGCAGTAATAATTTCAGCGAAAGATCCTGCGATTCGTTATACGTATACGTATGAGTCAATCGAGTCGCAGAGTCATTGTTTTCGCGAGTAGCTACGGGAGACTTTTGCGAATTATTAACCCAGAGACAAAAGGACCTCGAGCACCTAATTAATCTCCGCAGAGTGAACGGGACAGAGTCACAAAGGATCGGCGAGACTGATTAGCGAATCAGCTCAAAGGCATTTGGCGGGAACAATTTAAATTGTATGAATTTTCAATTTCCCTTCAACAATAAACTGTACTGTATAATATTAAAATACAATGCAATCATCGACTAAACCATTGTGAAACGTGCGAGATTACATCTGTATCCAGCTAAATTTTGTCCATCGCCAATCCCAGGAGCAACGTGACAAATGGCATTGGATTTAGCCTATATGTGTGTATATGGACATACATGTGGTTTCATATGGTTTTTTTATGGACGAGGATATGGGAGACCGTGTTGCAGACGGGACCGGCGCCTGGAAAATAGAGTTTTCCTTATTCCATCGTGTTATGCGTGAAAATATAGGAAATACTGGGAAAACTGAGAAAACGACCTGGAGTCTGCCAGCGTCGACGTGCACTTTGATCGGAATATATTGCGAAGATGTTGGAACGTCGAGAACCAAAAGAAGTAAGGATGAAATGATGGTGAAATCGTGTTTGACGTAAGGAGAAGCGTAAAGGAAAGGGATATAAGAAAAAAAGAAAATACATCTTCCATAGGATAGATACCAATGTAGTGCACGCCAAGCCCCTTATACGGTTGTAACATTTTATTCGTTTGAAATTCAAGAATAAACGTCTTTTCATCGTGGGACAAAATCACGTGTATAAAACTAATGCATACAGCTTACAAAGAGAATGCAGAACGTCATTGATATACGAATATCACGTTAATGATCTACTTTGATACGATATGTGCGTGTACCTGTCTGCAGCCGGTCGGCAAGAATATTCGAGAAGAAGGAAATGACGAAGCATAAGTTTAGAAATGACAAAAAAAATGAAAAAAAAACTTCAATATGCTTCCTCGACTCTGTATCTTTTACGACGGTACACAGGAAGTATCGTCCAACTTTATAATTCTCTATGTTTATGGATGGTAAGTCAGTTGGCGTACTTAGAAGTTGCTGGCTGTTGAAGAGCGACGGCTTCAAGAGCGGAGGGTTGAAGCTCTTCGAGCTTCAAGCTTTCAGTGATACTTTCAAGATGGTGATAAGAGAGAGAGAGAGAGAGAGAGAGAGAGAGAGAGAGAGAGGGCGGAAGGAGAAAAAAATGTAAAATTTCACTTTTTATACTAATGCCGTTTGTATTCGACAGTGCATGGCATTCCCCCTCCCCACCTCTTCATCCCAGTGACACAGAGACGACTCGATCAAAAGAATCTGGAAAAATGATTAAAATCCGTTTTATGTGCATATACCAAAGATGAGCATCGCCCTCATCCCTTCGATTCTTTATAAATCTGTCTTTCCTTGCTGCTCCCTTTGCCTTTGCTCTCATCTTCCGGTTCTCTTATTTGCTCCAGTTCGCCGCCAACGGCAAATCCTGCTACCAGCCCCACATGGAGTGGTCTCATGATATCTCGATTCCACGTAGATATACGTATCCTTATCAGTAATCTTACTCTTAAAGAAATCTACGTAATGCCGAGGATAAGAAATAAAAAAAATATTGTGACCTCGTTTTCTTCTTACTAGATTCGAATAAATTAAAATATTTGAAAAAAGAGCTAAAAATATTCATGTACGGTTAAATTTTCGAAATTTGATACGACTCGTATTATCGCTCGATATCGTTGACCATAAACGTGCCTCGTGATTTCATAAGGATGACGTAACAACGTTTGTCGATTCGAACGTGAGACGCGTAAACGTCCCCACTGAATATTCAGCACGTCTCCCAGCTCGTAGGGCGAAGTAGGCATTCCGAAATAAATGATTCCGAAATTCGTAGGGGATGAAAGTCGGACCTGGGGGTGGTGGGGTGGTTAGTAGGGGGGGTACGAGAAAATTCTGCAGCGAAATGCCCATTCTTGCCTATTATATTAAAGTCGTTCTCTAAGGGAGGGTTACGTCATACGAGTATAACGCGTATGCGAGTCAGTGACTATAGATACGTACGTGTGTGGGAATATACGGCAGCATTGAATAATTAATCATACGTGCACCTGTATGTACCAGGGGTAGTGATACAGAAGCCACCGAAGCACCCTCGTTCAATTTATGAAATCAATTCCGAAACGCATCCCTTGGGAGAAATTGAAAACGACACGAAAATCAATTTCGAATTGATTAAACGTTACCGTACGATCCAACTGTGTAACACGTCCCTTATTTATTTCAAAGCAAATCTTATCGATACGCAATGCCGCTTATCATTAATCCCATTTATCCTTATCGATCCGTGCAGGAAATTTCATATTACGTAAAAGAAGGTATGACACATTGGGTCCAATCACTTAGCGGCAAGGGATGCTGTTAAAAATACACCCTAACCCTGACACCGCCATGATAAATCATAAGCACCTGCATGGCGTGCGCGAACCTCATGAATAAAGCATCCCTCGGTGAATAAAAAGTATAAAAAAAAAAAAGAATTTCTCCAACGAATGCACCGCCGTCTGTCTGGGCCAACGCCGGGTCCGACGTCAGCGTCGGGGCGCTAAGGCAAAAGGAATTTTCGGAGATTCCGCCTAATGTATGCATGAGCTATTTTTCTGTTTTATTCGGCTGATCCCATAAACACCATGAGATTGCATGAAACTTTTAGAATCCACGGCACGAGCAACGTTGCCAAACCCCCCTCTTGAATAAACACAGTGGTGTATTCTGGAGTATATACGGTACTGCGTACACTTCCGATGTATATATGACCCACGGAGATTTACCGCGTAACGACCGTATCCACGGTGACCATGGATAGTGCTTCTGATTATTTAATGACGGAAACTCAGCCCCCCCTCTAACCGGGCAGTAACACTTAACCGGCACTCGGCCCGATAACCCGTGAGACTGATCTGGCCATTAAGGGTAGGGCAGAGGGCGCCACTGTTGCGGATTAAATCGAGCCACGGCTCTCGATTAAACCCCGTGGCCAGTGGAGTAGAGCTAGAGTGGTCGGCTAAGGCTGGACGGACTATAGCGACGGGAAAGGAGAAAAAGTAAAAGAAACAAATAAAAAGTAAGCAGACCAAGTCAATGAGAAGAGTCGTGCATGGGAATAGGTATGAGCATGAAAGGTATAAATGGCAGAGGGGATAGTCGATGCTGCTTACTTTGGTAAGGAGGGTGCGGAATAAAAAGGACTAAGGACTATCCTGTGCATTCGCTCGGGGTGGAAATGAGTTCCTTTAGAGGGTGGCCAATGAAGAGCTCATACGGGGGAGATTTTACATCCTCTGGGATGTCTATTCGAATCAATTACGTAAAGGCCCCCCCTTTATTATAAGGGGGTGATTTTTGTATGAGATTCTCAAAGGTTACGGGGTAGTTTTGTAGAATGGGTGAAGGGAGTGATATCGTTATTTATAACTCTGATTAAGTCGCGCGGTTGTCGCTTTTCTTTTTTTTTTTTTTTTAATTAATTTTAACCATGAAATTTTGAAAGTCATATTTTACCGTAAATCTCGCCAAATTTCTTGTAACATCCTGAGGGGTAGTTTTCGGCGTAAAAAACGTATTAAAATTTTTCAAAATCAGCCCGAACCCTAAAGTCCAAAATCATCGGGTTACTTCTGAATAAAAGGTTACCGGCAGGGGCGAGCGACATAAATAAAATCCATCTTCAATGGGGATGATGGCGATACCGATATCGGATAGGGGATGCTGGTGGTTTTTGGGGGTAGCTTAACGTTCACGCGTCATTACTTGTTTCTCGCATGAATAATTCCCTAAGAGTCAAGTGACATCGAACGCCATGATGGAAGCTACCAAACACGCGCCCCCTTTTCGTCCTGCATAACTTTCTACGAGAAACGTCACCACCTTCGCACCAACCATCCCTTAGTCTGACCCTTCTACCCCCGAGTTCGTACAACCACCCCATTGGCATAGAGACGCGCAAACGTGATTAGTAGTGCGTGGGTAATGGAGTGCGCTTGATACGAATAGACATGAGAGAATCTTGAAGCTCGCTAAGGGTGGTTTTCTAGCCACCCTTATTCCGACGCTCCTTCCTTGATACCTTTCAGCCGCAACCTCCCTCCCACCCCCCCACGCCTCTACGGCCACAGACTTCGCGATAGCTTCGGCTCAAGATTCGCGAGTGGCATTCATGCATCATTCATGCTGGCGCGATCATAAGCGATGCCGAGTTTACCTTCTATAAGACCTTCTGCTCTGGGGTTGGTTATATCGGCTGGATATTTTTCAAAAGTTCCATAGTTACCTTGCGCAACGTTATTTTGTGAAACAGTGCAATTTTTTTAATGACGAATTACATTTTTTTTCATTCTTTAATAAAGCTGTATTTTTATTTTCTTTATTTAATTTGATTCTCCTTCGTCGTTATCCATTTAATATCAATCTGGTTGAAGAGTCAGAATATCAACCGATCTTTTTGGAAAATGAAGTAAATCCGTAACCTGCTCTGGTTCTGTCACGGGTTAGCATTGCAACGAAGCTACGAACTGATCAATCGAAATATAAGTCAATTATCGATCCTGATTCTCGATATCGTTGTCCGATGAAATATTGTAAATAAAATTTCCTGGTACAGACATTTTGATAGCTTATCACGCTATATTTGATTGGCAGGAACAATAGTTTTTCCGAAAGTTTTTCCTCTCCGTGGAAAATATCGCTACCGTTAAAGTTCTATGCTAAAAGAAAAAGTTATGCGAAAACAGTCAATTTTAGCTGGGTACAGTATTTAACTGCGTTAATCCAGTACACAGATCAGTTTTGTAACAGAGCAATTGCATAACAAAAGTTGTACGCTTTAACGCGGTTTGAAACACACCTCCCCAAGTTTTCAATGGCGAATCGCCTCGGGCGTATCTAATTTCGAGAAGCAGGAGCGAATCCAAGAGTTTGCCAGAACCCAGTTATGCGATATACAACGGTAAACATAATACTGTAGTGTAGAGCGGATCGTCGTTCGTTTCTCCGTAGAGCGACGTCTTTGATGATATAATGTAATTTGCGGTAGGCACTGAATTCAATATACGGGTTCGCTTGTTTCCACGAAAGTTTAAGGATACACGCTACATCGAGAGCCTATATTGGATCCTATCGGAATATTCCTGGGTCTAACCCGGAACGGCTTAATCTACTAGCCGATTATCCGACATCGATTATTCACCCTTACCGATACTATAGGTTGACACGGTTCTTCGGAAAGCCGTCGAATTACTCTGACATATATCGCGTGTGTATATATATATTTATACACGCGCTAAATTTTTTTCACCTCAATCTTTCTTTTTCCTTGAAAATATAAGATATTTTGATTTTTCAAGGAATTGTGAAAAATGGGGGGAAGAAAAAGCAAGTGGGTTCGCAGGGATAAGGCGGTCGCCTCTTTGTATGTCGATGAAATTTACGCGATAAAGGACTCGAAAGGTTTTTTCTTTTTTTTCCAATAAAAATTTTCAGGATTGACCACATATCGAGAAATGCGAATAAGATTCCACGGTTCAATACTTTCTCTCTCTCTGTCTATAAAAGGAGTTTGGGATGGTAGAAGCACGCGTCCAGTCTTCAGTGTTGGTTTTAGGGGTGACTGTCGAGGGTCGCAGTAAGGATGAAGGGTAAGACCTTAAAGGTCACTCTATCTCGAACCCTCTTTGCCTCCCATGGCTTTACCGCCGTCCCTTCGTACCAACGACACTTTGCCACAACCCTATTCACCCCTTATTCACCACCTCGCCTAACCCACGTACCATCCACCCCATCAGAAGTCCGAATCAATGCGGAATGAATGCCAACTTTGAGGCCTTTCACAAAGAAACAAACCTGCCAGACGTATCGTTCTCCTCGATCGCCCTTTGAGCTTTCTTCGTTATTTCTACCCCTTTTGCGCTCCCTTTTCTCTACGACTCCGTTTGACCTCTCGACCTTTACTGCTACGAGAACCCATGCGCAGCCGAATTTTCCGAAAATACGATCAACTGGATAACGTTCCTCCATCTTGTCTCTCATCCTTTTCGACAGTCGGGACTTCTCAGACTTAACACAATTGCTGTCCAATTAAAGATCAAAGTAAATATCTTGCATATATATATATATAATTCTAATATTTATTTATTCATACTACTTTAAATATACGAAATAAAATATATAATTACAGTTATCACAAGGAACGGATTTACTGCACAGTGCTAGTACTGTAATTGTTACATAATCTAATTTTGAAATATGATGTAAAAATAAGACGCTAAGACATTGCGAATCTTCGTCCCTTCCTGGTACTAGCATTACGTAATCGTATGAAATTAAAAAGTAAAAAAAGTAAAGGAAAGCAAAAGGCAGTATTGGAAATCATGGTGCCTATAACGAGATGAAAAAGTACAGGCTGAAGCAAGAGTGCAAAGGGAATGGAACAAGCACTAAGCGAAAGCCCTTACTAGAACGAAACGACCTATTCAAAATTTCCAGCTTCTTTTCATGAACTTGAAAGCTCGTTCGCGTTACATCGAGTGCACGTAATATTGACAAGCGCCTGTACTACGTCAAATAATCGAAACAGACTAATTAGCCCTTGTGGCGTAAAAGCTCGTTCGTTCATTGAGATTCGAATAATCAAAGAGAAAAATATATATATAAAACGTTACAATAAACAGAAAATAAAAGAATTCCGTGATTTCTTAATTGAAAGGAGGAAAAATGTCTTTGGACAAGAAAATCCATTACACAAGAAAATATAGGACAAGGCAATAGGTTACAGATGGGGGGAGGGTGTAGGTACCGGACCAACTTCTCCATCTAATACAGGACGTTACAAAGGAAGCTAAAATTCAATTAGCCAAGAAGCTCAACGGGTCAGAGCTTAATCTAATTTTTAACAAAGAAAGCTCCGCATCAACCTTTTTAACCTCGTTATTAGAAAGTTTTTCGAGATTGAAACAACGGCAACAACAACGGAGACGCTCGTGAAACCTGCTAACCGTAACTAGGAGTACCAGTAGGGTATCTAGCCAGACAAGTACATAAGTAGCACGTAAGGTAGGTAACTCTGTGGTAGTTTGGTAGTGGGTTTACAGGTAGGCAAGGTATTCCTAGCTACTAACCGACTGTGTATTTTGAAATTCCATGGGAATTCCCTGGGGCTTATTTATAATGAGGCCAGACGAGAGGCGATTTTGCGTTATTACGCGGAACATTGTTTCGTTCTGAAACAATGAGATTTATTAGGTTAAATATCGCTGCCAACCTCGTGCGTTGTTGCACAATGAGAACTGCTTTATACGATCAAGGGGTTGATTGTCTGTGTATCACTATAGCTACCCGTTTACTAGGTTGGATTACCTTTCAACCAACCGAAGTATCTATACGCCTTTATGTATAGCGAATATACATATACGTGTCTGCCTATAAAATTTTACTACTACTCTCCGTAGCTACTTTAACCCCCCTTTAAACTGATCTCTTGCCATACTCGAAAACTGCCATTGCTACCGGGTCGAAAACCTGCTTTGGAAATTCGAAGCTGCTCGCGATGATACGACCATAACTTTTACTTGGAGTCTAATCTCACTTTTGTAAACTCGCCTTGTTCACGGCATACCCTCTTAAGACTCGATATTCGGTGCTGAGGGATACAGAAGGCAAATAGAAATTGATAAAGGTTAAGAATTGTTTCTCGGCTTATCTCGTTATCGGGTGTTATCAATGTATGACGTAATCTATCGTTTAGAGAAATTTGGAAATTTCTCATTTTTTTTTCTTCTTCTATCTCAAGCAAACTTACCCACAGTGGCCGCCGTGATAAGTCATTTTAATGTGTATAGAATTTTGATGAATATTTTACAACAAAAATTTCGCATTCCCCAGCTTTTAGCACAATCTCTAGATTATGGCCCCGGTCCCAAAGCCGGTAGTCCTTTTTAAGCCTGGATAACGCTTAAAGGCCTGTTCAATACGGAAATCGTGAGGAAACTTATAAAAGCTCGTTCTCCAATATTTATAGATAGAAAATTGAGCGCCGAAGTGGCTGCTTCTGCAACGTTCTTTACATTAGACTCGTTCGAGCCTCTAAGGGCTGCGCGGAAGCGCCTGACGTATTCGAAGAATGCGCGCGCGAGCTCGACAATTAAATATAAAAGAAAGCGTTAAAATTCGTACCGAGTCTCTTACCTTCTTGCGCATCCATTAGCCCAAAAAAATTCACTTTCACTGCTAACGAAGTAAGTGCTGCTAACAAAGTGAGTGCCAAATATACTTGTCTCGCGGTTCCGACTGCACGTACCGTGCATACATATACAGGGTGTTCCAAAATTCTTCGTTAGGTGTGCCACAATTTTTATTTTAAATGAACTCCTTTCGCTACACGCTACACATTCTGAACTTGTCTCTATCTGACGTATGTTTGAAAAAAATGTACAATATTTTGGACTATTTTTATTTAGCTCCTTCGACCATTGTTCCACCCCTTGTATTTTCACGTGGGAACAACGCGAACAATGCCAGCGGCCAAAAACAGTTAGTGCGTCCGAGTTAAGGGTTGAAAAAAAATGAAATAAAAAATTCATTAGTCTCTTGAGCATTTTCAACGACGCATATGCATTTTCATGGAAACGTCCGAATAAGCATCGTCAGGGCCGTACACGTGTTCGTTATACCAGCCGTTAGCGAATGTCGTTTAGTTCAGTTTTCGTGCAAACGGACACGAGGGTGAAAAGATGTATGACGGCTCTCGGAAACATTGTAAAACGAAACCCATTCGGGCCGACATGGCGAGTACAGTCGGTGCAACAAGTATCCGAGTATTGTCATATAATTCGTGAAGTACGACTGGAATAAAGTTCCTTGCGTTTCGGGTGGACTGTACGAGGGTTTCGATGCAGAAAGAAAATTGTGTTTTCGGTGTGTTCCTTCGATATGGTAATATTTGATACAGTGAGGTAAGGTCAGTTCACGGTTTATGTAGCCTAAATAAATTCACGTTATACTGTACGGTTAACGGAATTAAAAGAAGAGGAATTGGGGATTATTATTTATAGGTTCTACGAGAGCTCATCTCTTTGTTCTGTAGTTTTATTGCGTATTGAGCTGTCCTTGGGATTTTCTTATTTCCGACAAAAGACAGAAGCGCTATGGACAATAGCATTGCGAGTGCGGAATGTAGGCGATATTCGACCAGTGTGAAGTTTGCAGCATGAGCCGTGATCTTATGCTGCATTCATACGAGTGCCAGTGTGATTTGCGACACGTGCCGAAGGCGAGTGCTCTAATCACGCGAATACGAGTGTAAAAGAGCCAAGGCGAGTGCTGCAATCACACGAGTCAGATATCGCCTATCAGCGCTTGCCATACACAATATTTTTTGGAATTCCTGCGAAGAAATTTTTGATTTGAGACGAATGGTATGAAAACGCCCGATGACGTCACTGACAGTACGCGAAACTGAGTTATTTTGAAAGTTATTTTGAAAACAAAGTATTTCGAATGTGCGTATGGCCCAGCTTTTTTTTTCTTTACTGTTCCGAAACGATCCACTTTACGCAGCTTCCACGAGCTTCGAAAATCAAACTTTTCGAGCAGGCGTTACAAAAATGCAGTATCGCACGGAATGTCTGCTCTAGAATATTATTAGATTGGAATATAACAAACTGACAACAGTTTCTGGCTTGAAAATTCAGTGAAACGTTGGATTATAATATTAATTAAAATGAGCCATGCTCTTTAGGAAAGAATATAACGAAAAATTTCGGTCAAATTCAAAATTCGCGAATACGGCTGTACATAAACTACTAAGATTTTCATGGTGTACACGATACCTTTCGCCGTAGCTCGGTGCTCGAGGTATCTCAAGACTTTCACCAAGTTTCTCCGAAAAGATACTTTCCACAGCGCTTTTGGTCACAACAACTCGAGCACACGACAATAATCCATAGACTAATTCAATTATGGGTAATCGCATATATTTTTAAAATTCCGCAAAAAAATTTTTTTTACCTTCATCAATTTGCCAATTTCAGAAACTCAAAATCCCACTTCTCCCTCCATATTCTTTCGGACACCTGGCTCTCTCGACTCTCCCACGTCTACTGACTTTCGCAATGCATCTTACGTAATCTCAAATTCACTCAGCCCCCTCCAATCGTCTATCGACTCGTCACACCAGATTCAAAAAGTCTCAACGGTTCTCTGAGTGTAAGAGCAAAATATATTTTTTGCAAATCCAAAAAAAAACGGGACCAGACAGTGACTCGCGATTACGTCACACGATAAATGTTTTTTTTTAAATTTTCCATTGACCCACTTTTCAACGACCCGATATCCCATGCTGGCCATCGAAAAGCAAAGTGGCTCAAGTAGGAAGAATTTATCGTTTTAATCTCCCATAAACACCCAGTTAAGTATACATGACGTTTACCATATTGCCCTATAGTACGTGTAAACGTGGTCTATAGATATATGCCTTGTCACTCACGTGATATACTATAGACTCGCGAGAAGCATACGTTATGTGATACAAGCGAATATGAGGCAGTTTACAGTATGCAGGAGAGAGGATGGGAAGAGCAAACGTTAACTTGGCTGTTTGAATAAAGGAACAAGAGCAATGGGTGGGGGGGGGGGGAGTTATAGATAACTTTCGAAATAGGATCAACATTACTATATATATATTGTAACGTATCGTTTCTTAACTCGACACCGAGAGTGAAAAATCCGAGAACGAACTATTTTCGAGAACCAACCTACGTCACTTTTGGCTGTCCACCCTTCGGCTCATGCATCTGCAAGTCAGGCAAACCCCAGCCAATTCTTTTTTCACTGGGAACTGAGGAGCCGGTATGAACTGGGAGTTGGGCTGGAACAGGCCCAACTCCGGCAAAAGGAGCCTATAAGACGGAACCTATAAGACGGAACCTATAAGACAATGCGATAACCTAACGGATCCTATAGATTCTTTGGTCGCATAAAATCAGCAAACGCAACTGGATGCACGAACGGGAGCTGACGGTTACGGAAATGCGCGACCGCTCAGGCCTGCTGGGTTGAGGTAGAAAGGGTCGGAGTAAGCGTCAGGCAAATAGTGCGAGAGACAGAGAGCAGCTGATCCAGAACGTAAGAGAACGAATCTGAACTATCGAATCGAAATCCCTTCACCAATTAATAAATTGGGAGAACTCACCGGAGCTGGTCCAGCTGATCCGTGAAGGCCGAGAACCGGATCCAGAGGACACTCGGGTGGGCACTGCACTGGGGCACAGCACTACACTTCCGGAACACTCACAGGAAATCCATAGAATTTCCTGGATATCGCGAGAGCAACGCGAGAATTACACGAACGAGAACTTTCTATACCGTAGCGAAACACGGCAAGAAAAACTATCAACAGGCAGCACGGGAGCGCGAGGCAGCTCGTGACACGTCGGTCGGTGTCCCGAGACAGACTGTTTTGACAAAATAGCCAAATTCGAAAACTAATCATTCCGATTGGTCGAAAGCCTTATAGCCGATAACTCTTCCATCTCCCTCGAGTTGTCCCTTTAAACCAAATCCTTAGCGAATCTGTACGTAACAAAAAAAACTAAAAACAACTTACGACACATTAAAATCCATAGTATGTTACCATATTTAAATGAGATTTAAGGATATTATATATGAAGAATGCCTATCGGAATTTTTCTTGCTTCATTATATCATCCAGTGGAACGATGGAGGAAGTCAGTTCCCACGGACGAAACGATATGAAAAATTAGCTGTTTCCATTTTCTGCTCGCGAAAAAAAATGTACATCCACAATGCATTGGAAAATCCTTAACCGAGACACTCGTATAATATTTATGAAAGTGAATAAAAATTTATACAGTTATTTCGATATTCTTTAATTGACATCGTTAAAGCATCGAGCACCACGACAGATCCATTGAAGCTTCGTTTCCGAAACGACGTCACATTAAAAATTTGTTCTTCTATAAATGTTCGTTACAGTCGGATTCGTGTAACAGAGCCGAGGTGTTATTAACGTAATAATCGAGAACGAAGTCGAAATGGAACGATTCCAGACAGCTTTTATTTCCAGTTAGAGATTTTATTATCACCGTGCATTAACGTCACCCTTCATACGGCAGTTTCAGACCTAAGTAACCAGTTGCCCCAGGAATATTGCTCCCTTCGTGTATTACTTGGTCAATGCTTTTTCGCGAAACGTGACTGGGTTTTCTAACTACAACAGTAAACAAGACTAAGAACCCGTAGTGGCTGCGCCATTGGTTACTTTGTATTTCCCAAAAGTGTCGACGGCGGCGTCGTTCTAGACTTGACGAAAGTCACTCCGAAGCGAAGGTCTTGGTGTCGGGTTAACTTCCCCGGGCAAGAAACTATGATAAGGGGCAAAAGTTTGATAAGGGAGACTATACTTATTTTTAATCGTCATAATCAAGTGTAGGATACGACTGACAGACTTTAGGTTAAAATCAAAATGTGGGGTAAAATGTTTTTGGGGGAATTTCAAAATTGACTTTTTTTCTAATAGCTAATTCAATGGTTCGTTTCGATGACGTGAACGATTATTGAGTGGAACGATGATAAGGGATCTTTTGATAAGTAAAACACTATGGACTGCTGGTATCGGGAAGGGTCGAAGACTCGGTAGGCTGACAGGTCGGTGCTTCCATATTTGGAGCAGATGCTCCAGTAATCAGAGGCTACCGGTAGCTCCGCCCAGGAGCTGTTATTACGGTGGGATCCATGGGGTCCATAGGGCCCATCCGGTATACACGTAGAGATACCGGAGAAGGCCCAAAGTCGAGCTGAGGCGTCAGCACGTACGAAGGCCCCCCCATACATTTACTTTTCCCAGGACACCGTGGCTAAGCCGTCATTATCTGAGAATCTTCGAGCTTTCAGGAGCGTAACAAGGCGGTGATGAGACGCGCTTAACAATGAAAAATTATATATTTAAATCGATATGCGATTGATTCGTACTATGGTAGGATATAGTGCACTCGTGGAAACGGTGATACCATTGAAATATAAAAAAAAAATTTTGCTCGAGTTCCCCAACCGTATATGCATACGTCCCTGAGTTAATGGTGCCCCGTTACTGCTACGCATACACTGTCAGAAAATATATGTTTCTGGTACGGGCAAAATTGCAACTTTTCTGCTTGGCTGACCTGTAGGTAGAAATTTTGCAAAATTGTTTAAAAAAATGTTACAACCGTTTCTAATATTTTACGTCAACTTATGCAACGGGATCTCGATCGCCTTCGTAAATAACGTGAAAATGTAACTTTTTTGCAAAACAAATATACACAGCCATGTGCGCGCAAGTAGTGCTGGCGTCTTGAAATAAAACGAGTTGGCTTTCTGTGCCGTAAAATACCTACGACCTCACTGTAGAACCACACGAAAGGTAATAGAACCTGGAAAGGCAAGTAAAGCCGATAAAATCGTAAGGATCTTATAGGATCGCTGGGAAAGTATTACCAACTGTAAAACCACAGTAAAACACGAAACCATACTCGAATAGGTTACAAACAAAGAGATCGATATAAAATTCTGACACGTACCTCTACCGGTGAATCCTCGTACTAAAATAACCTCTTATCATTATAGCATCATATAATAATTTTCCCAAGAAAAAAAAACTGAAATCACAATCCGATCCGTGACCTAAAAAAAGAATGCTAATTGGAAAATGCTTGTCCTATACGCGAGAGATGAGTAAATGAAGCAGTAGTCAAATTAAGGGATGACACCGAGTATCCAAAATTCTGCCTCCTTACGCCAATAAATCTCCACGTCGTTTCCAAAAAAAAAATGGATGATCTTACCCAAAAACCGTATCACCTTGCTTGATAACGCGTAATAAAGATACGAGAGAAAAAAACCAACTTCCTCTTAACTTTTGTCTCGACACGTGACCTTCTTCGCAGACTTATCATACAAATAGAAACCACAGCCTCGCAGGACCAGGGATCCGATAAAGGATCCTTAGGTAGCTGAGATTTGAAACCTCGCCATAACCTTTCGTAAATGGAAGTGTAAATCCCATGTGGACCATGGGGAAACTCGAAGTCACGATCTTTCTTATTCTCCTGCGCTCCCTACTTCGTGAGTACGTTTTTACGAATGATCCTTCCGAAAAGGGTCCCGGGCTCCTTGCCGGTTACGACAAAAGGTCCAGCATCTTATGGGACACGGTTTTTACGTTGCCGACTATTCAACCCGGTATAAGCCTTCTTGCAATCAGTTGGTCGGCTACTTAACATCCTCAAATGAGAGATGCACGTGGAAGATGCTGGGCAAATCTGGGATCATTCATAAAACTTCTATATACAACCCTGAACCAAGATATATAATTTTTTCAAAAGACAAAAAAACTGCTTTCGTATCCAAGATTTGAATTGATTTTAAAAATGAAAATAATACAAAATACCTCGATATCAAAATATATAATACAAAAAAAAGTCAAGTCAACTATTCAAAATGGCATTATACCCCAGGCCCCTGACTCCGCCACCTCAGTTTCGCGTCTACACCGGCTCCTTCAGTCGTTCCTGGATCCCATTTGAAGTGACGATAACGTACCATAGTAATACCCCGGTAACCATCAACCGGAAGTCCCTACTAGGTGGGCGTTGGAGTTTTGTCTCCCGCGAAATTAACACGACGGGTGCATTTGCTTGGTGCACCCATCAACATTCCAAGTTGTTGGAACAATTTAGCGCACTGGAATGGCAGAGTGAGCGTAGATGATGGGTGGAGGAGTAGGCGCGTTTAGCAAGTACACAGGAAGAGCAAGGGTAAGTGGTTGGTACGTGTATCTGTAGTGCAGATGGCGTTAGCGTCTAGAACGAGAAGTCGAAGTAGAGGAACGTTGATGACGGCAGAGAGGCTGACGGTCCAAGGCGAAAGAGGAGAAGCGAATAAGAAGGGAAGAGGAGAGGAAGGGGAAGAGGAGAGGAAGAGGCACAAAGCGCGATAGTAATTTACATAGAAGCCGACAACGCAGCCGGCGTCGGCGTCCCGAGCGAGTCCAACCAGACGCATTTCGCATCTGGTAGCCCTGCGAGCTCGCAGTACTGCCAACCTTTACGTAGGCCAACAGTGCTCGCTGCCTGAAATTACTTCGGCATATCTCAGGGTTTATTAGTTTCCATAGTTTCGAGATGAAGGCTCTCTCCTCCTAACCGTTCACGTTCCATCAGCTCGGTGAACTTTATGAAGGGAACGAGAGAGAAGCCGACGGAAAGTAGTTTAATATTCTACGTAGACGCCCAAAGCGTCGCCATCCACGAGTCGACTTCAATTCCGATTGAATTCTCAGTCGCGATCGAAGCTCGATCGGGATCGATTATCGATTCGACTCACGGATACCCATTAATACGTCCGGCTGGGATCGCAATGACGGTACCCGAGTCAAGGAATTGTTTTCGGATATAACGATACGATACGTCTGTACCGTGTTATCGAAAACTTCCAAATTTTTTCTATACGGCCCTACGATCGCGATTCGATAAGAAAAATATGGTGTATGATAAGAAATATTCATATCCAAGATCCTACGACAATGCTGATTCCTATGACGTACCTGGTATGACCCATTGACGAGCTTACTCATAACTCGTTCAGATTACGCTGTACAAAGCGGAGACACGGGACTTTGACATGGAGAGCAGAGTATCGCGCGGCCGTAATGAAATTCCAGCGTGCGGGTTATAAAAGGATCTTTTTCCACGGCGAGCAATAGGTTCGCGGAAAGCCAGGGGCGTCCGTGCCCCGTCTTATATTGGGCTGTAATATTTTACGGGATACGCGACTATCAAAGGGGGTTCCGAGATGCACGTTTGTCCGTGGTGGCGCTGCTATCGCTACGGTACCGGGCAGACATTCGCTCCGGTCCAATATCCATACAATTGTAAACCGAGATGTTTATGTATATTTCATACACACCTTTCCGCTACACTCTGCCACTGCTACCAACCTAACCAACCTTTTTACCCCATGGACCACAGCCTCCAGTGGGTATACGAATACCTTCAACGTAAAAGTCTCGAGGCTTAAACGTCGCGCTGGCAAATCTTGCTGAAAGGAAGTTTAAAGCTTTTGAAATTTTTCAAACGCAAGGCGCG
Source organism: Trachelus tabidus (assembly GCA_030142655.1). Classification (NCBI taxonomy): domain Eukaryota; kingdom Metazoa; phylum Arthropoda; class Insecta; order Hymenoptera; family Cephidae; genus Trachelus; species Trachelus tabidus. Next base: position 3,015,304 of record JARQTI010000393.1, on the reverse strand, counting down.
CGCGAATGAGAGCGACGCGACGACGAGGAAACGTCTGGTAAATGTATATGGGCATTGTCGCTCGTTTATGTATGTATAACGGGTTGGCTATCTGACTACTGTTATTTAACTGTTATTATCTATTATTTAATTGTTATAGGGACTAGAAGTTTAAAATTTTCCGTATCGGAGAGAAGACATGGGCTATATGGTGGAATCGAGAAACAGATCGCGATAAGAAACGATTCGCAGTGTGTTGCTCCGATGAAAACGTTAAATTGATACGTTGCGAATATTCGTGATAAGGTCGATAAGAAACGTTAGAACATTTGCGTTTAACGTATATGTGTATATATATAGATTTCTTATAAATGTTATCCATTTTACCTAACACAAGTGTGCTAGGGAGACATCGATAACCTCAAATTTTTTAATTTTGGCACTTCCACACCTCTTGGTATTAGCATAAGACTGCATATATATTTTGATAAGGGAGTATAATCAGATGCACATCACAATTCACAATGTTACCATTACTCTCAGGTATTAATGTAAAGCAAGTACGTTTTAATGATCCCTTGATAACTTAACTCATTAAAGCGTTAGCCATTAGCGCTTTTAACGAGTCTAAGAGTCGCTAGCGAAAAGTTACGTTAAAGCTCGACACAGTGTTCTCGTCCTCGACGATAACTATGGAAAAGCACTCTGCCAGAGCATCAAACGTTAAATCACGAAAATCCCTATAGCATATATTCGTATAGGGAATTTTCATATTTCGTTATACAACTTATATAGGGCTCATTCGCGGTTATTTTTATCAACGCGGCTAACTTCAGTCGGTTAGGATACTTTCGAATAACCCTACAAATTTTATTATACACACATACAGACAAGGAGAGAAAGAGAGACAGAGAGAGAGAGAGACTAACCATATAAAGAACTTTCTCAGTAGATCCAAGAGAAATTCCCTAGAGTCTAGCAAAACGTATCATCCCCGCTCGCAGCGGCACCTCCAGCACGGATTAGCAATTAGGGCTAGTTAATTGCATCGCGATTGCAATTTGACAGTCTTCTACTGAACAGTGTTGCCATATATACCTAGCTACCCCTTAGCACCACATAATACCCCGAACCACCCTTAAGAGATCGGACGAAACATAATCGGGAACGGAAAGCAAAGCGAACGGAAGTAACCATTCGTGAGCATAATTATTGTCATAATTTAGGAATTAGTAATACCCCTCCCCCCTCCCACTACCCCACGAAACTACCCTTAACCGATGTATATCTAGTATCGTCTGTATTGTTACTCTATACGGATTATACGAAATTTCTCTTGGACCCTTAACCATCCTCTCCTCCGCTGCCACTATTCCTCATCCCTATTTCTCATGTAATTACCTGAACAAATATAATCAGTGCACATCTCTCACGAACCCTTGTATCTGCTGCGCCACGTTCAATCCGTTCAATTCCCAAGTCAAATTAAGCAAATAAATAGAGACGGGGTGGGAATGAATGGGGGGAGGGGAGGGAATTGTCGTATCAACGCACATAACCTATATATCCGCTCCCAATCTTCCGAAGCAGCACGACTTTGTTCTTTCATCTTTCCACTCTTCGCCACATCTTTACTTTGTTCCATCCTCCTTACCCTCTACGTCGCCCCCTCACTCCCCCACGCCCACTCACTCTCCCGCCCTCTCTCTCTTTACTCCGCTCCCTCTCTCCCAGCCTTTCTGTCTCTACTCCGCTCCCTCTCTCACACTCTCACTTCCTCTCCATCTCACTCTTTGCTATCGGTTAAAGGGTCTGTAGTCCGTCATCGAATAACCAACTCACTCACTCACTCCCTCTTCCTCCCTATCCTTCCCTATCCTTCCCTATCCATCCCTACCTCTCCGTATCTTTCCCTATCCATCCCTATCTCTCCCTATCCTTCCCTATCCCTCCCTATCCATCCCTCTCTCTCTCCCTCCCCATCCCCCACCCACTTTCTCTGTTTCTCTCTTCGTCTCCCTCATAGTTTGTCCTCCTATCTCGCCGTTGAAGCAAGTTCGTATCAGATTATAAGCTCGTGTGCCAATGAGAGCACAAGGGAAGGTTGCAAATTAGACAGAGATAGATAAGGAGAGAGAGAGAAAAAGAGAGTGAGAGAGAGAGGCGAAGTCAGAAGACTTACCCTTTGTCAATATGGATATCTTCGTAAATATTCCAAGCACCTATTTTCGAGCAGAGATAAATTCAGGCAAGGTAACGTCCCGTATATATTATTAACTCGTCACGTCACTTAAAACGTTAATTTAAGGAACGAACCAGCTCGACGTAAATTCTCGATTGCTTGGCAGATACTCACTCTACTTATCGTTATAAAAAATTATCATACTCTCAGGGTCACACAAATATTGAATTTATTACTTACGCCGCTGTCCGTTTCGCGAACGGCAGTATCCAATTGTGATACAACACTGATAAGACCTATCGGGCATCCCATTTCAAGCATACAGAGGCAAACTAAGGGTCTTCTTTATACGACAGCAATATTGTGCGGGCGAATCAACGTTGTCGGAGAAGCAATGTTAGTTATATACATTGCTCCTTTAGCCACGTGTACGTTACATAAAATTGCTGGGTATAGTCCGAACAGAAGTTTTTCCCGTATGCATTGCAATACCGACCACGTGGTCTAACCCTCGGCAAATACGATATTGCTTCGCAAATTCTTTTCTCATTTCCGGCCAAAGGGATATACAATATGGTAAGGGGAGGGGGCCCAACATCTTTTATTGCGCATAAGCTCGGCCACATCTTGCGAATACGCCAGCCCTTATAAAATGTCAATGTTTACCACGTGGATGCCCCCCCCCCCTAGACCCACTCCCCGCCCTTCCTTCATCCTGACCTCATACGTATGACGGGAGACGGCAAATTCTACCAAGTATTGTTTGAATTAGATGTGGGTTGAAGAGAGGGGAAAAAAAATAAAGAAAATAAAAATGACTTCGGACGGGCAATATCGACCACGTGCAAATACGTATTTTGCAATAGACCACGTTATAGAGTCGCTCTTGTTCGTTGAACCGAAACTGTACGAGATTAATGGGAAAAAAAAAATGTGCATCATGTTATTTACATTGTTGTAACGATGTAACGCACATACGTTATTGCGTACATTGATTCGATAACGGGTGTCCGGTATTTAGGAGTTTTAACGAGGAAAACCAAACGATGCTGTCAAAGTATCAAAATTTGCAGAATGATTACAGCCGACGTACAGGCTTTTGCATATGACAGGTTATTTGGAAACATTGTTATTCAAGAATTTCCGTATTCGCGTGAATTTTTTCGCGAAATGCAACGGCAGGTATAAATGAGATACCTGAAATTCGTAAAAATTTCTATTTAATTAACGACTGCTCCAGGTATCGTGATATAACGTGTGGATAGGATGATTCGATGGATTTTGATAAATTTCTATAGAATTTTGCACGGGCTTGATCCTTTGTCACCTGTTTTCACGATAATACTAGTTCTTCGTACTTTTATCAAAAACAATGAATAAATAAAGCTGCTTAATTTTTCGTTTTAACAGAAAAAATTCTCCGCACTATGAATAAAATTACATCTTCAATTGCGGCAGTCATGACCCAATTTGAAAATTATGCTTAATTAGACGCCTCGCGTCCCTTGTCGGCGACTAATTATGCATTTTCGCATTATGCTCGGGACTTCGAAACATTCGCTATCACGAGCTCATAATGAGTACGCGTTTCCTTGAAAGTGCTTCTTTTTAGATTATCTCCGGTATCACTAAGTTTCATGAAAACATCCACGATAGACTGACATTTGAAAGAAAAAAGTGCTGAGTGCCTTATCTTGATGCAAATTTTACGATATCACACGTGCCAAATCCTCATCAGCAAATTGACATTGAACGCAGCATTTCTTAGTATAACATTTGAGCAGTAAAATTTATCACGTCAAAGACAACCATGTAAAGTCATTTAAAATCCTTCCGAAAGAGACGCCCTTTACTTTATACAAGGAACAAATTAAGGAAGCATTTTCTACCGACATGGCGTACCATCCTATTCTGGTTAGAATAATTAGAACGGAATGCCCTACAGGGATAAGACATTTACCGACCTATATATATATACTACAGTACCTACGAGCAAAATATACAGAAGAAAGACTGTACGAAGATATTCTACAAGTAAAGTACGGTACAGATATTATACAAATGTGCCGTAAATTTGCGCAAATTATGCGAGCTTATCATTAATTTTTAATAGTCAGCCAAAAAGAAATTGCACCAAAAATTCCAACCCCCTTTTCCACCCCGCTTGTATATTCCGCTCGTACACACTCTGTCTGCCATTAAGGTCGTCTCAAACGAGATTATACAACTGTTAAAAATTTTGAGGTCGTCCCTGAAAGCTTCCCGTTCATTTTTCACCTTTGTGCAAGAGTTCACTGAATAAAAGCACTTCGTAACAAACATTCCCAGAGACACCTTTACTTTTCGCCCGGATGACTCCGCGACGATACGCCCGACGTCACGTGGCACGATGATAATTATTAGACGATAACTTATACAAGGTGACTCATAGATAAAATTCATATTAATTCTCACCTTGTATTTGCGTTAAAGTCTCATAAGGATATTGCCCCACGTTACGCATGAGTTCTCTTATCCATAGACTGTCTTAATAAGTAATTCGATTCAAACTGAAAAACGAATTGCGCTCTACCTTATCGACGCGAGCTGTCGCCTATCATTATGAAAATACGTTTCGCGATTCAAAATAAAATCCCAAGCGTCGGCCGTACTATTCGCAGTAATTAGCTGTCAGAGATGCAATTTCAAATTTGCCATGGTCGACTATTCAAATGTGCGTTCATCGATTTTTCAAATTCCAATCGAGTATTTCCTGTTTCCACTGATCGATATCGTACGACCACCTTGTCTCGTTTCAAAGTCAGCTTGATGATTCCTGACGTCAGGTTGAGATTCCCTGATATGTTAATGAGATGGCGTTACCCTGTTATTAGCTACAGTTTGTTCATCAGCGGTTGAACGATGCAAGGGAGTCTCGGCAGGTAATTACTCCACGGTTGTACTATGGGCGTTTCAATGTGCATCGGACTTTGTTACCGACTGCGGCGGTTCGACAGAGTCAATAAAAGCGAAGGAGAAACGAAAGGGGAAAAGATTTTTATAAAAAAAACTGAAGAATGAAAAAAAGAGATTAACAAATTTTATACCTCTTTCTCTCTCTCTGTCCGTCTATTCCCTAATTGACGTGCTTTTATTTTACGCCCTCTTACGTCGCTGACCGCAGCGACAGTTGCCAGACGCGCGTTTGTCATTTGTCACGCAATCATTCACTCGGCGAATTCCCTTTGATCTTCCTTTCCTTTAGACCCTGGGGATTTCGTTCGTCGAGCCCTATCCTTGGGCGCACCCGCACGTAGCGAAATCGACGGTAACTCAAACTGTACATTAAAATTGATTTTAATCACGGCAATAATTAAAAAATTGATTTTATTTAAATTTTCATTTTTATCCTCATTCTCTGTATTTATATCACCTTATCCTATTATACCTTGCACAATACTTTACGTACTTTTTGTAATTGGTACGTGAATAATTAGCACCTTGTACCTCGTACAATTAGTATACAAATATTCGTAGCGTTAAAGAGACTAATTAACGTTCTTATCGATATACCCGGTCTTGGAAGTTCGGATGAATCATAATTGCTGGCATTGATAGTCGAACGCAAATTAATTAGCTATCTTACAGCAGCCGAGAATCTCGAGACTTATCCCCGTTACGAGGAAGTCGGGAAAACAAATGTTTCCCAAAATTGGCAGTGTCTCGTAAATTCTTACAGGATGATTGATAGCCCCCTGTCTCTTGTTCGAGGGTGGGTAATTTGTCCCTGGACCAATTTCAAGGCCATCAGAATACCCAGGCATTCAGAGCCACGAGTCAGGAATTCGTTAATTTATGGAAATTCGATTTTTTATATTTATTAAATTATTACGAACAAAAAGAGACACCCGTTATTAATTTTTTTACACCATTCAACGATCACAAGCATCTACATAAATCTTGAGACAATTCGTACGAAAACGCATGTTCTACCGGGTGTGACTACTCTTTCTCCCATACGTTTCTACGCACGTACAAGTCGGTACCGTCTGCATCTGTCTGTGTCACGAGGTGACGAAGATTCAGTTGTCGTGACTAACGAGGAGAAAAATGCATCGACTCGAGGCAAACCGTAAAGATAAAAAGCGAGTGGAGTCAAAACGCTGATCCATCATACTGACACCACTCTATCGCTTCCAGTCGAATACCCTGAAGACGGATCAACGGCGCCCTAGTAGAAACATACTAATAAGTATTTCCCAAGTATACTCCACGTGGCTCCGTACAGCCTCACGTCACATTCGTCTTCGTCGAACCAGGAGTAAATTCTATCTCGAGTGGTCCATTTGGCCCGAGCGCAGAATCAATGAGTAACATCCAAAGCGATCGATTTCAAAAAAAAAAAAAGATCACGTGACGTAAAAAAATTTTGTCCACGTACCCACCGGACAGAAAGTAATAAAAATAAAATAAATAATTAAACGTCCCGAATGCTCGCTACACTGATATAACGTTCAAAATGACAGCGGATGAAAAAAAAACAAATTTTGACATTTAAAAAATGTACATTCCAACGGGTCGTTCACCTCGATAATTATGACCGGGGAGGCACTTAAGTGGAGGAGTTGATTGTAGGAAAAAAATTGCACGAGGCTACAGTGGAGGGGATGGAGGGACGCGGTTCAGGAAAGAATGCGTCGATGCGTCGGGACGCTTAAAGTGGGAGGGGTCCGATGGAAAAATAATATCTAATCAAGGCCATTTACAGGTGCCTAATGGCCTCCAGGAGTTGGAACGTAATTTATAAGAGGCAGAGCAGTGACTGGCAGACCCGAGATATACAGACTCTCGGCTTTTTCGTGGTCGCTCCTTGTGCACTCGATGAACGGAGACGGAGCTCGCTGTACAGTCGTAAAATAATTTATAGCGCGGATTGTATCTCGCGCCTAGAGTGCCAGGGCGGCGCACTTCCAAAATGTCTCGGCAATTACTCACGGGTATGTCAGTACTAAAGTTTAGGCGTTTCTTTATTTATTCAATCTGTATACGTGCATAAGTCGATTTATTACAAATCGAGTATACCTGGTAGACATATTTCCCCGAGTATACCTGTGTCCTAAGTACGCTTCCCATAAGGATCCAACAACTCGGCGCTGTACAGTGATAATGCTACGGTGAGTTTCAATTTGGAATAAAAAAAAAAGTTACGTTTTCGAATTATTAGTTGAATATTTTTTTTATTCTGAAATCTTGCGTGTCTCAGACTACGTTTAAAGTCGTGCTTTGGGTTTGAAGTACGTACGAGGACTTTTCACTGGGATAAATGTCACTTCAAATTTTACCGCTACCCTTCGCTCGAAGCTTCTAGAACTTTTTCTCGCTATCTCCTGGGATATCAGTAGCCAAGAGACCTCCGTTCCGGATATCGGGTATACCAACGAATCCGTGTCTTTAAACAGGTGAATGAAATCCCGACTTTTCAGCTCGTTAAATGCACGAGCTAGGTTCACGAGTACCGGGGGTTTCACCCTGAATAGACGAGGAACGTCCTGTAGGTCCCGTTAAAGCCGCAGCAGAGCTTGAGATACAGAGAGATAAGAGATCCTAGCTGTGAGTAAATCTGGAGATTTAGCATGATGGCGTCAGAGGTGCGCTTCTGCAGCCTCCATATGCAGGAACACTAACATAATCCGCTGCACCAGATAGCAGAGATAAAAAAATGAACAAAATTCTATCAAGTCGATTAAAGTAAAATCAACGTGTAAAAACGACAACAATGTGACAATTATTATCTCTCATCGAATTCCACAAAGTAACTGCTAATATCTTCCAATACTAGATTTTGTTACCGTTGAAAAAAACAAAATTTTACTGATTCTTCGCCGAAACCATTCATCTTTAATCTTTTCTCCCACCCCCCTCACCCTCCTGTCTTTTTGATTACTTATCATTTCATGTCTTCCTTCGTTACTCCGAAAATGTAATGTAATGTACGAAGTAGCGAGACGAGTGGTGGATCGGATGCTGCGGAGTGGTGGGGGTGACGAGGGAGGGGAAGTGAAAAGAGAAGGAGGGGGTGCCCATGCCGAGGACGTAGGAAACGAAAAACGGTGCGGGCAGAAAAAGAGTGAAAAAAAGAAAAAGAAGGGACGGAAAGAGATCGACGCCGCCACCCCCCCCCCCCTTCCAACCCCCTACCCGGTAGTCTGCTTCTTAAATTTATTTTAATGCTCCTATTGCCCATGGGAGGACAATAAAAAGCCTGGAGTCGGTAACATTTGCCAGACGCACGAGTACCGTACCGTCATAACCACAGAGAGTCTGGTTATGGTTTCAGTGTCGTTTGCTATCCGACGCCTAAATGCCAATTGAAAGTAGGAGCAATGACTTTCGTGATAATCATTTGATATCGTGAAGTGTATTTCGATAATGTATATGAAATAAAAAAATAACCCGACAGTAAATTTATCACCTATCTCTGGTAGAAACATCTCTTGAACCATGACGTCATACACTTTATTCGACGGCAAAAGTCATCGGAGAAAAAGTCACGTTCAAAGATGCGTTAAGTGTAGCATCGATTGCCCAGCTATTTCGTATTTTCCTTAATACACGATAAATATTTCTATGGCGCGTAACTGACCTATCCCGTTGTTACGTAAGAAGATGAAATAAAAATTTATCTATTCGATACGTAACGATTTATCGTGGGAACGGTATATCACGTGCTTGTCTATAGTGCCTATGACGCAAGAGTATATTAAGAAGATAATTAGCGATTTAATCAAGCATGCGATACATTGATAATAAACTGTAACACAGACGGTGACCGTATTATATCATTATAAAGTCGTGATACTGAAAGCAGCATCGAATTTGTAAAATTATTATAACAATAGTAAGGTCTATGTTTGACTGTTATCGTATCATGACACAGAGTGATAAGAATGCCAGGATATTTAAATGCACGATAAACCATAATCGATAGGTGATTAATATAATATCGATGGATCGATTTTATCGAGGTGGGCGTATTTGTTTTTTTTAATCAAAATCATCACTCAATTGCCCTATTACTGTAACCATCACTCGTACTGCCAGCGAGCAGGATGATCAGTGGTCCAGAAGCGGATGACGTTTCCCAATTGGTCGTTAGCACGTTACAAGGAGATACGAGACACCCGTGATGCTTCCGCGTTACACGTGACACGACACACGTGGATTCGAAATGACGGGGTAACTCGAATTACCGAGTGTTGACGTAGTGACCTATTTTCTTTTAGAATTCAGATTCGAGATTTCATTAGATCTCGACAGTTCGTTATCTTTGGTCCATGGAGATGCTTCTTAATTAGTATTTATTATCATTATCATCGACGCGAGAGCACGTGACATTTTTAAGAATCGCATACTCACACGTACACTGGTATGGGTTTCGCTATACATACAGTACTAAAGTTCTAGGATTTTTCTAGGATAAAAAGTGTAACGTAGTGACTCGAAATTCATTTTGAAAAACAAAATATCAACGATCGATAAATTTCTGATTATATAGCCTAACTGATAGCGTCTTTCAGGCAATGTAAATAAATGAAGAAAAATTTGATCGATAGTCAAAAAAAGATTTTACTATATCGTAGTGCAGGAAGTGATGACGTACTATAATTTTGAAAATAGCTTAAGAATGCCTGTATGGGCACTTTCGGATACCCAGGACTATTTCCAAGGACCAAGAGCGACTGATGGACACGAGGGAATAGGATAAGAAAAAATCAGGCTTATCAGTAACGTTTCAATTGAATTCCACGGGATAAGAAAAACGTGCGTTAACTTTACAGTGTAGAGCAGTTGGCGTTCATAGGCGATATCAGTTGCTTTTCAAAGCATTTTTACACGCGTAAGTAGTAAAAGCTCGGATTGAGCCAGACTGCGTTTAAATTTACATAGCCAGAGGGAAGTCCAAGCGTCGCCATGCCGGTCGTTACGTTACGTCCCAATCGCACTGGTTTCCGCATTGTGTCGCATCGAATAAATAAGAAGCAACGGCCGGCATTTCTTTTAATTCTTTATCTAAAAGATGCGGAAATGGCTTCAACGACTTTTGCCAAATATCATATTCAGTTTACCCGGGCAAAGTTATCGCGGACAGACTATCCCAGCCCAGCCTGAAGCTAACCGTCGCCCTTTATGCATTTTGACTACACACGCGTACACGTATATACAGTTTCTATTATTTTCACCAGACTGATAGTAAAAGTCTGCCAGTCCCTTCGACAATTTCTTTCCGCAGTCCCACGTCATAGCATTTTATATTTACATTCACTTTCCGCCTGCTGCGAGACGTTTTAATAATTTTTCGCCTCTTTCGAAACATACGGAACTGTTCTGAAAATTCATATTTTTATAACGGCGCACAAATTTGAGGAAAATTTCGAGTTATTTCGAAAGAGCGCTTTCGCGATATGCAGGGTCGGTCGGTTGTATTTCATTCGAAAGGGAAATACTTTGCAAGTAAATCGCTCAATTTTATTATAATTCGCTCGGCTTTTACCTGCCGACCATTGAGATAACGATAATAAAAGATAAGCGTATCGAACATCAAGAGCTCACACGTGAAAAGCATTTTTTCTCAAAAAAATTTAATCTCAAATAAAAACTAGGCTGTCTTAACTTTTCAAAATTCTTATCAGACCCGTTGCTTACTGCTAAAAAAATCCTGTAAAATTATCAATGATCAAATTCAAAGTGGCACTGGACTACGATCAATTTCCTAGTCAATTTTACGCTCGAGCGATCTCTCCTCTTTTTATTTCCTTCATCGCCGTGCAAGATTGAAGTAGATAATTTCCGAAGGTATCGAAGGCCTAATTGCATATAGATTACATGAAATCTTTTTTTTTCCATCCATCGAGAATAACGTAAGGCCAACGACGAGAGTAAAACTCCCGAGAGATGAGTCTCTACGAAGATAGCCTTATCGGACAAGATTAAATGACCTAAATGACCTAGAATAATCTTACATAAAAAATCAGCAGTAAAGCAACAGCCTCCCGAAAGAAATCCATAAATCGATCCCCGCTAAACAAAAAACAAAAATATATATCAAATACCAAAATTTCATTCACAATGAACTATCATCCCGGTCCATCCTACGTCCCAAAGTCGATTGTCCCAAGGGACCAGGATGGCGTCCAGTTCATTTGGATTCAGCTCGCATCCGACGAGGCCACGGAAAATGGAGACGCGTCGCAAAGCCAGCGCGCATGCGCAAACGATTTTCGGCATTTCGTAACGAGCCATTGTTTCTCGGATTGCACGGGGAATTGGAATTGTTTTGACAACATATTTCCTCGGGGCTGACATTTGGGGTGGTGGTGAAGAGATAGGTTGGTTAGGGGGTGGAGCGGGGGAGGAGGGAAGGGGAGTACAGGAGGTACTGAATATTTAAAACCCAAATAGCTGCCGGTTGCGGGACTACCGGTAGTAGGTAGAGAGGTGCGAGGAGGGGAAACAGGGGCGGGAGGGAGTGGGAGGAGAACAAAACCCAGGACCAGGACGAGAATAAAGTGGAGCGAAGGACGTGAATCCAGGAGAGACCAGAGGGGTGGGTGGCCCCCGTCCCTCCCGTTGGATGAAGTTGGCGCGATTCCCGGCGACCCCCGTTTATAGCCAGCCCTGCCGTGTAATTTACATATGTTTGCTTGTAACATATATCAGCTTCTCTGCATGGCCGATGTCCATGGACACTGGACCCCAGGCTCCCTGGCGTCCGCGCTGGCTGATCTCATAAATATTTTGTAATCGGCCACCATCCGCGATTTTCACTCTCTCGCGTAAAAAAAAATCCCCACCATATCCCGAATCCGGCGCGCACCCCCGTGCAACCCCTTTACGTTGGTACACCCGTTATATATACACACGCTCAACGTCCACACCCGACAGTCACTAGTGAAAAGCTGGTGGGCGAGATACACTATTAACGTACCAGCGAGAATCCCGTTACGTTCTGTATTAATACACTCGTAAAGGCGAGAGGACATCTCGCGGAGTAACGACCGTGTGCAGAATCCCGGTGAAAGTATCCCGATGAGAATTTACTTCTCTTTAGCCCGGCAGATGTATTAATTATCGCGATATCAAAATTTGCGATATTATACCCACGTGGCACGTGGCAGCTCGACGTGGTGCGCCACATTTTTCGATTAGCTCTATTAAAATGGCTCGGAGAGGGGTAGGGGGTTGATTTGGGTTAAAGGAAAAAAAAAATTTTTTCCAAACCCACTGTGAAAATGCCTTGGCAGAAGGGGTGCTAATATTTATTTATCGTTACTCGTAATCAGATAATAACATCGCGTCTTAATAACCCCGACGCCTTGTGTTACTATCACCCCCTGTGGACGTGAATCGAATTAAAACGCCTCCCCCCCTTCTCGGTGGTATTCTTTTTTATATTTCATCTTGCCAAGCCATTCCGTCCGACAAACCTTATTCTGGTTATCGTCCAAGCAGTCGAGTGCGTTGCACTCCCGACGGGGGTCTGGTGCGTGTCAGGCATTATCTTTATTGGCTTATGGGGCGTATATTAATAAGAGGCGTCGGGATGCCTGCGCTTGGAGGGGAGGTTGCATGCGGCACCCAGCTTGCCATGTGAGAGCAAGTTGAGCTGAAAGCTCAAAGGGAATGGCGTTAGGGTCAAAAAGTGAGGGAGGGGGGTGGTGGAAAGGGCACGAGACTTGCCAAAACCAGATGGCCACCCTCCCCTCTCCTCCCACGGGCCTTTTGTCTTTTTCCAATGCTACCGTCACGTTACCGCACCGCTTCGGTTACTTCATTATTCACAATTTAAGCACGTCGAGTACCTCCGTAGGGGCTCACGTATTAAATAACGTATACCAGCTACTCCGTAACGTCGCCAGCTTGAAAGCTTCAAAATTCCCTAGTATATCAGCACAGTCGGTCCCCTTACCCTCCTGCCGGATCTATCACGAGCTTAATTAATTTCGACGTGAAATTGTTACGGGGACTGGGGGAAGATTAAAAATATAAAAAAATTTCGATACATCGCTCCCGAAACTGACCAAAGTATCTGGTAACTATCTCTGACAGATCCAAGAATAAAAATCGTATCCGATAGTCAAGGTCCGAAAACAGCGTGTCTCGTAAACGAGCAGTTACGTTGTTTCTCCTCCGAACGGGCACTTTGCCAAATTTTACGATACGCGTATATTCGGGAGAGAAAAAATCAAAGCCCAACGTGAATTGTCAAAGTTTACGAGTGCGCGCGTAAAAAAATGATAATAGACTGTGATAACTTCCCGATCGTTCGTTTCCTTTAGGCAAAGCGGCTACGAATCCCGCACGGGTGACTAAGAGAGCAGCATCCGGCGTCAGCAGCCATCGGACCATTAGAAACACAGCCAGCGTAGCTACGGACTGTTAGTTTTTCTTACGTTTCCCAGTGGGACTCTAGGGACTTTTATTCGATCCGAAGGAAGCTGCGGTAGTCGCTAAATTTACAAAGGTACGTATACCACAGGCCACCATATACATATATATATCAGTTACCCACACGGTCCTTCCAACGCGTTATGAAATTCCCATTCGTCAGAGGAGAATACACTGGCCGTTATTGTTTCAGACATTTTCTTCTTCGTATTCCACAAGTGTGGCTATACCTCATCGAGTCAAGTGTTTATCTCGAGCTTATCCCCGCGATGGTACCAGGACGCGCACTTCCGTATCACGTATGTACCAAATAGCTGCCGGTACCGTTGGACAAGTCAAAAAAGACTTGGTCATCCCGTGTCACGTGATCGATAATAAAATCTAATTTTACGAACGATTAACTTGTACGCGAGTATCCACTATCAGAAATTGACTCTGTCGGTTGTCCGTCGAATAAGTTCGTTTCCAGTACTCATAGTCGACGGCTATACGATTCTATGATATCTGATGACAGTGCTGCGTTGCATCGTGGGATCCCGTGCGACACCATTATTGTCACTGACTTGGGTATTTTATTTTTATGACTTTTACTATGTACTGCTCACCTAAGACCAGACCAGCTCGATGTATCTATGCTGCATGACACGTATTATGAATATATATATACTTGTGTGACCTGGAACGTGAATCTGTGAAGGACCAGTGCGCATGCGCAATATGGCCGCATCCATATTCTAAAGCTTCAACTGCATCCCTCTCCAAGATACTTGAAAAACGTACCCACGTGTTTCTATCGTACCTACTTATGCTTTGCCTATGATATACAAGGTATATGAGAACACGTGCATAGAGACTCACATGCTCGACAATACGCAATATGTTCTAGTAGACGTACGTGCAGAAATCGGCTTGGCCCCGATGCATCGTCGTGTTCTACATCGTGGCCCGTATTACGTATGCGTGATCGGCTGGTTCAGGGTATTTTGATTTTCGTACAGTCGTATTAAAAGTTATTTAGTATGCGGCAGGTCAACGGGCAATAGGGCTATTCTGTGATGTGAGTGTACCTTTAAAGTGCATCATTAAAATCTACCATGGATTGGACTTACGGTGTATACCGGGTGTTGAAAAATTATTAAATTTTAGCATGGCTGCAAGCTTCTAGAACGAATAGAAAAAAGAAAATTGACTCAGGATCCTCGTTTTTTTATTAATTTTCTTTGTTTTATGTTTACAGGTCCTTTGGAATTTCTTCGACACTTCGACTCCGGTTGACGTATTTCCGAACGTGAACTATTTGTTTAATTGGTTATGGCCGTAGCGGTACCCGAATTTTTATGCACGATAACGTTCGCGCACGGCTGAAGTCCAATCTGATACATTCTTCCGTTTACCCGGCAGCGCCCTCTCCCAGTCGTATAGCTATCGACATTTTCAATTAAAATTTATACAGAGTGCGTCAATCATACCCTGCAACGAGGGTACAGGCTGATCAGTCCTTTTCAAAGATCCTTATTCTAGTACGTTGTGACGCTCCCTGTACTATTCTCTTTGTACATTATATCTATAATTAACCTGGTAATACAAATATGCTAGGGCATGCTTCTTACGTCATATGCATATCTTTCAAATTGTAGATGACTTCAAAAATTTTTTAACCTGTATACGACAGTCCCATTGAGTCTACTCGTGCTCTATGCTTTTGCTGAACGCCGAACCGCAAAAGCTCTCGATATTAAATTTTTGACTCGGGCAGTACGTATGACGTTGTTCCGGGACCGAAGGACAATTCGAGTATAAGTGGGTAAGTATTCGTGGATATACTGTAATAAGTAATTACCTATACAAGGCTGAATGAAATTCTGACCGTAACGTAATCCATTAATGAAACTAAGAAATAAAGAAAACCGTAAATTCCTGAGAGTTGAGAAATTCATTTGCCGTTTCGAGCCAGTGAGAATTTAGTATGCAAAATGATCATCGTAAAAGTTGCATAAACTGCGCAAGATATGTGTGGCAGAATTAAGTGTTTAATAATTGAATTTTAATTCCGTACTTACTTGGTAAATTGTCCCCCTCCCTTTTTTTTATAATTGGAAAAGTTAGGAATGAGATAAAAGCATCGGGACGCGTTCGGGGTTTGTCCTACTGATAATTAATCGGGCGCATGCGCCTCAGTAAATTTATAATTTGTTCACTCTATGTAACTGTAAAAGCGTACAGTCGATTTTGCTCTTATTACATCATTTTCAATATGGCTTCCTTACCCGTTAACAGCATACGATACGCCCATAGTCAAGCAGTCGACTAATTGTACTATACCATGGTACGTACTATAGTATGCTATATACTATAGCGCCATCTATAATATCGTATAAGGATAGTAGAAATCCCGTGCAGCAAAACTTTCATCATAAACGCTTTATCTAGATGCCTGTTGGAGCTACTCCCAGGTACCGCTTCACCGCGTGCACTGCTTTCAAGATTCCCATAGGTCGACGTGCTCGCCTTGAGCTTTTTGTATTTTGTGCCCGATTTCGGAACACCACTTAACGGAAGCTTCCAGAGTGAGCGGCAACTTTCGCGTCAACTACCTTCTAGATGTTAGGCAACTCTACTTTTTCGGTGTCAGGTTGAGGTTCAAGCTTGAACTTTAAACTCGGCGCTTCCGTCACCAAGAACTTGGGCTATAGGTATCTTACACAGGAGCTGGTACTAGGTTGAGGTGGAGCTTTCTATTTTATTTTTATTTTTATCTCCTCAGGCTTCTCTCCCTTTACTCTTCTCTCTGCGTCGAGTCAAACGGGATGCACTTAGTTTGTACCCGATTCGCGAATCGTTCGAATGGCGGGTTTCTTTTTTCTTTTTTTTTATTGGCTATTTTTATCTGCAAGTCAGCTCTACTTGTTATCGACAACTTGTATAAGGGTGAATTTTCAAAAAGTTGTACATGGCTGCTGTGATACCCAAAGTTAAGTTTGAAACGTGCTTTTCTTAAAGAATTTTATTAATGGCATATCTCATTCGATTTGGTTTATTTGTTTCAGGTGTACCTGGTGACGTCACTGACCTTACTCGATGCGAATACCGAATCTCGAGTATGAATTTACGATTAAACGACTCGGAAGAATTTCGCGCGAACGAAAAGTATTTGCAGTGAATTTTTGCCAGGACGAGGTAACGCGTCATGTGAGAAGAGTCTATTTTTTTTTCAAAAAAAATACCAGAAAGATCGAATCTCGTGGGAAAAGTCTCACGTGAAATTCGGAGTAAAGTACGGGTTCGACTATTTTCAATTGATTGCCTATACCGGGTGAGAAAAAAGCATATCGTGATATCTGTGTGCAAGTACGTGGGTAACGTAAAGAGATTTGGTTGCTAAAAAAGAATTAAATAGAAAATGAAAAGCCCTAAAAATAAAGGGGATTACGTATTTATTATTTTTTATTAATTTCACAAATTTCCTATTCCTTCACAAATATAATTACATAAAGTAATTATGAATGAATTAATTAAGTGGACCATGAAAAAATTATCCTAGTCATCCCACATGGTATATATCTACGTGGTGTGCATTTTTAGCCGCAAATTACACGAACTAAAGTAAATATCAAAATTATACCAGGACAAAGTTCCGGGGGTGGATATAACGTTATTAGCAAGTTTTAGCTTAACGACATTACACCTGAAAGCCATTTCATTAAGTTAAATGCCACATAGCCAAGTCACGGTGAAATCTTACGACTAATTATAAATTGCCCTAATCTTTCGCGGGCGAGTCCATGAATTTTACCAAAAATTTCCTTAAATCGTGCCGTGCATTCGGTACGAGCTTAAAATTCATATCGCGACTCTCTATGCACGTTGCAGATATTATTTAAACCATTCAGAAAACGTCGCTCTCCTTCGTATCGTTTAATCTGCAAAAATTTAGTCTCCTGCGAATATATATATACATATATATCCCAGAAGCCATTTGATTTCCGGTTACCACGTAGGCTTTACGGTGGGATTTGTTAGCAATTTTTGGCGTCCTAGACGTCCTAGAGCCATCGACATAAAGTGCGTAATCTTCCAGGGTAAATGGAGGAATCAGCGACAAGTTCCTATAAAAAGGTGATACCCAGAGAGCAGTGGCTAAGGGGCGAGACGACTGAAGAAATTGGCTCCTATAAAAGCTCGTTGCCTAAAGCCCGAATCATAATAAATTCAGTGCGCTGCATCGAATCGTCCCACCTCAGTGCCGTAGGAGAAGCTCAAGTCGCCTGAGACTTTCCTTATTTTCAAAAACCACATCCGACATCATAGCCCGTACTCCATATACTCAGAGAGTGAAAAGTCCAAAAATCTCTTACACTCGTGATTTTGCAAACAGAATATCAAACTTAAAAAAAGAGCCTACTACTGATACCCTATTTCATTATGACGACATATGTGACTTTCTGAACATTAAAAATTGTAAGATACACAAATTGACTTTTCATTAATTAATTGAAGTAACTTTAACATTATTTTTAATTAAAAAATTAGTTTCATAAATTTTTATCATTCTTATCTTACACATTCTTACTTTTACTGTCTACGTGCGCAAATTTCTTGGAAATGAGGTTAATTCCAGAAACGTTATTGATACTGAATTTATCTCAAGCACAGTCTACGCGCTGACATACATACGTGAGTGTCTATTGAAATTGGCATATACACATATGTTATTCGAATCTGACGAAGAGACACGTGCGCCCAAGTAATCAATCAACCCTTTCACTGTATGAATGATCTAATCCGAAGCGTGGTATGTTGCTACGTATGTATGGTAGTTAGTTACGTAACAGGGTTATGCTCACAAATTACTGGTTTTCAGGCTAATTTTCATAGCGAGTATAGAAATTCACATTTACCCGGAGACTACCCCACATGTACCCACGACGCCGCGGAATATGTAATCCTTCCTAATGTTATGCTCGATTGACATGTTAAACCTATGACTGATACTGGACTGTTTGAAATTACTAATTTCAAATTAGCAAAGTCTATAGTCTATTCGCGATAAGAACGTGATTTTCAGGGAAGTGTCTTTACACGGAAACTTGTAGAATCTCGTGTGAGCCAAATTTAATTCACGAACGACGTTAATTGGGTGGTCTAAAAAAAATTTCAGAATACGCACTGATGGGTATCCGATTAATATTTAATTTTGGAATATTTTTTTTCAACTGATACAACCGTTCTCCAATTAAATTCCAAAAAAAATTACAATTTTCCCGATGCTAGGTAAAATTTGATTTTCGTTTATTTTCCAAAATAAAGGAGTCAACGTACAGTCGTTTCGAGATGGATTAAAATTACAGGGGATGAAAGTGCTAATGACCAATTTTACTGGTTTCCTAACGTTACTCTCGGTAAGGGGCGGATATATATTAGTATGGCCCCGGGCTAGAGATTGTCAAAACGCATTACGCATGTCAAGTAGGAAAATCAAAATTCAATCCATCTCGTCAGCCATCAAACTAAAATTTGAGATAGTCGGATAACAAGACTAAGGGTTACCACCCCTCTAAGACCGTGAGTGGCGGTTAGGCAGGTACTTGCATTAAACGAAAGTGGGTAAACCCGCTACCCCGTGATGCGACACCTAATTTATTCTATCTGGGGATCTTTAGGGATCGTTGACCCTCCTGTTACCCGCAGGCAGGCAAGTTAAAAAAAGAAAAAAAAGGTCATAAAAAATGTCTTTGCACTACGGGCTCGGCTGGTTAGATTTTCTACCCGACGTTTCACACCTCCCTCTGTTTCCTTGGATATACCCATAGGTATTACCTAACCCCCTACACCCCCCCTGTCTTGCACCCCTAGTCGTACGTTGGCTGCGCGGCAGCCACGTTCAAAAATATTTTGTTACCCTGATCCTTCGGATTTTCTCAAGGGTGAATATAAAGTCAGGGTGCGATGCAGCTCTGCTAGGGCGACGATCACGATCAATTCCAATTATCCTGTCAATTTACAGGTCGTTACATAAATATCTGTGTAGGTGGGAAAATTTTTTTTCAAAAATAACGTCGTTATTCCGAAGCATCGTTAATGCCTAAAGTTTTTTAGTTCACTCGCCCTCGTTATAAAGTCAAAAAACGTTTGTAAAGAAAGAAAACGAGTTCTTTATTTATTTTCAGGCAATGTAATTCTTTGTAAATAATTATTAATACAATCTACGGTGATTAGGGTCTAATCTATATATATTAAATTACGTAATCAGTGCATCTGTTTCAAAAATTAATTTTTTGATTATCAACTACCGTAAACGTATAGTACACATTATATATGCGGAAATCTGATATGATAATCAGTTATTAAAACAATTAATTATCGGCGATTAATCGGACGCTTGCAGGCTGCTGCGAGCGAATCATAGCAATTAATAAAATCTAATCGATACACGCTCTCAATTAAAACGAATGAGCGTCAGTGCGCTCGTAAGTTGGTACTGATTATAAATAATTTCATCAGACTGTACTCAGTATAAAAGAATTAAAATCAGTTGTGCTATTTTTCGCGAAAAAATAATTGCAAAATTATGTTTATTTCGCATTGCCTAGATATATATATCAAAATAGGCTGTTATCAAAAACGTCATACGGCAACCAGTTATCTTCGTAAAATTAACTAGAAAGTACGAGACATATTGATCGACTTGACAATTTTCTTGTCATTTCGAGAAAAAAAAGCTTGAGACAAAAAAAATATTGAATAAAGTAATAGCAACGTGACAGAGTAAAAAAATACATCGGATACATTCCTACTACAGATAAGTGGTGCTCCGACCGGTAAAATTTGAGTGAAAAACCGCAAATTCACACGACATGCGACAAACCGCCACGTGTCAATATTGCTTTAACTACGTGCAGTTATAATAAACGAATAAAAGTGGAAAATAGGAAAAGCGTATATAGCGCGGCGATAAAGTCAAAGGCAAAAAAAACAACAGGGAGATATAAACGATTCCCGATGATTGAAAACAGTCGGTTTCATTCGAATGGCTTATAGATATTTTCGCGAATAAAAGGAGTAGAACAAAAAAATAACCAAAGTGATACCACAATCCGGTACTCAACAGCGATTCATGCAAATTATTCATCCGCATTGCAAGCCCACCCCTAAAACTAGAGAAAGTAATGGAAAAATCTGCCCTCTTCAAAAAAAAATTTGCCAAACGTTATGGACGATGATCGGCAAACGTTCAAAATTTTATTTCGACCTCAAAAAACATTTTCAATAATTCCACGCGAATATTCAGTCTTGAACAAACTAAAAAGCCCCATTGAATAAAATGCAAAAATATTTTAAAAAATATCCCACCCACAGACACGATATTTTCTCACAGTCCTACAGTCTCTTCTCGTTAACCGCGCTATACGCCGGCACCCGTAACTCTACTTATCAGCAATCAGAAACACGTAACAATTGTCGCGCTCTGACGCCTTTATCGCTTTGCGTTACGGTGGACTTGCATTAACGCGATGCCCTTGCCTATGCCTCTTTAATCGAGCGGTGCAAATAGAAAGTCTCGGTTGGGTTGGTACGACTGCGGCTTACTTTGAGCAGCGCCAGCCACCCAGCCAGCCACCCATCGGCCGACTCACGACTCACGCCCGTCTAGATGACGTGAGATAAAATAATAACGGTTTAACGCTCGCGTATCCGCGAACACGCCTTTCTGGCCCACTATTCGTCGCTGCGATTCCGCAACCGTCGCTATCCTAGATACGAGCCCAGTTGCGGCTTACTTCTGCAGCCAATTTCAGATGCAAAGTGCACTTAACGAGTATAAATACCATTTAGCCATTGGTACGCCGGTAGAGTAAAGACCTCGAATCTTGATCCAGTTATCAGTAAAAGTAATCAAGAAAAAAAGAAGCTATTAATTATTCAAATTTTTCTTTCACTCTAAAAATAAGATATTTCTTTCACCATCCGAGTGCAGCTTACTTGCAGTACCACGTCACGTGCATTGCATCCATTCCCTTGATGCAGATTGCACTGCGAAGTATATAGAGTGCATTCCTAGCCAACGGTATACAGAAACGTTACGGGTTAATATAGCGGTACAGAAAGCAAGTGGCTTTTTACAAGATTCAAACCGGCTGGCAGAAAGACGAGTATTGGTACATGCACGTGAATGACGCTGATAGAGAAAAGTAAGGGAAGGGCTGGAGGGACGGTGAATGATATGTGATTAAAAGTAGATTAGCGCCGGTGTCTGGGTAAGACAATTGTATGCTTTCCGTTGACTACGCTCTTCGGATTCGTTCCATTTCTTCGAAAGAGAGAAAAAGATTTAAAAAAAAAAAGATCAAGAAGAAAATCATTCCACGTAGGCCTCCCGGCGTTTTGAACTCATGATCACGTAATTCACTTCCACTGATCTTCATTATTTGCCAGTATGGATGATGTCGTTGGTATCCACTTAAATGTATGGAAAGTCAATGCAGTCAGGTTAGGCTGGCATGTTGACTATCAGTGCCAGGCTGTTGTACGTTTATGGGAAGGAAAGGTACAATGCAGGGAAGGACAAAGAGTGGTAAGATCCTGGGGCAAAATGGGACGGAAGTTGGGAAAAAAAATGTTACGTCATTAGCAGTCAAGGAAATATTAACAGTCATTAACGTCTTCCTGTAAGTGGGTAACGTTCGTGCAGGCGAGAGACACGGGGTACACTGCATATATTCTTCGATCGTTAACTACTATTCTGGCGTTAAACGGTGGCAACCCCTTGCGTCGTTTTTTCAAAAAATTTTTTTTAATTATTCTTCGAGGCCTGACGCGATACGCGATGCTTTTTCTCATTTTTAATTTCTCTCTCGGTCGCCTCGGCTCTCCGTGGGCGAAACTATCAATCCTTTTGCCGTGCTCGGAGGCATCATTGTTACGACCCATTAATCGACGACTAAAACTCACATGCTCGTGGGAGAAATTTGGGCGATTTACTGTTGGCGTAAACTAGGTATCACGTGTGACGTCATTTTAATCATTGAAAAGCCACTGGATGACTTTCATAAGACAAAGCGTACGAATAACAAAATAGAGCACTTACTTTTTTACATTTGCAAATATTAAATTTCCGAGTCTGTAGATATGGATTAAAAATAAATTTTTATTTATTTTAATTTTTCACACATGTTCCGTCGCTCAGTAAGAATACAAAATTTGCCGTGCCTGTACCAGTTGGAATTTTTGAAAAAAAAACTAATAAATGGCATAAGGTTTTTAATTAAAAAATTCAACAACACCTCACTACTCCTTATACATCAGCCATATCCAGAGAGAATCGTTCGTAATCTAAACCATGGTGAAACGAATCGACTCCAGTCAGCATCAGATCGATGGACCGTTCGACCTCGGTAAGCGAGTAAATTTATCGCGAAGTTCGCGCATTTATCAGTCAGACGAAGGGAATCGAGTTTCGCGTAGATACCGTCGTTACATATCGCTATCATTTATGACAAGCCAGTAGAGCGACTGTAGGGAAAAGAAAAATGTTCTACAATTAATACAACGTAAAAAAAAAGATTTCGCAAAACTAAAAAAAACATCCAAAGAATCCCAAAACTCAAAAACATCCCCGCCGATCTAACCACAAACCTTATGAAAATCCAAATAACTCACCAAAAACCCAAAACCAAATCTCATCGCCCATTAACGTAACTAAAAAGCGACAAACAACATACCGACATACAACATACAACAACAAAACCATAAATCCAGCAACCAACATTCTCCACAGCCACAAGCCCAGAGCTTGATTGACTCCTAGCAAGCTCAAACGTTCCATCCCGATGCCCAAGATCGAAACCGTACAAAGCCCGTCCAGTGCACAGTAAGTATCGTTAATTTGAATATATGAGATGATATTTATCACGATCCAAGCGTGAATATTAACAAGACGATCCGTGACGCAACCAGACGCGCCATATCCTAGGTACCTAAGCATTGTGAGTCTCATCAGTGGCAACTGTCAGTTTGTCGCTGTTAGGTCTGAGCGAGACTTTCGAATGGACGGTGGGGGTGTTGTTTTTTCCTGGATACGTGAACTGGTGCCTCATTACTAGACGTATCGACGTGCCAGCAACAGCCAGCAACAGCCAGCAACAGCCAGCAACAACCAGCAACAAACCAGAGTTAAACCAGACTGAAACAAGCCGGTTCCATTCGCACGCTGCACGTCAACTGCGTCCAATTGGTTGACTAACGAAGCCACCGTGAAGCCAGCGTCACTTTCATCCCACCATAAGAATCACTATTTTACGTACTTCTATTCGTTACTTAACCATCGTTATAATTGGGTTTACTAATTGGGAATATATCTAACGGTACAGCATCCGACATACGCCGCGTCACGTTCCCCGAGTGCATCTCGGGAAGGATGCTGGGAATGTTTCGTGGAATCCATTGAACGTATGAATCTTTCGGTCGGTGTCTGACAAGAAAATAATTTGAATAACATCCATAGATAGAACCAATAACACGTACTACAACACTGATCGTTATGTTCGTACGTGTTAATACAAAAAAGTTACATACAGAAATTACATACATTTTTTCCAAAAAAGAATTCTCATTAACACGATCGCGTCCGACGTGAATTTTTAATGTCAAAAATCTATTAAGCACTGCACTTCGTTGCAGTCAATAACTGCAATTTAATGCACAGATGCATCTACCCGATACTTTGACCCACTTGATTCCTGCTTCTTGAATCTTATTCTCGTCGAAGTTCGTTACGCTATACGATGCTACTTCAAAAGAAGACCGTGGATCACGTTGATAGATAGATAGCTAACTGGAATATATGAATGGTTGCTAGGTATAACAGCAATCCCATAGCTATTCACTGGAATCGTATTGTGATCCAAGCTGATAGGGATCGATGATCGAGAATCGGTCTTTGCCGTACTGTAGCCATAACGTGTAATTACTTGTTGGAACTTCAGACGGATATATGTACGCATACTCAAGTAGCGACTACCACGGGAAATATCGTTCGGTGATTTTACGCTTTACGATGTAGCTGATATCGTAACCACAATCGTTTTCACTCCGTTGCCTTATAACAGGGTTCACAAGCCTCGGTAGCTATTTCCTTTTTTTCTTTTTTGAAATAATAATAAAATTGACATATTTTCTTTTACGCGGAATTACGTCGGTTTCGCGTTCAGGAAATAATTCGTTTCTATCGTTCGATGTAAACACGACAGGTACAGTTTGTGACTGAGTTAGTTAATATTAATGTACGAATTATTTTCAGAACTGTCAATAACTGGATTGCTGATATATTTAGTGTCCATTAACTTTTGGTATTTGAGCATTGAAGTAGGTCGGAGCAGTGAGGAATATTACGCTTGCGAAATTGTAGGCGAACTGGATTGTAAATTTGAAACAAATAGGTAAATTAATATATCAAAAAATAAATCTCTTCAGAACGAACAGCTACTTTCGTTCTCACAGTCGAGTCTCTATCGATAGAAAACGACTTAGTCGAGCTACGTATACACGAGTCTGGTCTCTGACGGTGAATTTGATTATTCATTAAAAGCTTCCTTTTCCAAGG
This sequence comes from Trachelus tabidus, assembly GCA_030142655.1. Lineage (NCBI taxonomy): Eukaryota > Metazoa > Arthropoda > Insecta > Hymenoptera > Cephidae > Trachelus > Trachelus tabidus. The sequence goes on along the minus strand of JARQTI010000393.1, from coordinate 2,990,120 downwards.
AACTGTAGGCTAGAGATTTCCGGCCCGTGAAGTAAAAGGAGATAAGAAAGTTTTAAAGGTAAATAATATATGCGATTTAAGAAAAAATTTACCGCACTGCTACTTAAAAATCATTCAGTGGCAGTACACTAAATTTTTTTAATTCAAAGTATATCGATAGACATAGATTAATCGATAGTTCAATTTACATACGATATCGATAATGCCAATGGATCATTGTAATTGATAATAGATAAAAAATATACAAAATTCGTTAAACCGATAATTCAATGTTTAATGCTAATTGAAGCAATCTGGTATAATTTCTGGTTATTTTTGAAAAACCTGTATACCATGGGGTTATCGTAGAATTTTCATATGGATATTTTTGGCATTATATATATATGTATATGGATCGATATATGAATTGCACTGTATTTATTTAATGACTATCCGATAGCAATTGTAACTCGTATCGAGTTTTGTGGTCGCATCGCATTAGCCAGTTAACGAATCGCACGAGGCATCGGGGAGCGATTCGTTACGTCGCTTGGGCATTATATAACAGCTGATTAAGTAGCTGCTAGTTGGAAACTACTGTTTATAAAATAATCAATAAAAAATTATTGATTGATAGCTCGGTTTTTGCTTGTGCGAAAGTCTTGAGTTTACTTATTAATTTTAATGATATATACCAATAATTAAATCGTCAAAAATACATAATTCCACAAATGTGCCTATATTAGTTCCATAGTTTCTCACGGGTTTTAATAATAATTCTGGTCATTACCAAAAAAAAAAAAATGACGCGAATTTGCGTCCTGCGGTAAATGTCGGTGCAGGAATCTGTAAATCCACAACCCCCCCCGTCATGCTACCGAATGTCTACCGTCTTCAGCTGTCTTGAGATAAACGCCCAATATTCTCATGGTATGAAAATAACGTCACGCAACTGCAGATAAAAATTTATTGTCCTTTAGAATTGATGCAGCCGATCTAGTGAATTACACCTGTGGTCCAGCTCACGTAAGACGAGTGGGAGGGAGGGGAGACTCGTCAGCGAGATCTAATTTTAGATTGTCTCATCGGAGCGCCGAGGGCGCTCTCGTTCGTTTCCGGATGTCGACAAATAATTTTCGTAGCTCCGTCGCCATTAAGATATGTTAAACAGTTCCATACTAAAGGACCGTACACACCGAATTCCAGCATTGCAAAAATTCGACTGTAGCCGTAGCTGCGTGGTCGAGGGGATGTAAACAAGAAATCGTCTATCTTGACAACTGTAATTTAGCATCCACATCCTGGCAAGAGTTCTTGCCGATTTTACTTGCAAAATTAATCGCGTTACCGTAAACGCTGTTATTTTAAATTTCCCGCCCTTGGGGAACCTTGCATATCGATAGCATACGTACACAAATTTAGAACGAAGGTGGGTTATATTTTTAGGGTCTGTACGATAATTGAAATTTATTTAATTTGCTACTTCCCGATGACCGTATAATTTCTATCTCGAAGCCGTCCAATTACTGTCTAATAGGAATCCTGATCTCTGAACGGATCTTAATAAGAAAATCGTCAATTAGCTTGGAAACCTTGTATCAATGTGTTTCGGGTAGTAAAATTATCTATAAGTGCCGAATGGTCATCATTGCATGTTGTCCAGGCGTTGATGTGGCTGTTTAATGCCAGTTATAATTATCATAAAAAAACGAGGAGCTATCGATGATCTTCGACTTGAGAATCTAACGCGCCCGTTCGTGGCTTTTGTTTTGACTTGGCCCTAATGGCTGTATTTACATATCAGTGACTCTCAAGGGTCTGCGATCCGTGATGAGAGTCTGAAAAGATGATTTCGAGATGGGGGATGTTCTACGTCATTAACGTGCGAAAATCACCACCTCGAAGACCCACACGTTTTGGCTTCTTGCTAATGGCTGAATTTACATAGTCAGTGCTTGTCAACCGACACATATCCCATGTGTGTACTGGCACCTATATAACATGACGCTCGCACTCAATTAATGCTAACGGAGGTAGTTTTTACTTGAAAAAAAAGACCCAAAAAATTTTACCTTTCGCAACGCTCCTCTCTTTGTTTTCTGCTGATGACGAAATTTCCATGTACAGTTTCTCATATAAAGCAAAAAGTTTCGCGAAGCCCTAGTAACATTTATTGGATCACCCAATTCTGACTATCAACACTTCCTGTACATCTGACAGAGACGAAAGATCGCTGATCGTTATAAAAATCGAATTTGAATGAATGTTCAAAATATTTTTCACTCACCATAAGCAGCTACGAAGATGTCCGAGGTTATCGTGGGTAAGCGTTGTCAAAAATCAATTAGACCCAATTGCAGTCGACACTGAAAGAGACAAAGTAGTACCAGATATATATATAGTGTAACTCTTTTTAGAAACATTAGGAACGTAACTACGCAGTGGGAGTAATCGTCTGGTTGGATTAAATGATAGAGCTATTTGTATTTGTCCAAAGTAACGAACACCGATTCGGGCTGAAGCGAACAAGAGCAACGTCTCAATTCAGGCTTAGATTCCGTTAATTAAAATGGTTTAGCATGTATCCAGGTGGCAGCACCATCGTCAACTAACCAGCACCATTGTAGTCTGTTTCATTTATTTTCAAGTATAGATGCGTGTCGTGCAGGTAGTACGGGGCCCTTTACGGACTCTGTTCGCCCCTGTAATTTAGTGGCTTGTAACGTCACTAAACAGCCATTAAACTCCGTTTGCAAAGCACCATCGTCCTACGTAGATAGATGTGGCTGCATACGACAAAACGTTAGCCTCTCGCATTCCATTAAGACGTATAGTATATGTATATCAAGATAACATTTTTTTTTTCAAAAATAAACTCGACCGATAACCGACTTCTGGACCCCAGTGACTGTTTGAATTTGTTTTTGAATCTCAGTGGATATTCGATTTTATCGATCATGCCATGGGACCCGTTTGATATCAAGTCACATATATGATACTGGTCATACGTGTTATAATAATAACACTGAAACGTAGTGCATATCGAATTCCTGCAAGATCACAATTTATGTGTTCGATTGCGAATAAGTGTGCTAACACTTTTTCGCATAACATTATAGTGGCACTTGAAATTTTTTTTTAAATATAAATTCAAGTACGAATTCCAAACACTGTAGGAGTTGGGTAATTTAGCCGTGACTCGAACGCTTGATTTACCCCTAGAAAATGCAGTAACAAAAAGTATTCCTTTTACAGCGCATTTTAAATTAAACGAGGGCAGCAGGCACTGACTTTGCGAATTACTGCTTGCCTATAAACCCCCGCATGGATTGTAGCTCGCTGTAATAGGCAGATCGATCTAACGGGTGGTCCACCATTTACCAAGCATTCACAGGAAGCGATATAAACCCTAGTGAAATCGCTACTAATTGGCGCAGGGGTTTAAGAATTTTAATAATTTATTACAAATGCACTAATAAATTATATCCAGACGTTCTGACCATGCTCAATAACGTCTAGATCATTTTTATAACTCTAAATACCATAACACTCTCCGGACTAAGATTTACTTTCAAAACAACGTACCAACAATCAAGAAATAAATATCGATAAATTAAGTACTGGATACACGTCAGGTATCCAACATCAAACAGGCCTCCACTATTTAACACGTAACATGCAAGCCGTACAGTGGTATATCGAAAGAGATTTCTATAACACATACTGCTAAATATAGCTATACATATAAAATGCCCATAAAATTTTTCCATGAACACCCGGTGGAAACTCGAACGAGCTCGGCTCTTGCGGAGCTTCGAAGCGAGTATTTCTTACAATCTCTCCGTTGACACGCCAGCCTCGCCCCTTTCTCTCGGCTTCTCTGCGCCTGGCCCAGCCTGGACTTGACTTGACTCAGCTTGGCTCCACTCGACTCGGCTTGACTCGACTCGACTCGACTGCCTTGACTCGAGTCGGCTCGCCTGACTTTGCTCGGCTTCGACTCCAGTCCACGCCCTGTTGTTGCTGCAGCTCCGTTTCCTTAACCTATCGTGGGATAAACACTTTTTTTTTGCCATCGTTTCATCCAGCTCGACCGCTTTTACTCGATAGCACTGCACTCTTGTATACCTATATTCTATGTTTCCTTACGAGGGACATTGACATTGATAAAAGTAACTATCTAAACTCACGTAGACGAGCATACTTCGCACACTTTTTTTTATAAAAATTTATACCGCTCAAGTCAAATATCTATTTCTATCAAATTTCAAACACGATACGATCACGATATTTCTATTAACTTCATCCCAATGAATTTCGATAGCTTTACCTTCCTTGCTTTCTCTGTCCGAATTAAATCGACGAATTTCCAGGAATCCAATTCTCACGATAAATCTCTTGACTGCTACCAACTCTCGCAGGACCAATTGAAACATTTGAAATCGTGATCTACGTATACATAGACTCGACGCTACAGCAGGGATCTGCAGTACCGACGGATAGATGAAACAATGGGGTACTTCTCATAAACCGTTACGACAAGCGACATTTACCTTCGTAAGAATATTCGAATGATCCACTGGAAAAATGTTCATAATGGTAAGATAACAGTGATTACGCGAATGTCCCATATCGCGATTTACTTTAGAATACTCGTTCCACCAATTTAATTTTTTTAGCACACGAAATTTTAAAGGCTATATATAGTCCCACGCCATCCACTCTACAGATACCTACATATTATCCATATACACTGTGACAAGAACAAAGCGTAGGCGTAACGTGCAAACAGGTAACGTAAAACCGCCTTAAAGACTTTCTCAATTCCGTTCACTTCCGCTATTAGTTTTCAAGTAAACGAACTTCATTGTTGAGTACAGTAAGAAAAGAACTGTATAAAATAACTATGGCTTGTGACGTCATTTTTCGATTCACGGTCACAACTTCACATACCGATTCAGATAAGGTTCTCGCTTTCTGGTTCACTTACAGTCGCCATCCTGATCGGAAGCTGCGATCTCGGATTGATTGGTACAGTCACGTCTATGCTCTCGGAAGATTTGTTATTGTTGAGTTGAGGTCCAGGTGCTCGAATCTGAGGTGGAAATAATCTCGACATCCCGGGTTGCCCTGGAGAGGACCCGACGGAGACGTCTCTATGGACCGGTAGAGGTCCGGATGAGACACCGACGCCCTGCTGGAGAGAAGCAAAGGGTCTAGTTTTGATAAGGTGGCCAGGGGAGATACCCCCCGACCCGAGTAAGGATACGATGACCCGCCCGATGACCCGGGGTAGCCTCCGTGGATGATCTCCAAGAGTCACTTACCGATTTCAATTTAGTTTAAAGGGACGACTCGGCGAAAGGATAAGAATCGGTTACAAGAATTTCAGCCAATCGGAATGATTAATTATCAAATTTGACTATTGTCAAATCAGTCTGTTATCAGTCTGTCGCGGGACACCGATCGGGGCGCCTCCAGCTGCTCCCGGGCTATTTGATAGTTTTTCAGCCGTGTTTTTTTATACCGTATAAAAATCTCTCGCGTGTGTAGTTCTCGCAATTCCAAAAAATCCTACCGATTTTTCTGTGCACGTTTTACGGAAGTGCAGTGTTATCGTGCAATGCCCACCTGAGAGTCCCCTGGATGCAGTTCTCGACCTTCACGGATCAGCCGAACCAGCTGCGGTGAGTACTCTCGATATATTAATTGGTGGAGGGATTTCGATTTTATAGCTCCGATTCGATCTGTTACCTCAGAAGATACACAAGCTGTAATAAGAAGAAGCCCTATATATATAAACGGAAATAACTCAGGATCAATCAACCCTCAACATTAATTAATTCACTAGATTCGTTACACGTATCTAATAAATTCGATCGGTAATCCTAGTGCAATTTCCTTTATACGTTACCAAGCGTAATACGCCTATAACGAAGCACCCGAGCTCGACTAACTACTCGGTCGGTAATCGGTCGGTAAAACAGCGTATCGCATGCTATCCGATAGTGAAAATATTGAGAAAGAAATTATTCGAACCGATCTCTAGATCTCGTATTACCAATTACAAATTCTTCGAGTACGTATAGAGAGGTAGTTGATACGTGGATATACACCGTTATGTCAGCCGTGAGAAAGAGCACTCTATTCTACCAATAATAAACTACTGCTTTAGTACGTGTCTATATATATACACACACGCACTATATATATATATACCGATTATTATTATGTTACCGGCTCATGTCGTGAAGGGCTTTAACGCGGCCATGCAAATTCGCTGCGTCTCGTTTGCCGGTTTCGATAACGAGTTTCGTAGGACGTGCCGCGGCACGTAGACTCTGCTCTCTGCTATGCTCTCTCGATAATGGCGTCGTGTCTCGACGTTATGTACAACAGCGTGAAAAGTATTGTCCCGTGGCAAACGAGTTCGCCAATTTTCCATCCACTTGTTAGGGTCAGTATCCTCGGTATTATTGCTGATATATATACGTCGTGAAAAGGCTCGATCCAGAGATTCGTTATATGAAAATATAAAAGGTGCTTGAGAATAGGCAAAAATAACGAGTATCGAGAAGAAAAAAGAATTTGATTTTTCAAAGTCAAACAGATGCAAAGGATCTTTGAAAAAGAAATTTTTAATGATTTGGGTCATGAGTCAAGAAAAAATTATTCCGAACGTACCTGTGGTATTTTTGTAAAATACATCTTTTAATCAAACATTTATTTATCGCATTTTCCCTTTAACTCGAATAATAATTGTTATCCGGCGCTTATCCGAAAGCTACATTGATTAGCGATTGTCATCGATCTCTACCGGGCACTTGTAAGTCATTGATGGACTTTGAGATACAGTCAGAGTCATGAATAATTGACTGCTGTCTCTGCTGGCTACGTGGATAATGTGCATGAGTAGACGCCTTTGTAGGCAGGCAGATACAGTTACGTAAAACAAGCACCTGTCTGCCAATGGTAGAAAATCATGACTGGCAAACTCTCGAGACCTTTAGTACAGTCATATAAGCAGATATCATTTTGACATGGTTTAGACCTTGAACCTTGAATGAAATTATAGATAATGGTGGCTAAAGGTCAGAGCACCTATACTATGATTTTTCCATGAGATCTATATATACCGAACACATTCTCCTGTGCAACAGGCACGTCACGAGTTCAGCTAGCTAGAGGAAGTTCAGGTGAATCGTGAATCGCGTTATTACTTTGTGATATAAATTTATTTTATTAATTCTATATAATTAAAATTATTTCGTATAAAGGGTTAAGAGAAAAATTATTTTTATGAATTTCACGTAAAATCGTCGATTCTCGTATTGATCTGTGCAATCGAGTCTCATTTTTATCGAGAACGTAAGAAAAAGAGAGGAAAAAGGTTTGACGCATCAGGGGACAGGGGTGGTTTTATCATCATCCGGATATGGAGCTTCGCTCCCTATGGATGAGGCTTGTTATTAGAAATAAGAAGTAGCATGGGGACATATCGCTGATCAGATCGGCTGGTTCAGCCAAGTCCGGGGCTGGACTGTCGGAGGGTTTATGATATATTTGCTAAGGGCTGGGGTGGACTGGTGGCGCAGTTGACAAATGGCACCAGATAGGTTCACCCGTAGGTCGACATAATTGACGCTTATCGATGCCATCCTCGATTTGGCCAACCACCACAGATCGTTCACCGACGCGAACATATCCGACTAACGAAACTTGTTATCATATCGGAATAGTTTTACTGTGAAAAAAAGAGAAGCAGAACGGAACGAATTCAATATCCCTAATCAGAAGTCAATTTCTCGATATTAAATTGGTATCCAGCAGAGACGCTGCGAAAACGATTGTTATCGCGTGACAAATCTGCATAGGGTTATCAATCGATAAAAAAAATTATTGCTGCAATGTACAATTCGCATACGACTGTGTAAATAAAGCCATAAAATTATTTTTCATGCGATTTACGAGGAATTTTATTAAAAAGGATTTTGTGAAAATCCGGGAAATAGGGAATTAAGATCGAATTGATAAGAAAGAAAAAAGTATATTTCCATCCTATAAAGAATTATCCGAACAAAGAGCTCGATTCTTGATTTTATTGGCGAATCGATTCCGATCCGTTTCAGATACACGGGGCAAAGTTCAAAGGGGTGGGTATAGGTTCGACTGATTAAATTTTCAATGTGAACGTATCGTGCTGGCTTTGTGTTGTCGCACCCTGTCGCTATACCATGCAATGGCATAGGGTAGGTAATCGATCGAATCGATCTGAAATCGAAGAAAAGAGTGCTGGCCTGCTTTGGCTGTATATACATATATAGGGTAGGTAGGTGTTACAGTCATGAAGGGTCTGAACGAGAAGGGCTGTACAATAAGAGGGTGCCGGGGGGTGAATTCTGTATACGAAGTGAAAGAACCTGAAGAGATTGGCCAGCAGTGTCCAATAACGATCTGACGTTAACAGAGTTGGATAACCGGTTACGCAAGACCTTTATTCCCTATTTTTTATTCCGATGGATAATAACGCCACCCTACCTATAACTTCGGAATGACATAAGACTCTCGTGAGATTTATTTATTTTCAAAAAAAATCTCCGAACCACGTGATTGCTACCTTTTTTTTCATCTCATAATCGATCTTCTGGCCGCGTCCATCAAAGTCGGCTGAATTCGCTGAGTGGCTGGCTGACTTGCCGGTGCCTAAGCTTCACCATGAAAATCGGCTGTCTAAGCCTAAACCTCGAGATAACGCTTTTTGCCTTAGTTTGGGCTTTCCGGATCCGAAGGGGATGCTGGGACATCTTTCCGGTTTCTTTTTTTTATACGCCATGACGCAATATGCTCACGATGATTTGCAAAAGCTGGCTCGGAAGCCCTCGAGGGATCTGGTATAAGAAAAGGGATGCTGCTGATCCTGTGAGATTTGACAAATTTCCTTAGAACAATTTTATACCTTGACTTTATTAATTTCCGATCAAATTTCTTTTTTACAATATATTTTATGCAATTCGTTGTAACTGATAAATTTGCATTGGCCGATGATTAATTGAAAAATAATAAAAATTCTTGAAATTCGTTTAATTTTATAATGTAGACCAACAACGTATTCATAAATATCATTGATTGTATCGGCGATGAAGAATGCTTGAAAAATTAATCGATAAGGTATCGCAATGTTAGTTTACTTTGAAACGCACAGTAATTAACCTTGTTAACGAGACTCTTCTGACGGAGTAACGAGCTACTTCGGAAAAAGAATGTAATAAAAATTTTTCAGTGAGAATTATGCCTCTTGAACGACTCATGGCTTGCCGGATTTCACATTCAACGACTAGGTATATTTAATTGCAAAAAAAAGAGAGAAACGTATGCTATTCACCAGCGAGAAAGAGAGAGATAGAGATATGGAAACATTTCGATTGAACGTTCATTATAAAAAGCAAAGCGAACGTAAAATCTGGGTCAATCTCTATCAATAAAATCAGCGGCTGGAACGTTCAATGATCTTTCGCTAGTTGGTTATTAGGAAATGATCCTAAAAATTCGTACTTCACACGCTATACATGCAAAAGAGTAGTAAAAAAATACAGCATACACTAAAAATATTAGTTTTTCAAAAAAAAACCCCTATATATTCGAATCTTTTATAACAAAAATTTTAATCTATTGAATCGAGTCGGATAATTCTATACAATATACATATATATATATATCCCATTTACCTGGGATAATTCATCTAACACGCATTTACAAATCCTGCACCTGACACCCTGTGTTAACTCCAATCCAATTCCAAGGCACAAAATGACATTAGAACAGAAGGACTAAGGATTGCTAAACGAAATCTAATTGCAAAAGGATCCAATGAAGTTTCAGATTTTCAAAATGCAATTTGCATATGACTAACGGTTAACTGGTACCGTGGGTCTCCAGGGCCCATGTCAAACAGTACCAATTAAAGTATGACAAGACGTTTAATAAAATATGGAAACGTAAAAGAAATCTACAAACTATGTCTCCGAGACAGCACGCATTTAATCATCTTATTTTCTATGCCGTTTCAGAAATTTTTTTCCGTATATCAAAAGACATGTAAACGTTATCAGTAGAGGAAACGCGTTATCTATTAATTCTTTATTTTTACTACAGCTATCGTCCTCTTATTATTAGCGTACTAAAAATCTCCAATTATAAATAAATATCTGTACGAAATTTACTACACACAGGGTGTCCATTAAACACAGTCGACTTCTCCAAAACGACGTAACCCATTCACTTATTATTAACGCGATACCCTTTCGATCCGTCGGCATTTGTTACTCACAAATTAACCCGTCACTAACGAGGGATCAACACGATCCTCTTCTCTCGATCAATCATTCCATGATTTAACAGAGCCCGTTACTTCCTCACTGTATCCCCACAGCCGCGTTCAACGATATATGCGCAGTCCATAGGTGCCGCCAAGACACCATTGCCGAGTAAAGAAAAATCGAAGGTGAGAAACCGTCGAGCTCTGTTATTTTTATTGAGAAACTTTGATTTACGAGGCGCGTGCGTTACCGAGCTTTATGGCAGGTAATGCCCCAGCGACACGAAGCTTCGAAAGCGTTTTGTAATAGTATCCTGAGATTTCCTGCCGATTGTTCGCTTGCGTAAAAATTTGATTGAGTACAAAAAAAAGAAATGGGCAAAATTCATCATATTTAAAAATTCATACGCTGAAAATTCCTGACTCGGCTATCGATTGGATGAATAATTTATTAACCCTTATCCGTTGGTTATCGACAAGGTGATTAGGGAACAGGAAAAAAAGGACTCAACCAGTATGGTACCGATATTTTCCTGAGCCAGTTAATTATCAGTCATATCATAATATCAATTGAGAAAAAGAGAAGCTAGATCCAGTGTGTATGCGACAGAGAGAGAAAAATATACAATGAAGTCTTCGGTCTTCATCGTGAAAATTCGCGAAAGGGGAGGGGGGGTCAGCATCCAGGCCGTTCGGTACTGGGAGATCGCAGATGAAAATAGGGAATGACCCTGGTGGGGTAGGGTCATGCGATATGCATATTTCCTATAGGGGAAGGATTTCGGCAAAATCATATCGTCAATAAGGTCGGGTCCGATACACTAGAGTTCCAATGACTAATGCAGTTCAATGCACTTGGTAATCATTTCGGATGAGTATGTGACCGTGCAATTAATTTGATTCGTCAATCAATTTATTGATCGGTCACGTGTCAATTATTAGCAATTAAATACAGTGATCGGAGCGAGTAAATGAGAACTATAATTGTACGTGTCGTCATTGTCGTTTAATGTAATGACTGATTTTATGTCAATTATTTTTTTATGCCTGTCTCGCGTCCTTAAATTATACGTTTTTATCAACCACCCTATATTAGGTCTCATACCTATAGGACGGGGATCGGAAATGCTCGATTGAGGTTAGATTGAATTTATGTGGAAACAAGATGCCTGTTTTTTAATTCATACTTAAATACGTAAATATCTGAACCAATCAGGTCGTAACGAACGCGATGCCACGAGATTCCAATAATTATAGCTTGGCCAAGGAAACGCCAGACTTCGTTGTTTTATATATGGCAGAACTGGGACTACGGCCTAATGGCTGTATTATGTGACCTCGGGTATATCCGTTCAATATAAATATATTTCTATTTCTATGCTGTAACATTGGGTGGTGCATATCCTGAGACATATGGTAGTATATACATAGGTATATGTGTCTTTCATTATCTGAAATCTTTATTACTTCCTTTTCACACCTCCGCCATTTTTATGGGAAAAAAAAGAAAATACATATGTGTATGTATATATATTTTACTCCAGTTTACATTCTTCGTACGTTGGAGAGAGAAAAAAATTTTTACCTTCACACTTGGAATCCTCCGTATGAATTAGAGAAGTTACCACGATGAGACTATATCGTACGGACTACGCTGAATATTCATGATCGAAACGTAAAAATGCACCGCGATGAAATGCAGGCCGAAGCGTAATTGTTACAAACGGCATATTTTTACTTAATGCTAATTCATTCTATTAGGTTCGCGCACTGGCCTAACGTATATGTTAGTTTCTCGTGTCAGTACAATAGTATTTAAAACTGTATGTGTATATGTATGTATGCAGTTGTATGCGTATGTCTTAGCAGGATGCCCGCACGGATAAAAAGCTGCGGAAATCATTAATACTAAGAATTAATGACTCGTGACTAACTTGCGGCTAACTTTATTCCAGGGTACAATGAAACGTTATTAGTTGCCGCATTAAGCCACGTTGTGTTTATTAATACATTGTTTTTCACGTAAATTAAAAATTTTTATTTTACATGGAACAAACATTCAATTCAATTTTTATTCGGCATTGAATTACGGTGGCTGTGTTGTTAATCGATTTTATCCTTTTTCTGATTGATTCGTATATAAGCATAATATCTTCAATAGGTTTTTTTTGTAGATATATATATATATATATTGTATGTACGGATTTACTTATTCAGATACGATTCTTTCTTTTTGTCGGGTTTTCCTTTTTCCTGGTAACCCCTTTTGCATAACGTAAAATGATATGAATTTCTGATATAGCATGAGTAAGCGGCTCGGCATGCCCTGCACGTGAAGATAAGCAGATTGATTACTGCAGGACTTTCCAAGACGTCACGGGACACTAACGTTTACATTATTATCCTGGTTACGGACCAGGCTCCTGAATTATTGCTACGCTCATTACATCTTTATCAGTTGTGTTATTTATAGCTAATTTATTATCTCGCTTGGTATTCTTAACGCTCTAGAGAAATTATTCGTTTTGAGATCGATAGGAGACCGTGAACAATATCGCTGAGGAAGGTCCAGGCAATCAGGGTGTTGCGTGGTGTTTAGAAAAATATTTTTTAAATTCTAAAAAAATATTCACTCTTATCAGTTATTCAGATAAGAATACAAAAGAAGGCAAGTTCGATCAAGGGATTACTCAAATTTTTTGTATTACCCAAAACCGAAATTTTGTAATTTGTAAAATGTATACGATCTACGTATGGAGTAACTTTTTTTTCCTCAAATTTGTAAATTAAGGATACCATTTTGAGATAACGTTACATTTTGTCGAATTACATTTTGTTACCAATCTAATCTTGCCTATCGAATGTAACAGGCTGGTTGATATTACAGGACGTATGTAGACTTTAGGCTTGGCTGAATTCTTCTTACTGAATTCCAGTTTTAGTTGCTTCTTATATCAACGCTATACTAGCTTCGTTTCTATTTGCTGGCGTAACGCTTTGATTACGGGTGCGGTATGTAAATTACATACGCGTAACGTTCCGCTTTGTCGAACTGGCTAAACATGTCATTTCTGTGCTATTTCTTGCTAGACTCCTTTCGTACGTGGAAACGTGTGGGTATCAAAAGCGTAAATAATCACTTTGCCAACGAATAGGAAGTTTTGAAAAATAAATACAGTATTTCGTGGAACGGAACCTCCCACGAGATGGGGAAGCAAAAAGTAGCTAATTACAGTAATGAAATGAATTTTCGAGACAAAGGATCACGTGAACGGTATAATTCAAAGAAAATTCAAGACCACATGAGCAATGCTATAGGAAATTAAAAAAAATACGAATTAACTTGATTCAAATTTGTTTTCATAGTTACGTCACGGGAATCTGCAGATACTATATATATAGCTTTTATAAACGTGTCAATTGCACAGGTATTCGATCAGTTTGATATAAAAGTGATTTGAGACTTTTGATCAAGAAATTCAGATGACAATCTTCATTGACTGGTGATTACAGGTACGAATGGTCACGATGACCACGATCTTGATTAAACACGGATGTAAGTGGATTGAGCCGATTATTATTGTTATTGGATATATATAATCATTAATCATTTTCTAATTAATTTTTTATCTTTTGTATCTAATTCTTTTCAAAATTATAATTAAATATTGATTTTTTTTCTCTCGATCAGGGTAAAATCCAATTGGTACCTACAATTAGTAACTTGTAGAAGTACTCGATCGAGATGACCGTGGGAATATTCTTTTTTAGTAGCAACGAAAATAGTCTTTATGAATAATACAGAACGAGAGTGAATTTCTTGTCTGCGTAAACTTATTAATGTCCGCGTTATTACGAATGGTGCTTGAAACACTCGTAATTTTCTCACGTCCATGAGGAAGTACTTTACGGTTAAAGCTCGACGTTGAAATTCCGCTGCTTATATTTCCTAGGAAATATGAAAACTCCGTCTCCACCTGTTTATTTCGTTTAATGCTAAACTCCATAAGGTACATTACTCTCGAGAGTATACACGAATGAACTATACATAATTCGCTCGAACGCTCCCAAGACAAACAACAGCAGACTAATAAATATCAATTTATCAATCAAAGCAATATTACGATTCAGAAAAGAAATAAATTATTTCCCACCCACTAGCGAAACGATCGATCAAAAAATTGCTGTGCGAATTTCCAAAAACAAATTTCAGACTGGCCATCCAGTACCGCGACGGTACCAAGAGAAAAATCGTGACTGCCAACCCAGATTGAAAAATAATTATTGAATAAAGGCCCGCGAAAAAATTGTTTCTAGCATCACTTTAATTTATTATATACCTATATACAGGCATTGACTAAAATCCTGCAAATTGAGTTTTTAGACTGACTGTCACCCTAACTTATTTTCATTGGTTGGCATCGCGACACGTAGCGCCGCCCTTTAATCATTTGCATGAACTATAAGCTGAAAAGGGTGAAGCAATGACCTACTAATTTTTCAACGTCATACGTAATCAACAGCAACAAGAACATTCGTAATATATATATATATATACACGTTCATCCCTCTCATTCCTATTAACGTTACCAGTTACCACGTGTTTCACCAAGCGGAATTCACGATGAAAGCTAGTGCCGGCGCATTTGGCCCAACCGTTTACAGATTGAGATATCAGGCAGGTGTTAATCAACACATAATGGAACACGGGCGAAAGAGTAATTAGAGTGTTCAAATAGGAAGAAGGATGACGGCGATGAAATTAGTTCGTTAGTTTGGTTACCGGTGCACCAGTGTACGTATTCCGTATATGGTAGATGCGCTGGGATACGAAGCGTCCACGATTGAACGTCCAACGGCTACGACTCTAACCTAACCTAAAATAACAGTACGTGCGGATTCCCTAGGAAAGTTTCACGGTTACCAGATGCTAATTTGCTATTGTGAATTTGTGGCCACTTTCTGTAGTATCGTGTGTTAAGGTATTACCGTGACTTTATACATAGGTATACATGTATACACACATTTATGCTACACGGATATGACGTTGGGACCTCGATTTTTGAAAAATGTTTCCTTAATAGGCTTCTTCGATAGTTCTGGAAGAGTTCTATAGTTCCTGATAGGTTTTAACATCGTTAAAATATGTATTTCTCAAAAATCTAGGCCCTACGGGGAGTTGGTACCTCGTAAATAATATAATCGTTTTTTTGGCTTTAATCGTCGGGAATGTTTCTAAAAAGTATCGAGAACTGCAAAACTCCTTTCGGTGCTCCTGGAACTTATTTTAAACAATGAGATGCGAACTTCACACCCGTTATATGCCGCCACGTGTAGCGTTCTTATTTTATAACTATAGCTTGGTAACATGTCGCATAATCTGGACTGGATAACCGATCCGGTCTTTCGGAGATTTTCGAAGTGGATCCTGTTGCGAAATAAGAAGATAATCTCGCAGGTGGATGATAGCCGAATATGGCGAATGGGGAAAGTGCCTCGAGTCGTACCCGTTCGATAAGGTTCTTTTGTATCATTTAGGGTTTTTTTTTCCTTATATTTTTAGCTTCGCTCTAAGACTTTCTACCGCGAGTGGTGTGTTGTGTTTATCAGACACCCTATATAGGTACACGTACAAATATAAAGTATATGAATTCACATGTTTTGAGGTTGATAAAATCTTCGGTGGATGCCTTGATGTTTGATTATTTATTTTTTGAAAGTTGCAAAAATAAAGTTACTAGATTTTAATTTCTTTCCTGGCTACACTGCATTTTGAGCTAGTAACTAGACCATGAATTTTTTAAACCTTTATCTCAGCTTTTTGTAACGTGATGCTTGACACAT
The DNA here is from genome assembly GCA_030142655.1 of Trachelus tabidus. Taxonomy (NCBI): domain Eukaryota; kingdom Metazoa; phylum Arthropoda; class Insecta; order Hymenoptera; family Cephidae; genus Trachelus; species Trachelus tabidus. The sequence continues at coordinate 2,973,982 of JARQTI010000393.1, read as the reverse complement.
ACCGATTGCATATAGGAGATAAAAAAATTCGGGACTGAGCGACAGACAACAAGGCTATCCCATTGTGAACGAGCCTTGCGTTTTAATTAGCTGTTACGACACTTTCGCGTCTTGCGTGTTCACGCAAATTTCATTTGTAGAACGACGTTGCCAAATCTCTACGGATCTACCTATTCAGGATAACTCTGGCAGTTTCATAACGAGCCTGAGTACTCCTCTCCGCGGGGTTTCAATGCCCCTGTCTTTTCCACGGTGTCTGGAAGTTGCGTGGAAGCTTTGAAAAAAATTTTTTTATAACCAACTTTTCACTCCAGAAATAATCCAAGCGAAATACCGCATCTCGTTTGTGGCTACGAGACTATTTTTTAAAATTCCAAGGAGCGATAAGGAAATAAAAATATATTTCAGCCATATTCACTGTCTCATTCACACATGACAGAAACAGAGAAACAAGCCTGTTTTTATTCATGGTTCACTGTGAGAATAACATATGTTACTCTGCGTGACGTTGCATTGCGAATCCCACACGCAAGGGTATTGCTTTAATCGTAAATAGATTCGAACCTTTGGCGAGGCTGAAAAAATCGCGGTTTTGCATTAGCGCGAAATCCGATCGGTTTGTCGCGTATTTTTCGATGCACGCAAAAGGGGTAAATAAAATCGCCTCGAGCTGCGCCGCTAAACACATTGAGAATAGCACGGAACGGGTCGCTAATATTTGCACGTGTGCATTGTACGCTTTTACGTAACACGCTCCGAATCCAATAGAATATTTATCAAATGGTAACACGGGAGCAATGCGAACGTGAAATTCTGATCATTTGAATTGCGCGCCCTTTTACCTATGCGGGTCGGAATTCGCATTAAGATAGTTTTTACAGCAAGTCCCTCTATACGGTGTTTCGCGAAGCTTATACACTGATTTTCATTAAAAAACTTTATTGCCATTGCTAAATCAGTTTTTTTTTTCGCAAAAGCTGAAAATTTTATTCCACCAAACCCACGAACTCCCGGAACCTTCTTGAAACCCATACGATTTAGATGTACAGACGTTGGGTGTCTCGCACGGTCCATGAAAATAATTAGCATCTCATAGCATGTGCTTAGCATTGCTAACATCACTTGTCTTTGGTAACCACGTGGTTCGTGTATCCGTTTCTCACGTATGTGCTCTCTGGAACAGACGGGCTTAAGCATACGTGGATGCGTTCCTGCTCTCTTCCACTTTGGGGGGTTGCTTGGCTGGGGGTGGGGGGGGGGGGGGTAGTTGTATGTAGGGTGCCGAGACACGTAGCAAGGTAGGTACCTACTATACAATCCAGTACTGTGTCGCTTACAAGTCCTTTGTTCTCTGAGCCGCCAACGTGCAAAACTATGCTAATGTATGTTCATAGCCGGAATGTCGTTTACTCTAATGTCAGCCAGCAGCAAAATTCATGATAACGTTTTGCATGGGTTTTGAAGATGAGTGAATTTCAGTTCGAGTCAAGTTTCTCTGTGGCGACACGCGATCCATTTGCCGTGGTAAAACGTCAATTTGACGAGAATGAAAAATGTGGTGTCTGAAAAAAAATTTTTGGCACGCCAAAAAAAAGGTCGCGAAATTAAATTCGTTCGCGAATTTATGAATTATTTTACCGTGTCCGTGACTATGGATTTAGTGCTATAAAATATTTCTGTTGCGAGGGGTTGTTTCGGTGAGAATTTGATAATAAAATTTATTAGGACGAACGGAAATTGAGGTCAAAAGTTCATCCCTTAGTGACGTAAGGCCTATAGGCAGCTTTTGTGTACGTTCGATTTAACCTGCATCAACCCTTATCCGGTCGCGTGGTCCTTGAACCCTTTACATATTAATTGTTCCGTGTCACGATAACAATCTCGCGGACGTATCAATCATTTTACAGGCAGCGCTCCTTAGCTGCATTGCACTTGGGACTCGCTACTAATTAACACCTCTAACGTAACGTTTTAATAATCCACGGAAAAATTGGCTCGCTGTATGGATTAGCATTGACTACTAATCCCACCACTATACCTATACTGTTGTACGAATACACGACGTACTAATGTATTGTACAGATCTATGACTCTTTTGCAAAAGCAAATTTGCTTCGTGCGCTCGTAGCTGCGTGTAATTCAAATATGCTAATATCCAAGTACACGTTGCTGTGACCGCATAAGGGGATGTTCAGGTATGAGAAATGTTCGGCAACTATCGGCAATGATCGTTAACAACACGATCATACTTTCCCATGTCAATTGATAAAAATTTGAAATCCCCACGCGCTGAAAATGTGCGTGATGGTATACCCAGTGTTTTTTTTTAAATCCACAAAATTGAGTGACGCTCAACGTCGATAATGTCGTCGTCACAAAATGACGATATATTCATAGTGTACGCTTCAGTGGCAGAAGTACCAGAAAAAAAAAATATGGCGACTGGTACAAGGGTAGTATTTGAAAAATAATTCCTATTTAAAAAAAAACAGCCAATACGTTGATCGTAAAATTAATTATTCGCACTGCCTGCTATTTTTTTTCCTTTTTTCGTTTTCAAGTAAAATCGACCAAGAAACCGAGTGTCGTCGGGGGGAGGCCACAACGATGCGATATCGGTCGGCGATAAAGTTCATGAATACGTAGATGACGGGACCTCCCATTATTTCAGTTCTCCGGGCACTATAGTATTTACAGTATGCGAGCCCTACGCGTAGCGGATAGTCGGCAGGTAGGAGGGAATAAAAGGAAGAAAAAGAAAAGAGGGAGGTATTAAAAAATGTAAATATTTGTAGGGTGCGCGTGTAAGCGCGGACTGCTAATCTATGCAGCGGATATGCCGGCAAATGCAGGACCAAAGGAAACGTGGCAGAGCAGTATGACGCAAGCAACGAGCATATTTGCCCCTTGAGGCCATAAGCAGTGCAACCAACTCCTGGTGCATTGCTGCAATTTAAAAGGGAAGTCCGAGTGCAGCTGGTATCGTGTATGCACTTTGTGTACTATAGCATCGGTGTGTATGCACCCTGCAGTATGCAAGGTGTGTTTAAACGGTATTGATATAGGAGGACATATGTGTATATATACATACATAGGATTATGAAATCTGGGTTACGTATCCGTAAAACATGTAAAACAGCGGAATTAGGTAAAATAGAAAATTTGTAAAATTCAAAGAAATTTTTTATTTACCGTAATGACTTTGTAACTGTCCGTTGGGCAATTTGACGATGGTTATTGTAGTAAATTTTTTGGTGGTATTCTTAAAAATATAATTCTTACCTCGCTTCGAGTTAATCGCCCGGCTACTTACGTATTACGGTCTTGGCCGTTGTTACGACTTCGTGCTTAATAATTTGTGCCCGGTTGGTTTTTCGGCAACTCGAAGGGTCGTTACGACTATTTCTTGGTACTTCGTTACGGCAACTGGCGGCCGCGACAATATTTTTAATCGCGTCTACGATAATTATGGTGAATTAATGTAATTTCGGTAGCCGTCGCTATGATTAGTTTTCATTGTAAATTGGGACCCAATTTATTTGAGTAAGCCGACTAGTGTTATAATTTCTTTACTCAACAAAGATGGATGTTTCACGCGTTAGACGTTTTGTAAAGAAAAATAAAAAGAATTTCGTGGGTAAATAAAAAAAGTTTTTCTTCCGATTTTAAACTCGTAACTCGTTGAGGTGGTTAAAAAATGTTATATTTTTCGTGCGTCGCATCGATTATATGCAAAAATAAAATTTCAACGATTTACACTATTATAGCATGTTCCGGTTTCAGGTTAATCACGTAACTCGTGTCACGGTTAATTTTTAATTCTTGACATTCGAGGAGCGTTCTTCTAAATGCAACATTAAGTTTCACTTCCTTTCCCGTTTCGTTTGCTCCGTGAAATAATTAACCGTGGAGCAAGAGCAGACATAATAGATGTGACCTCGCGTGACTCGCTGGCACCGCGTTCGGTCCAGTTAGTCGAGTTTTTGGAATAACTTCGAAATTACACATTATACACGGAGGCCACTTTTACCTTGGGACACGAGAGATGGCAGAAGAGAACGGAGAAAGCTTTAGCCCTGTATCATTACGTCTTATTACTATAATCATACAGTATAATTAAAAGTGGACGCAATTATCCGACATTCCTCGCAAGTAATGATTATACACTGTACATTCTATGTGTGTGTATATATGTATATATATTTTGTAGAGTATAGATATTTTTATATAATTTTCATATCCGACGGAATCTCATTTAAATTGCGTAACGGGAAAAGGTATCCAAGACAGTTTTCATGAGAGTAGTCTGAAATGATTTTCGAATTGAACTACGATAACGTTAAATGAAAATGATTGACACCTGTTATCACGTCTTACCGATTCGATGGGTTTGCCCTTAGCCATTTAAATTTTAAATATCCCGCGAGCAGGTTTAACCAATGAAATTCTGGGAAAAAGTAATTTTTTCTACCTTTGTCATAAGTGGTTTCGTGCCTAGAACCAGGCTCGATTCGCCTGCTGATAATAGATTGCGAGATCAGGCAAATTCTTCGAAATTGAGAAAAAAAAGGATACGAAATACTTGCTAAAAGATTTCGCATGCGTCACGCCATCTCATTAATTCCTACAAAGAAGATTGAACTTTAAGAAATTTCGTTGATTGGGTTTCCAAGAATATAATTACCTACGAAAATTTCCAAAATTACAAATTTCTAGCTTCGTACCCAGTGAAACCAATTTTTTAATTTAATATCGCGTAATCGGCCGTATCAACCCCGTGTATATTTAGTCCCATTAAAATTATCCTAATTCCGTGCGAATGTCCAGTGGTACTGAGCCGATGTAGAAAATGTCTTTTTTTTTGAAAATCTAAAAAATTCACCCTCCACGTAGTAACGACACCATAATAGCATCGTGAATGAAAGGTATAAAAATAAACACCCTATACACTACAATAACACTCCAGCATCCAGGATGAGCAGCAACTCCAGGAATCTTCCGACTCGTAGCTAAGGGCGCGAAGTGCTGGGAAATCGGCACTCGAGATGGGGTTGTTTTCACCCAGGGTACCCCATTCTATCCCATTCTATCCCATTCTATCCCATGGCCCATTCTCCATTATGTAAACAGTTTTGTTCGCACTTTGTACTCAGTTATATTCCGGCATTTGGGCCCGTTGACCTTTCACCCTTGGAGGGCAAGGGGTGGGCGCCATGCAAACCCACCCTCCTCTCAAAGGTCCCACGGGGGTGGCGATGCTCATATTCTTTCATTGTTATTCTCTTGTTTCACTCCCTCGTCCCTCTTTCAATAGCCAGACGTCTCTTCGTCGCGTGGATAGGTAGACACACTCACCCTTATCTAACCCCTCCCCTCCCACCCCCCCGCGTCATCCTCGTCTACCTTACTTCGAACGTCTAGACCGTCACCCTTTCTGTCCCATGAGATTTCGCTACGATCCTTCGGACATTGCCTGCGCTCTATCTGATATCTGTCTCTTGGAACTTTAAGTGATTAGAAATTTCTTATCACTTTTACCTATTTTCCAAAAAAAAAATGAAGTCGAATAAAAAACTAGAAATGTTCACGGAGGACAAGCTAAAGATTTTATTTTGCAGTGTACGAACATATATATCGAATACGAGTAAACCCGTTAAGGGCATTGTTGTTTTTTGAGAAAGACAAAGATACGTGCACTGCGCATGCGCGGACTGTAAGATTACCGAGGTGAAGAAAGTTTTATTGAGAAAGCAGTATCGTAAATATCAGAAACTTCGCGATGCTCGACGAAAGTCCTATTCGGTTTATTTTTTTTCCCTCGGTCATATTCAACGTTGGGGTCGAGGAGAAGTTAAATGTGGCGTGGCGGGAAAGAAGTAAAAATTTGAAATCCTCTAAGGCGCTCCCGTGTACGGGGTCGGCACGGTCGAAAAATGTTGGCGTTTCCATAAAAGGAACCAAGCCGGATCTTACGTAACGACAGGATTATACTACGAGCCCTTCTCTCCTTTTACATCTGCCCTTTATGGCTAAGTAGGCACCAAAATGAAACGCGTTTAAGGCCGCGTATAATGTAATCAGGGTTGCCAACCCGTGCTGTACCGTGATGGGTCCCTGTACCGTAAACATATTCAATAAGTCCCGCAAGAGCCCAACGTCAACTTCACAAGACGTTATCGCCGTCATTGCGGTCCGAGTATATTAACGATTCGGTTAAAGCCGATGCCTTAAACCTGATCCGTCTTATGGGGATACTTCGATGTTGATTAAATTCCATGAAAACCCAAAATTCTAGGCGATATTACGTTAACGGTGAGGCCTGGGTTACTTCCGTGACGCGAAACCCTTATTATTAGGATGATATACATATGAAATGAGACCTTGGGGGATGACAATGGGAAATTAAAAAAAAATGTTGTATAATTAAACCTTTTTTTATTTTCCTTATTTTACTCAGTTTTTAGATGTCCAATTTATTTTTCTGACTTAACCCAAAATTCTTAGCCGAAGTTTCTATTGCCACCCTTAACGGAGATAACGCTTTGCAAACGGGTTTTCAAACTTTCGTCATTCAGAGTGGATAACTTGACTAAGGTTGCCCATTGGGCTCTATCTTCTGTAAAGTCCGGCGCTCACCCTTCAACCTTCTTCTTCTTCTTTCGACCCTGCTGGTCTCTTGGTGCGCCTATAAGCTGCTCCATACTGCTACCCCCTTTAGCCCGAGGACATTTCCTACGACCTGCCGTCTATTTTATTTCTTCGAGACTTTTACGCCATCCGCAGCTTATTCGGTTCCTATCGTTCTTATCAAAGAGATAAAGCTCTTTTCATGTGCTCTCAATGGGATTATCATTTTCTTCGCAGTTACCCATCCAAGTACTTTGGACCTTTCGGATAATTGTTAAATAAGAAGCAAATAGTTCTTTTTTCGCATTGCGTATAGTACGCGATAGTCAGTGCTAAAAGGATACTATAGTTAGTGGCACTGGTACCGTATGCATAAAAATTATACTCAGTGGCACTAAAATTTTCAAACTTATGCTGCAACGAAGAATAACAGTAACGAATAATCTCTTAAAATAATTTACGTATGCTGTATTATTTTATTCCAAGTTTAACGATCCACAATGTACTGCAGTATATTTAATTGAATTTTATAACCCATATGAGAGATGGTTGACGCATATGTTTCCATACATAGTTATCGAAATGTATCGTTGCTCAGTATTATTGGCTTGCAGCTAGTAACTTTGAGAGCTGCATCATTTAATAGTTGGGATTCAGCTAACTTGTGTAGACTATAAATCCATCGAGTTTGCACATAGCTTTTTGGTTATTTAAAACAACGTTGATCGATACCCGTTAATAATAGAATTCGGAATGGTAATTTTAATAGATAATGAATATTTACTTGGAAATTTTAATAATATTCGAATATAACGGTTGCCATGGTAACACTATCGTTGCTCCTGTCAATATTAACGTATTACGAAATTCATACATATATATGTATACCGCACGTACTGTTTCTATCGAACGGGAAGAAACACCGCACATAAATAAGGATTTGTCGAACTTAGCAAAAGTTTCGATAACACCAAAAAATCGCAAACATAAATCGCCAGATTTATTTCGCCTCGCATTTAGGACCGGCGTTTTCGATTCTGCCCGGGAATTGAAAACCCACCGAACAGGATTATATAGTCTCTACATAAGCAAATTTATAGGATCGGCATTTGGGGGAATTAGGACGCAAGAAAGAGAGAGAGAGAGTAACGAATCAAAAAGACAAAGACGAAGAGCAAAAAAAAGGAAGAAAAGGGGAACGGGGAAAGAAAGACGAAATCTACGGATTTATGGAAAGTACCGTGTGTAATGCTCGGTTTATGTTTCCTCGTAAAAATCTTGCTTGGGCGATATTATTGCTTTGCCGAACGAACTACATCAATCCTGCTCACCTATATCTATACTTGCGTGTATACCGATACCACTTGAGATATTACTCATATTTTCTGGGGTGTCTAATAAAACTGACAGAATTACTAGATTATACTACTTTACGCGTTAATACTACATCGCTAGTGCATTAATAACCAGCACACTTTGCTTTCAGGTAATTTGTATATATATATATTTATATATATGTTTACAGCTTGATCCACATGTGTATGACGTCATGCGTGACCCATGTAACTTTTCCAATAAGTATATTTATCTCCATCCAATATTCCGCATATTGGCATAGATTCTCTTTGAACTTTATTCGAAAATATAAATGGAGTCAGGTATAGACATATGTAGTAGAGTATTTTTTTTTGAATATACAAACCAGAGAAAAAGTTTTTTTTTCAGCTGTATATTTAGACGGTGATTTGGTGACTCTGTTGCATTCGTTAAAATTACAGGAGTGAATAAACTGGGCAGATTTTCAAAACTAGCGACAGATCGCTCTTCAAAACACGTCACATAAATATCCGTGAGGTATAGTCGACGCTATGAAAGTGGCCGTTGGTAGTTTCGTGATGGTTCTCTCTATTTTCTTTTTTTATTTGGGGTTCGAAACGAGGCAATTCATTTTGTGGAAAACGCGCCATCGGGATCGCCTTTACTTTCTTCCGATGCGAAGCGGTAAGGACGGAAAGCCGCGGCGACATTTTGCGGTCGCCGGTGATCGCTGCTCCACAAATCAACCACCGGGGCTAAGGAAGGCCCTTACGTTATAAGTCGGTATTTTTGGGACAGATGTTGAGATAAAATATGATCTGGTGGTTGTAAAACATCCCTGTCCTCATGATCTTTCTTTTTTTTTTTTTTTCGGAATATATTACGTAACTACATATGCATATATTTATAAGATAGCCTTTGGTCAGACGATGGAGATATCTTTGAAGCACCATAATAAAGATTTTAAAAAAACGTATACAGTGTATCAGCTTTAACACGACTGTTTCGAATTAATATTTTTTCTCTTATTTTTAGGGAAATAATTGGCCAATTGTACCAAGTATTTAATATTTTTTTTCTATCCAGTAACGATACCGTATATATACATATATACACTACGTGCAACCGTAAAATATATATATACGTTTTATCAGTATCGAATAGATCGTCCCACGAGTCTTACTAAACCGTATTCCAGCTATCGGCTCAAGATACTAACCGCAGTGCATGATGGTCGAATAAAAAGAGAAAATAAAAATGTAAAAAACAGATAAAAAGAAGTCGTCAGTTCGTAAAGTGCCATCCGGCAGCCGCGAAAAGATAGACGTAAGACACGTGGAAACTCCCGCGAGAAACGGGCAGCGAGAAGCCGAAGTATACGAAAGAAAAATGTCGGCCGGATGATCTCGAGTAGTCAGTGGCAAACGACAGCACGTTTTAAAAGGCTTAAATGGAAGAGACGAGACTTTATGGCGTTTTACGACGTCTGAACGATCGAACTGAGAGGTCGAGGGGACTTGGTGAACATCGTTGGGGGTGGATTCAGGGTGTATATCTATACGTACGTGCATATAGCAGAGTGCTTGTGTATATATATATACAAAGATACAGGACAAGGAAGACACTGGGAACGCACTAGATATATCGTGGATATCCGTTTGACTATTTTTAAAATGGCTTCGCCACGTTCCCTGACGATTAATATATAAACACTTGGCGTCTTATAAATATACAGCGTTTATGATGTCGAGCCCGAGTTTTATTAGCTGTTTCGCTTAATGGCCATCCTAGACTTTATTGTCGGCCACTCGGTCGTTACCGAGGCGCCGTATGTTAGGAATATTCAAACGACACGACTAGGTACGTTGAATTTCATAGAAACGCGCCCTGCCTGTCGCAGAGTTGTTCCTTTTCTCGCGAAAAATTTCTATGGCCAATCGACGACTGACAGTGGGCCAATGATAATTTACATGGAGCCTGGAAGCACCTTGTTTCGTTGTTAGGAGATACGGAAGGGGGGACTACCGTGCTACAGTTTCAGCGGGAAAATTTAAACGTACGGAAATACTGCAGAAAGTTTATACGGCAAAGTACATGCTTCTTAAGGTTATGTTAGTGTTTTTTAATACCACTTTTGATTTTTGTTATAATGAAAATTTTGTTTAATTATATTTGCTAACGTTTTGGTCAGGTAATACGTAATTTTGTACTGTTTTAATTAATCTGATCGGCGAAGCTAAATTTTACGCTTATCACGAGATTACTGAGGGTTGATAACTTGCACCGGATTCACAATGGTAAACTCAAATCGCAGCTTATGTCCCAAGTGCATCCTGCTTACGTATGCATATGGGGTAGAGTCAAGATAGATGCACTATGTACACGCAGCATCAACCGTGCCAAGTTATGAGCCCTGATGCAACCTGATTCTGCATATATAGTGTTAATGGATGCTTATCCTATTCTCTTCTCTAATCCTGACTCTATTGACGTGGAAACTACGAAGATTTTATAACACCCTATATAAACATGAGATGCTTATAGGTATACTGTATATTAAAGTTTTTTGTCTCCACGACTGTTTGTGATAAATGATAAAAATCCTGTTCGATCAATTAAATTCTTTTCTTCCTTTTTGTCTTATGAAATAAATTTATTGATTTTGGAAAAATGGTTAAATTATATAATACTGCGAAAAATTAGCGATCTGAGGGTGTGGCATTTTTTTAATAACGGTCACGTTACATCAAGATCAAGATTACGCAACATCCGCTAGTTGATCGAATAAACCGCCGATCGATCGGCCAAGATCGAAGTAATTATTAACATTAAACTGTGGCAGCTGTTACATAAGATCGTAAGCTGTATTAATTTACTGTTGCTCCATTTTATTTTCACTTCTCTGACTAACGAATTGTTCAATTTGAAAATAATAGAACGACGTGATCGGCTCAAGATTTTCTGAAATACTAAAGAATTACTGGTGCCGCACAAGTAATAGAAATCTTCAGTGAAAATTAATTAAAATTTTCAGTGACGTTAAATATTTTTGGATATTCCATAGCTTTACTTGTACAACGTATATTGTCAAGCTATACGAAATTGTATACCACACGTGTTTCCTCTAGAAAACGTAAAAGACCAACAGTTTCGGTAGTGGCCAGCAAACTGCACAGAGTTTTGTTGCATGGGTTATATGCCGGTGTTATTAAAAACAATGTATGTCCAAAAGTGTAATACGTAGGTTCATGCGACTACCCGATGCTCCACATTGAAACGAAAATCATGAATATGTATATCAAGGCAACACGTGCACGGCATGTGTGGAATATGAGGATTTTGCGGTCTGCACGGAGAGAAACGCCTCGGGGTTGGCCTTAAAGCTAGGTGCGGCCATGTTGGTCCAGACCAAAAACTGCAGACAGTTAATTATCTTTTACTTCAACAGTTGGGCGGGTTACGTGTCATAAAATAATTTTCATTCGACAAAGTAATTCCGGAAACAACAGAGACACGATTTAATAAATTCTATAGAATTTTTATGTTAGGCTTTTTTTTCTCCCAAGGTACTGAAAATTTAACCTCGATTCAGCGTGATATCCGAGTTAAAAAAATTTCATCAAAAATCTACCCACGATACTGTTGACTACCGATGGATTTGATGAGAAAAAGCCGTGTATGTTGAAACTTTTTTTTGTTAAATTTATTTTTTCCTACTCGAAAATCCGTTATACGGACCAATGGATTTTCGAAGCTTCCAATAACACTGATAGAATTTTCTCCGAAACCCTCTAGGAAAATCGAAAATACATACGGAGCTTCGAAGCTTCGGAATAGTTTTTCCAAGATGGCCGACAGTCCCGCATCTCGTCCCGGCTGTGTGTTCCCTTTGATTTAGTGAGATTGCCATCTGGAGGATCAGCTCGCGGCGAGGAAAGATGAGACGAGGACACCGGGATACATAGGTATCCAAAGAGTCTAGATTTTCCTCCATCGAAATCCTATCCAGTGATTGGAGGACTATCCGAAATTTCTGAAAATCCTTATCGGCCTTATCGGCAAACGAAATTCCACTTCCATTGGACTTTTCATTAGCAGACGTTACGTCTACTGTTTTATACCGTCTAGGGACTTTTTTCGTTAGCGCTGATGACACTGCCAACGGCGTAGGATCAGCCAGGTTATTTAGCCACTATATTTTCACGACTCTCCTACCAACTTCCTTATTGATACAAACGATCAAAAGTCTCTTGGCCAACCATGATTTCCTTGGGTAAGACTCATCGATAAAATGGCGTCGTTCTGTCCCGAGACAAGATCTGCTTGCCAAGTCTGATCAACCTATACGATGCCTAAAGCTCAACCAATTCTTCCTACTCGGTTCCTGCTGTGAGACAGATGGGAATAAATGCCTTTTGGAGCTCATTTGTTTATCTCAACCAACGAATCCGCTAAATTGATACGTATCGCCGATTGCTTGAAATTTCCAATAAGATGGAGCATCGTGTGTGGCTGTGAAATTGGTACCCCTGTACGGATTTAGTCCTCAGGGTTTACCATTTTTTTTTCTGTCCTGCCGAGATTTCCAAAAAGTATATCGAACTGCACTAACATTTTCACAGAAAATAACGGTACTGTTAATTAATTCGATAATACACTCCTATTACACAACATTGTTTATTGCACGTAAAACCAATTACTGTAATTAGTACAGTCCAGTTAACAACGCACGAATAGCCGGTATAAATATTACATTTTTAATACTATCGTTAGTACCATTTACGACGAAAAATTTGTCGCTATTAACAAATATCGGTGAAATCATTTATCTTACAAATTCAAAATTTTAACCTTCGTCTATTTTCAAAATTTCAAACGGTTATTCCATGAGGAAAATTTTCAATTTGCTTCTTTAGGTTTGGTCAGTGCAGCTTAGGATTTTTAGATATATGACAGGGGCATTGAAACCGTTGCTTTGTAATGTGAATTTTGGACCCGCATATTATTCTATGCAAGTTTATAATATATGTATACATCTATATATGTACACAAATTGTTATATATATACCAACTATACATACCGTTTCATTTTACATAACATATTCCATATGTCTATACGTTTGTTGCATATAGTCCAGGTAGTCGGTGTTACTCCACGATATTAACACTATTAATAATTCTCGGTTGGCTGTTATGTCCGTTTAGACGTGGATTTATCGATCCAAGTTTACCGCCTCGGCGCAATCTCTCTCTGAAACGCTAAGCTGATACAGTGCGACGTATACGGGGTGTCCTTGTTGAATTTCATTGTTTTCGCAGACAACCGATTCCACCGTAATTAATCACCATTGAGTATCGGTACTCAAAATGAGAAGCTCCTTTCGAGGAAATGGGGCGTGAAAATATTTTTAACTTTTTTTTATTTAACGTTCTTGCGCAAGGAGTATTTTTTTCTTACTATATTCAAGGTCCTCGAGTGTAATCGAATTTGATTATTATTTGTGCTCTAAGCGCGAAGGAAATTACGTTAATCGTAATCGTGGTAATTGACGATAATATTCTAATTAAAAAGTTTAATCTTAATCGAGCTCTAGTAATATTCACTGAAAGCTCGTAAATTCACCTTGTACAGGGTGGAAAAAAATTTTGGGATAAAACAAAATCAGAAAAGCAGCGATTCGCGTGTTGGTAATCTACCCTTGCAACTTCCGACTTCCGGCCTTTCTAAGGAAGTAACAACCTGACTGAAGGGGCGGCGAACGAAGATTTGATTGCGCAAGAAAAAGTTGTTCGTGCTTGGGAATGAATTTGAAATTCGAAAATTTCTATAACCAGTGAATCGTAGCTCAGTCGGATGCAACCCTTATTTATAGAATTTGAATTTTTTTTGAAATTTCGTTTTGAATATTGCACAATATCAATTGTTTATCAAGTATGCACACCCCGTACATGGGAGGTGGCTGCTCTGACTCTAGTTACAGAGTTGTTTCTGCTCGCACACGTCAACCAAGTTGACGGAGTAGTTTATTACCAGGGTGCTGGAAACTAGTATTCACACAAGATATGTGCTGGCAATTCCCACCCCCTTTCAACCCACCCGCCCCCCACCCATATAAGACAGTGTGACGCAAAGCTGGCAATAAACACGAAATTGCGGAGTCGCTTGTATGCAACATGATTTAAAGGCGTTTTGAATCCCGAATTGAATGCCAAAAAAATATCCAAAATTTTGGATTTTATAAATTAAGAGTGAAATCGTTATATCTTTTTATACTACACATTTAATTTTTACTCAAATCGACAAAAAAATTGTCTAGAATCAATCGTACTTATCACACACGAGTGTCGTGTATTTTTGAAAATTTTCCAAAAAAATATACAAGACTCGGCACGTTATTCACTTGGACCCCGTGTCAGAATGAGTTTTCATAAAAATGAAGGGACCGCATTTTTCATTCATATTTCAAAGTCTAAGGCGCCCACCCTTGCGAGAGTTATGCTTATGGAGTCAAGCTTCCTATTTTACCGACCGTTATTTAACAATTTTAACATAAACGTGGTCGCGGCATCCATGCGTTTCCACGGACTCGTAAAATTGCTGAATGGCGCCCATATTGCATTCCTGTGACACTTCACCCTGTCCTACATGTTAACGTATCTGCATGACTTCCTTGTTCTCTCCTCTTTCATCTACCCTTACGTAACATCGGTGCATCTTCCTCATCCTGACATTCATCTCTATATTCTCATCAATCTTTTTTCACCTGCCAAATATCCAGCAACTGTATCAAATCCACAGAAATTTTTCACTCTTCCTTCCAGCGTAACTCCGTAAGGGCAGTCAAAAATAATTCCGTTATAAAAAAAAATTTTCGTCCTTACAGATTTTTCTCGGTTAAAAATATTGATAAAAACACTCGCCAAGATGCATGGATCGTTATCAAATTTCCTATGATGTCCGATATAGAGGATAAAATTTTGAAAAAAACACTAGCACATGTTCACTAACTATAAATTATGCGTCACGTATGGCTATCACAACTTCGAGTATCTAAACTTTAGTATATATATATCTACTAGTCACGTACCGGCAGTTTTCTTTTTCAAAAATATTTTATCGACGATTTTGAATCCCTAAGGAAATTTGATATTGTTATTATCTAATTTGGAAATTTGTCGCGTAAGCTCTGCCATGAACTTTAATCAAATAGCTACGCGTACGTGGTACAGGCATAACGAGGGTGTTGCTGGTTACGTCAGAGGAGTAGATGATCCAGGATGATCGGACGATCCGTCAATTAGATGAGATGAAAATACGTATAGATATAGACATGTCGGTAAATAGTGAACCCAGGTAGATCATTTCCGTTCAACGTGTATATATAATAAAATTTAATTTATAAGAACATTTGGCTAACGTTCACTCGTCAATTAAATTTGCGTTAATGAGTTTACTGCTGGCTCTTGGATACTCTAGGACTTTGAAATTCAAGGTTACGCAACTACGGGTGTATGCTTCCATCATTTCGGAGTGTTTGGATTTAATTTATTTATTTAATTAAAGGGGATCATAAATGAAACGAAGTTTTATGTCTGTCGCTAAAAATTTATTTATTTAACTGGAATATTTGTCAGTTTGTTTCCGAAGGCAGTGTGCATATGTGTCTGTATTGTTCTATCGGAATAAAATTAATTCAAGGTAAAAATTAATTAATTCAATCTGCCTAGTCGAACAGCTGTTACCTTGTATTTTATATAGTATGGCATTTTGAAGACGTTATTGTTTTAAGTAACAAAAATTTTGAAAAAAATTGAACATTGTCCTTTATAACTTTATACTATGCTCGTATTTTCATTACGCATGTTTCTATGCAGCGACGTGAAATTTCGCGACCCTTATTATTATCGCCATTGTTTGCGTTTATTAATGAACCACAACGTAGACACGTTATATTACAACGTTAACGGGCATTAACATCTGGATTGTTAATTATTGCAAATTAACCGTCGCATAATTACAATCCGCATGGCGGAACACTTGGATTCCCATGGGATCGACGTTGCGTTTCGCCCGACGACAATTTCACCTGCAGTTATAAAATAAATCATTCGATATCCGTCGATCGTTATAAAAACGGCGACGTGAAATTTTCCAAAAAAATTCATGGCGCTCCATCGTTAAATATAAATGACTACCGTGAAATTTCATTATAGAAATTTACCGTAGAATACATCATCGTAACCTAAATCGCAGCGTTACAGCATCACCTAAATTTCCATTTACTTGACGGAATCCTCTCACGCTGATAACGATAATCCGCCAATTAATATTCTAAGCAAGACAAAGCAGTCGTCATCAATACTCATTGAATATCAGTCAGTAGATAGGGCAGAGAGAAGGTTAATTTTGGCGTATCGCGAAATTAAATTGGGTTTCGTGGAAAAGATAAATGATCGATAAAGAATTATTTATTTTATTAAATCATTAAATATAATTTATCTCGTCGATCGATAATATTTCCATATTGGCAGTGAATTTGTAAATTTATGTAATTTTAGTTTTTTTCTTTTTTCTACGATTATACAGCGTCCTCGATCAACGTGTATTTAACTGGCAATTACTTGGGACCATTTCAAATCCTCCCGCGCAATTTCAGGCTTGGAATTTGAAAGTGAGCAAAACTTTTATTCACGGAGCACTGGGTTCCTGAGTCTGCTCGCTCCAGGCGAAATTAACGTGTCCTACGGCGTTCTCGCGTGTCCGAATGTAAATCAGCAATGCGGACGCGTGACGCGAATTGCCAAGTAGCATTAGCGACGTTACCTCACGGATAAAATGCATTTAATGCGAATGAAATTGGCGGCGCATGAGCGCGCACGTGGGTTACGTCAATATTTCGCAGATTCATTCGTTTCCCTATCTCCTTCGTGTTTCCTCATTTTACCCCAATTTTTTCCACCCTTCACGTTACTCGGTCATTTTCTTTTTTATCGCGGGATCAAGCAACCACATGGACGACCCTACGCTCAGGCATACGTATCCGAGACATTTGCGAATCTGGATGCACGGACCAAATACAGGAAGGGACGGACGTTGATAGATTCGCAAAACTTGTACATACCGACGGGATGAGAGAGAAAAAAAATTTCTAAGAAATTTCACTTGATAGATCGCCAAAGTTTTTCCGGACTCGAAAATCTTTCTGGTAAGAGAAAATAAAATGTACAAAGTTCATACATCCGGTCGTGGACGTCGAAAGAATTTTTCAAGGAGACTGTCCTAACTGTGTTGCTATATACTTGATTGGTACATTTTTTTATTTATATCTAGGGACTTTTTTCTTGCTCGATACCAATACCATTAATGCATTCACTGTTGATTAATACTCCCTGGGGTTTTTGACAATTTCTATACACTGTTAACCTACTTTCTATTAGAGACATTATTATCGGATTATCTATCACTGGTAATTATATCAGAGCACAATTGACCATACGGATTTTAAAAAATTTTTTTTTAATTAATACTAATTACATACAAAGATATAAATAAATCAAAATCTATACGTATTATATAATTATCTCTTTTACTTTTCAAGCTTTACTCAATCAAACGAGAACTATCACAACTTTCGATTTCAAATCAATAAAGATCCGATCGATCTCATACGTACGTAACCAGGTGCGTATCGACGTCGATCAAATTAAACGATCACTCCGTGCAATCAATATTATCGATCTAGAGCAGGAGTCCACGCTACAGAGCCCTTAGGCAATACCGACTGCGTCAACCGAATGAAATGACAGAAAGACGTCAGATGAAAAATGTCATGGACTCTGAAAATTTCATACGACTCAATCATACAGTACCTAACCTATATTTCAATTTTCACCAACGATATAAAAATCATTTTCCCAATTACAAAAGGAAAACACGAATTAATAATAATAATTATTATATGTCCAACGAAAAATAAAATAAAATCCAATACAAAGCATAAATTAGTAACTTCATAAAACTGGGATACCGACCCACGATTCAAGATGGCACCGTATAATAAATTCTAAATGAACTGGACCCAAGGACTGGCTTACTCGGGCATACCGAAAACTTTATACAAATAAAAGTATAGAACGATGCCGGGTTCCACTAATTTTGTCGTTAACCCTGGACCCTACCAAGGTACTTCCAGCATCCGGAAAGTTCCTGGAAGATAAACAGTTCCAGTTATTAGCTCGCAACGCAAGCAGATCTTTGCTTTGAAGAACTGGTCGTGATCCAGTCGAGGGGAGGGGTTCCTGAAGAAATTTAAGTGAGGTTAGGTCCGGTAGCTGACTATAGGACGTGTACGCGTCCACCTTGACGAAGTTTATGAGCAATTGGTTAATGAGCTAATTAACAGGTAGTAAGATACTTAGTTAACGCTACCATATAATTGGTTCACGCAGATTACATAAAATCTATGGATTCTGAATTATTGCGAATTTACGTTTTTTTTCCATGATGCAATTATGACTTGAAGCTTTGCTCTATAATAACCGTGCTTCAATGCAAATTACGTATAGCCGTGGCTTCGAAATGGCGGCCATCTTTGTACGGTCTTCAACCAGCCTAATTAGTGTGCGCGATCAGTCAAGATAATGAAGACAGAGTACATGCATATGGTATAGGATAGTATATATGAAATTCTTACATGGTACGTACGTATGTGGTTGAGAAAGTTCGAATTGAAGTTGCAGAGATATATTTTTGGAGGGTGGGATATAGGGGGTGATTAAAAAATATTATTCGCCATTAAATAGCTTTTTCATGACACGCGGTTGCGCGATATCCAGTTTCCTTTCTTTCAACCCTCTCGCTGTAGCCGAAGACTAATCTCATCCCTTATTTTTTCGTGGAATGCTTTTCTTCTCACACTTTTTGCCGATCTCTTAAACCGAATCTCGTTCCAGCTGGCAACCTCCCTGGGTCATAATATTGCGGGAGAATTTTTTTTTGGCCCTAATAATTAAAGCAGTCTCGTGTTTGGGGTGTACGAGGGAGAGGGAGAGAGAAATATAAATTTTCCGACATTACCCCCAAAAATCATTCTGACATTTCGGTCTTAAACTTGTGGGGTAGAGAAAATTAATTGAAATTGCATTTAAAAAATCATAATCTACCCCATTTGACAATAACGATCATTTTATACAGTACATAACTTGACTTTATTCCTAAGAAATCTATTCCACCATTTTTCACGAAGACAGGAAAGAAAAAACCAGCAAAAAAAATTCATTCCAATTCGCAGAATCCTATTTTCATTTAATCACCTTAACCTTCCAGCGAACCCTTAATGAAATTACACAAGTGTACCGCGGCCAAGAGAAATAACCGAACACTATTTATTTTCAGACGACATCGATCCGATGGGAATCTTAATTAGTTTTCCATTTGGAAAGCGTCCAATTGCTCAAAGAAATCCAATGGATATATATCGTTAACCGTAACTGGATCGATTAAAAATTATGAAGAACAAAAAAATACAAAGAAAAATCTAGAGAACAAGAATACGTACAACCTGGAATCAATTAATCGAAATAAATTTGGGAAAAGAAGTTTTCATTGTTTTATTGCGCAAGATAAGTCGAAATTAATTTTCTTATCTACTCCCCACCCCCCCCACCACACTTTTGCTCCACTCGTACACCCCACCATTCTTACGTCACCAACCCAATATCTCTCGCAGTGAGAATTAGTTTTTCCCGGTGAGTGTGCCTAACCTAACCTAACTCTGCCATTCTACCTACCTAACCTAACCTACCTACCGATTGAAAGAATCCGTGGGAAATCGAGCAGAAATGAAACCGACAGAAGCTTTCTGTAATCGTGGAAAAGGAATAAACCTCATTTCGTTGAATGGAATGGCTCGTTTCCCTCCTAGAAAAGATTCCGATATCGACGTCAGATATTTCCAGTAGATATTCTTGATCCTATTCCAACGAAATCATTGATAAAATTCATTGTTATTCGATTCAATTACGTTAGATTAAGTTATATAAAAAGTTTACTAAATTCCTGTAATTAATCAACATTGTACATATCGTTCGAGTTTCGTGATTTATGCTGATTAAAAGTACAGGCTGTACCTAAGCACCACCTTAGTACCAACGCCGTCCTTATTTGGGTAATAGCGCTGCGGTCAATGATCATAGAGGATTCGGTATTCTGGCGGGAAATTCAAATTACATGGCGACTGCAATCTGCTCTGATGTACCAATTGTCATTAGGGGAGGTCCAGCAGAATTATCATGCGTAACGTGATCATTGTTGAAAGGACTGATTACCATTGATGACATATCCTTATCACTAAATTATTTATCATCGCAAATCGCTTTTACGTATTATTTTGTAAAATACTGAAATATTCAAATCTGGCAAAGTCCTGTAGAAAAGTCACCGGTTCGATCAATTCTAAATTCCCCACAGAACTATTAACCGTCCGTATACCTACGCGTTTACGTATATACATATATATTCCCAATCGTGATTCTCTTACATGCGAACTGATTCGAAACTCGCCGATTTATCGTTCGACGTTACTAACGACATCGTTACGAGAAGATAAGCTCGCAATCAATGGATGACGTCAGTATAGGTGAGAACGGACGAAGCCCAGTTGGCTCTGGCGTTAGCGTGTGGAAATAGTAGCGCGTAAACGCGTATCAATGGAACGGAACGAGAGGGCTTCAACTTCGAAATTACATTCATATTCCTGATGGTGTATGCAGGCGTGTATAGGAAATTATAGCAAATTGTGTAATTTCGAAATTGCACGCTATTCAGCGTGTTATTGGGTATTTTTAAAACTTTTTCAATTATTACGCACGGCGGAAATAAGTGGGGGTTGAAAGTGGGAAAATAAAAAGAAATAAAAAAAAATTCTAAACCGATAATGGGAACTCCACGTATATGTACTTGGGTGGTAGATATGTAAGTATATAATGCGAAGGGTGGGACTGGTATATATAGTACCGAAAGCGTTCAGGAAAATTGTAAGCCACATAACAGTGAAAGAGCTATGGAACGAGTTTGCCAAAGTTCTTTCATTCGTAAGAGTAGATACAAATTACACTTTGAAACTAGTTGAAATGCCGCGCGATTTCGAATCGCTTTACAACTTTACCATATGCCAGTGTCGCGGGTTTGCGTGGATTTATTTTTCCTTTATCCGTCTTCCGGGGGTTCCCTTATTTATTTCTTTCTTCTTCCAGTGCGTACCCCCTTCTTAGACTTTGCCGAGGATTTTTGCCTACTAGACCAAAATTCTGAACGGTAAATTCTATTTCAGCCAGCCACTCTGTCTCTTTTATTTTTTTTACTTCGATATACGATTCTCTGTGTCAGCTACGTAGTTCGCAAGGAACCCTCAGTCGATTTGTACGTTCAATCGATAATTTCGAATATAAAAAGATGATTATATAATCTAAAAAAATAATCTCAACACACTCGCGTAAATTGCCACGTAATCTCGAAGATAAAATTTAAGATAAATAAACTCTAGTCAGATACGTACCTTTGCTCTTAACAGGTAGAAGACGGACTACCCTTCGCTTTTCATCCCTCAACAGTTGACGAGTTATCTCACATCATCTTTAGTTAATTTCCCATCACGCGACCCGGTAACATTCGCTCTCTCGACTCACGATCCATTCAACCCTTAAGTCATAGCTACGTATATACGTCTATATAAAATAGTCGTAGGGGATGATTCACTATCACACAGGCAAACGATAGGCATACGCAAGCTTCCCCCGAAGCTTCCCTAAAGTAAGTAACCCGCCCTTCCTTGTAATTCAAAATGTTCGCGTGCTTTGATAGACAGCTTGACGTAACTTCCAAGGGCGTGAGGGGGTGAAGAATAATCAGTCCACCCCTAACTCCTAAGGGCTGTCTATGAAGGAGAATCGATTAACTGTGTATCCATCTAACATTAATGTATAATCAGTAATCAAACCTGAATTACATGAAAATTCAAGCAACCCCCCCGAATTCATCCCCTCGTCACACACCTGACATACGAATGACCTAATCTTCATAAAAGCTGCGATAAAACAACCCTTAAAATCCCTCAAACATTTCTTACCCTCTTCAACATTCTCATTTCCGTTCTCCAATTTCCAAATTCTAATTCACCAAACGAATTCGACGCCCCTTCTTTGCGAAGTGACTTATAAATAATTCCAAGTCTATTTACCACCCCCTCTCTACGCGATACACCCACCGCTATCTATACAAGGGGTTGGCGGGATGTTCTATCCTACGGAGAATTGACGATCGTGCTTCGTTGCGTTTCTTCCCAGCAGTAAGGTAAATCGGTCATCGGGTATCCACCTGGGGGTAGGTTGCTAGTGTTAGGTTGGGCAGTACCTAGGTATCCCGATACACTCAGGTGAGGTTAGTCCGGGCTCTCGTGGTGCTCTTGGTATTTGCGGTTGCGACTCTAGAGCTCAAGTAAATCACTGCAAGTAGTAGAGGCAGAGAGAAGCACGGACGAGACAAGTGGAAAGAGAAGTGGACAGACGGTATGGCGAGAGGCTGGTCAGACAGACAAACAGAGGGACGGCAAACGCGAGAGGTGGCGAAGATAGAAACAAAGAGTCAAACAGAGAGGGAGGGAGGGGGGGGGAGAGAGAGAGAGAGAGAGAGAGAGAAGGGTACAGCTCGTAACCGAAGACAAGGGAGCGCAGGGGCGGACGAAGAGAGTAATGGCTACGACGTTCCTAGAGTCGGGGGGACGTGCCGACGAATGGTAAAGGAAAAGACGTTTGGTGTAATTATTTTAGCTGGTCATCCATCATAGGAACGCGAAGCCACGCAAGCCATCTTGGAACGTGGCCATGTGGAGTAGTTGGCGCATTGCTTGGTAATAATACGGAACAGGGATGTGTCAGATAGGGATCAAATATTACGGAAACTCAAGAACCAGTGAAATCACGGGGATTCCCCCTGTTTTACCGAGGAGCGACGAATTGGCGGTAAATTTAAAATTGTTAGAATTTTTTTTTATAGATTCCTCATAACCTTTGGTATGATTCAGATTTTCGTTTCGAAAATTCACAGTTGCGATGTATATGCACTTCCGGTATCCCCATCTTTTGGTCCATCAGTGCCAATCGTCGCTTTTACGTCGCTCGATGCAGTCGCGCACGTGATGCACTATTCTATTTGCATAATTCCGGGTAGAGGCGTATTGACGTCACGCCGACGTTTGTTTAGTGTAACGAGCGACGCTTCCATATTTTCATAACCGAAATTATATTGCCGTAAGGGATGAAGAATCCGAGAGTCGTTCGAATTCACCGTCGAATAATGACAGTCAAACAAAGTTTAATGTCACGTGTACTAGGGGTTGAGTGCCGGTAGGGCTGATATCTGCGTCCGATGGTATCATCACCCCCTGCGCTTACGAATCGGCAAAATTATATTTCTCTGCACTTTGCAGACTCGCCTTTACGCTACGACTGACCGAACAAATCGTCGTTCGGTAGTCCGTATGAAAATTCGCTAAAATTATTTCTACCACTTTGCCTCCTCTTTACGTACTACATACGCGAATACATAAGCCTTGCGTATTAATCGTATTCAGTCGTTTGTGTAAATTGCCATTTTTTCTTACTTTTTATCTAACGACGCACACGAAAGGAATAATGGACGCTCGGAGAACGCCCGCTGCTTCCGGTTTTATGCGTCACGTGAAAATTTACGACCATGATCGACAGTCCTTTACTCAGCGTCACGCAATACGTCGCGAGCCTATGAATATTTATTTTTTATAGTCAGCACGACCAAGGGTGCTTTTTTTTGGGAAATTTTTATATCTGACAAATTTCGCGCAACGATGACGACATAAAATTTGTTTCGTCCGATAATAACAATTTTTTTTTTTTTCATAACTCTAATATCTACCCCGAATACCTGATCATCCCTTAAAACTCCATTTAGCCGATAATATAAAATTCCGTTTCCCAATTTCGTATCCGTAACGTTCACCCGTTCGATGCAGCTAATGACTTGACCTTTGCACCGAATTTCCGAGCGGGATAATTTCAACTTGTTCAGGAAATTGTTAACAACCCTTCCTTCAACCCCCACTCCGACGCTTCGTTCACGTCATCTCCCCTGGCAGAGGCCACAGCATCCCAAAGCCAGAACTCATTATGTTTATTGAGAAAATACCACGAAGGGCTCACGAGAGCTTTATAAACCGAAAAATATTATAATCTCACGATGGAGCAAGGGATGCTGGGGATGGGTGGAGGATATACGCCACGATAAAGGAGAGTACGAGGAAGACTTTAGGCCTTAAGGGATGAGGGTTAGAAAACTGCGACGACCCAGGGAGCATCTGGGCATCCGTGTGTATATATACATATATATATAAACTGAAAAGTTCGAAGCTCTTGAAAAGTTAAGGGAGGATTGAGAAAAGGGGAAAATGAGGGATGAACTTTATTCATATTGACTGCCTCAGCTACCTCGAATTACCCACAACCTCCCCTTTCCATACGTGGACCAAATTTCTCCCATCCCCACCACACAGGATTCCTACTCAAAAATCCATATAATCGCACACCCTAATCACTCACCCTTGAACTATGAAACTTTCTGACTTATACCCACTATATATATATCCACTAATTTTTCAAACATATATATTCCGTCAGGTACTCATTGTATACATAGATAACACTGTTAATACGTTCCATCGAATTGTTTGATAATTTTCAAAATGTACTCAGGCTCTCAATGGCGGCTGCAGAGCCAAATTTCCGAACAGATAGGCAGATGAGAGGCCGTGACTAATCAACGATTCGATAAGCTTTGTGAATCGTGTTGGTCATCCTGCGTTAGATCTATCGGTCTGGACCCATAGGCTACTGGGTACCCCTTTCCCCTGTCCCCCCTCTTGCCCCACCGACAACTAGTGCCCATCAGACCCACACGTTCACAGTAAAACACACGGAACACTCCCCCTCCTCTAAACTCAATATCACAAACGCCTCGTAACGTAACGTGCTCCACGCACTGGCACACATCAGAGACCAATAGCTTTCCATATGAATAGTCTGTGCGCGCTTAGTAAACATCGTGTAATGAGATTCAGTCTGCAACAAATATACGTTAGTGTCGTTTACATTTGCTCGGGAGGGAAACGTAAGCGCGGCCGTTCAACTCCTCTGAGCAAATAGCTGGCCTGCCTAACACAGTTTGTATAATGTTTGCTTAAGTTCGTGAAGTAATGCTTGTGGCAAGCAATGGTATATATTTGAAAAATTTTTTTTTTCGAAAATATTTGAATCAAAATTTTTCAGATTTTTTTTGCCAATTTTGAGGGATGCAATTTTTATGCCATGTATATATGTATGGGCATGCATGGTAGATCTTATGGCGATGGGTGACCTATCGGGAACTCAATAATGAATCGATATGTGAATAAATGATAGTGTATTTTATTGTTGTACAATCCGCGTTCGCAAATAACATGGAAAATGCTCACGCCGTAGGCATAAGTGGGCACGTATCATATCGGGGGTTTAAATATTAAAGAGATATTTTTTCATTCATGAAACGATGAAATTGGCACGAGTATCTGGTGGATGAGGATTTTTTTATCGGACTGGGGGGGGGTACTTTTTTTTATTTAGATAGTTTAATTATCGTAGCGTGAGTTTAATCTGACTGGTTATTTAGTTTTAATGGACTTTTTTTTTATGCGATTTTTAATGGGATACGGCTTTATTTGATGCATGGAAAATAAAAGTGCACTGGATTTGCATCCAAGGTATTCCGTATGCGATGCGTCCTTGCGCCAGTAATGCGCTTGACTGCACTACGGCGACATTGCCTTTTTGAGGGTCGGTTTAAACGAGAAAAAAAAGGGAGGAAAGGAAATGAGAATCCGAAAAAAAGAAAAACAACCCTGTATACCACGTCCGAGGGTTAAACTGAACGGAAAGCGAGGGAAACAACGTAGAATCCAATATGTGTGAGCATCTCGTACGCGGAACACGTGTGGACGATGGTGGACGGAACCCGCCCGTCTCGTTTCGGTTTTACCTAAAAGGTAGAAATAATGTTGCGATCCAAGAATTCAGGTCGAACTTTGTTGACCCTGCCGCATCCTTGATTATTTTTTTACATTCCAAGTTAACAAACGCGAAATGGCATTGGACAGATTTTTTTTGAAAATAAATCGAAATCAAGCTCCTACGATATATTGAATTATATATATATATATATATATATATATATATATATTTAAGACACTAAATCCGTTATCGATTTTCCACTGAAATTCGTTTACGTTCTAACGTCCCGTACTCGATTCCCCTTTTTCCTATTTCGCGTAAAGCATCATTTGTCACGATATACCAAGTTGGGGACTGTTTAAATGTACCCGAATATAAATTCGCCTTTCCTCGCTGAATACGCATTCCTGGAGTCTCGTGCGCGATAGGGATTTTTGCACGTTTCGCCATTTTACCCAAACTCATGCGACTGTACTGATTTTACTTAATAAATCAGAAACGAAAGTTACAAAGGGAATGAAAATACGTCATAGGGACTCGAGGAAATAAAGATCTTCCAGACCCTGTCTGGACCACTTATCCCAATCACACCTGCTTGATTCCGCGTTGCCTCAGTGCTTCGCGACTTTGGATCTTATTCGCGAATTGGGACGCTGCGACAAAATTCGATAAATCCCATGTAGCTTGCGGATAATGAAATTCCCTAGGTGAAAGACGTTGCTGAATTCTTTCACGTCAATTTTCTTACGTTGAATTTCAATACGTCCACCACTAGCAGAATCTACTATAGTAATGAATTCGAAAATGAAATTCAGACGTAAATTATAGAAATATGATAAGACTCGAAAAGTCCCTAGATAATTACAGGCGACAGTGAATTTCTATCGAAACAAAAAAAAATATAGAAAATTATCCCCGCACCCCTCCCAAAATTAACAATTTTCCTAAAACAACACCAAAATCTTACTCCTATGCTAGTAACATTCCCTAGGGAAATTTCCAAGTCTCTCACTAAGCCCTCTCTTCTCCCGAGTACTCACTAACAGAAATACCAAAACTATAAGACCAACTGTATATCGAAAATGGAGTCGATCACAGCAAGATCCTTCCTTCGCCATGAGATTTCCACTATTGGCTAGAAACTCGAAAATCCACTTGGCTCCTTTGAATGCAAATGACTACAGTCTGCGCTTAGAGCCTGCATTATAACTTGCGTAATTACAGGACGACCGAACGAGGTATATACAAAGGGCAGAACGTTGGGTGAGCATTAGTGTGCTGCGGGGCGTCGCGACGCAGGTACTGGTCGTCGAGCAAGAAGTATATCGGGTGATCCGAGGAGAAACGTAGCAGGTAGCCTTATAGTGCTAGGTAGATCCTATAGTATATATATATTCTTTTCATTCTTTTTCTTAATATATTATACTATATATATACATCCCGCATGATGCTTCTCTGGTACATACCTAGGGATGCTGATGGTATTATAATCTGGTGTAGATAATATCGCCGTAGGGCAACGGGCCAACGGGTCAACCGCATTCACATGGTAGAAGCTTTGACTCTGAATTGTCTGGCACAATGGACCAGGAATTCTCTGGCTGGTGAACCTGCTTTCTGTGTTTCTCTATTTCTCTCTTAATAGCCCAGCCCCCTTGTCCTTTGTGCCATGACCACACGCATTTGCATTGGAAAAAAATATCCCCACATACAGTTTGAAGAAATTTGAAAAAAATAATTATTACATATTTTTATTCGGTCTTAAAAATACTGTAGCGGTCCCAGTGCAAATTGCAATAAATTCAAGTGCAATTTTTTGCAAACAATCAGTCTCTTTTTATACCTGGTTATGGCGATTGGCCAAAGTTTTACAGAACGATCCATAATCAAATATAAGATAAGATAATTTATAAATTTTCAACTTTGCCTTTAAAGTTGGACACGCGAGAGTGACGTCAGAATGAATTTCCGGAAGTAACGAGTTCCAAGAGTAACTATATTAAACTTGCAACAATCCGTCTCTATTTGGAGTAGGAAAGTTAGGTTAGGTTAGTTCAGACATGTGTATGTAAATGCAAGCCACGGTCTACAGTATCAAACTTAAATTATAACTAGTGTGTGTACGCGTTGTAATTAATAAAAACTAATAATGAGTTATTGAAACATTTTTTAATTTTTAATTTAATTGTATGAATGTTATAAAAATTATATGCGTCCTTTAATTTTTAAAATCGTGTCCGTCCTTTTTATTCGTATAGGAATATGATATATCTATAGGTATATATTCAGGTCTTATCTTAGAATTGCCAAAGTCCTACAGCAACAGTGTTCTCGTTTAACATCGAACGAGACCGGCTTTTACGTTAATCCAGTTCCATAAGTGCTCGATAGTTCAATTAATGTTTCAATTCCAAAGTGCACTGTAGAATCTAGTACGAATATAGGTTCTCAAGTGGTTGCAGGTCATTTTGTCTAGGATTACATTACGCCTGTAGATTAGAATTGTCAAAATTTTTTAAGCGTACAGACTCGATGGTGTAAAATAACTTTATGGAATTTCTAGTATTAATGTAAAAAGTCAATGATTAATTTAAAAAATTGATATCGAATAGCGTGAGCAGATTTACCGGTTAATTTATTCCTGAAGCTTTTCATTGGCATTTCGTTATCAAAAAGCTTACCAGGGAGCCATTCGTCGAGGCGCCACATTATACGGACGGCCCTGAGAATCCACACAGGGACTAACTAGCCTTGGGTTTTTATTTAAGTGCATTAACATTGCTAATGCTCGAGCAACCTGTGAATGGCAGCGAATAGATTTATGGCTGCCAATGGAAGAGACTAGTGAATTTTATGATAATCTAGGGATTTTTATTTGTCTACCGATTTAACAATGTCTGTCTAACAACAAAATATATTTTACAAGAGGCCATCTTCTTATAGGATTTCAATGTGAAAGAGTCCCCTGGAATAAAATTTTTTTAATTCAATTTATACACGTTAATAAAAAGCAAACCTAAAATATTCGTTATCAATAGCCAACCTTTATACAGAATTACAGATATAAATTTTATTGAGAAATACGATAAAAGAATTCCCTATATTATACATAGAAATCGTCGAACGTATCGACAAAGTTTCTCGTGTGCGTAAATTGCTAGGGAATTCAATGCCGAGATAAACTTAGCTACAGTAAGAGTCCCTAAAGTTCCAAAAACCCTCGGGTTGACGATTCGACTGTGGGGAATCCGCGGCAAAGTTCGCCTCGAGTATCGATGTTCCTTAATGCGAAAAAGGGGATCGTTACTGGGATAAGGAAAGGACTCTATTTCGAAAGGTCCTGTGAAATAATGAGGATCGAAAGAGAAAATAGTTACGAGTCCCCTGGGAGCACTCGGAGCTACACCGCGTATAATTTCCCTGGGAGAATGGAGAAACTGGCAGCCGTAGAGAAGGAAGGTAGATCTGTTCTTTTTTTATTTTTTACAATTTTTTTATTTCTCTAACAGTTGAGGTAAAAAATATATGCTAACCAGTTGTTTCCCTTAATTACAGTTATTTAAAGCGTGGCCATAATTTATGCTATACTATAAATTTTTATCATACTTTTTGGATACCGCAAACTTTTGAAAACTATGTTAAATGTTTAAGTAATTATCTTTTGAATTAAAATATTTTTATAGTCCATCTATACAAAGTTCGTACGATGCACGGTCGCATCCACGTGATGCTTAGGACATGACACAGTTACGGTAATTGATACTTGTTACATAGATGCAGCAGGTATTAGATTCACAGTATATAGGTACTGTACATTATAGATCCAAGCTGAACTCCATGGAAACATGTATGTACACATACGTGTCTATCTATTCGATATTCAACGTAAACTCGCTAAATGAAATTTCGTAAAAATCTACTTTCCGACCTCGATGTTTCGCGTTTGAAAAATACGAAAAATATCAAAACTGAAGTTCGCCTGTATACATAACTTTTATATACCAGAAATTGTTGCTCCAGGGTAAAACCTTATCGAAGGATATTTTTTTTCGAAATTACTGACTCGTTATTCGTAGCGATAAAAGCCAACCGGAGAAAATATTCCAATTTTTCGATAATTCCACTCCATTGAATACTAAAAAAGGTAAATGACAATTTTCAACAAAAAAAAAGAATAACAGAAAAATAAATGCTTATTTCTACGCCCCCCAATTGACATTTAACAACAGCGACCCTTTCCTGAGGCATCGCGACGCCATTACCTATCCCGGGCAGCCTAAGCGGACGTTACCGAATCTAAAAATAGGATTCCTTGTCGCTTCATAAAAATTAGCCATTTCCTTCTGCGCCAACAGGGCTAAATAAATATCTTACTTAAACCAACAGACGGCCATTTCGCCTGAAAATTTTGGTTATTTAAATACCACATTTACCCAAATACGAATTCCCTTTCCTTTGTTATCGCTCTTAATTGTACGATCCTTTGTATAAACCCTTTATATATTGTAACGTATTTCTCTAATCTTCCGAACTCGACACCGATAGCTAAACAAAATCCGAGAGCGAACTATCTTCGAGAACCAACCTACGTTACCTTCGGCCGTCCACCCGTCGTT